>QEPC01003278.1:3428535-3512684 GCA_003113815.1 Sphenodon punctatus
TCCCTGCTACATTTGGCCTTCCAGTGACCTGACAGAAGACCATGTTTTAGCCACCCGAACACAACCGAACGCGATTCGAATTGAACGAACTGTTCGGCCATTTCGTAGTTCGGTGTTCGGTTCCGTTCGGTGTGTTCGCCATTTTGGTGTTCGGTGTTTGGTCCGTTTGGTGCGTTCGTGTTCGTGTTTGGTTGTCCGAACAGGCCGAGTTCGGGCCGAACACCGAACTACCGAACCGCGTTCGCCCATCCCTATTCTCCAGGCTGGCTTGTGCCCCAGCAGCCCCACCCATCCCAGTAGGGGCAAGCTGCAGCACAGCAGTTGTGCCACTAGCTACTTCCTCCCCTATTTCACACAGCTGAGAAAACATGGTTGAGATCTCTGAAATGACTCAGCTGCACCTGCCCAGCGCCACCCTGCAGAAGGAAATGAAGTTCTATAAAAGGGCAGCTCGCTTTTGTGTGTGGCTGGTCTGAGGGCGGGGCGTACTGGCTAAAGGAAGAATTATGAGGAAGCACAAAAGTGTGTAGCAGTGTGCCCTTCTCATTTCTCCATGTCTTGTTGGTCACTCAGATAACCAGAAGGCAGTAGTATTCAAGAGCAAGCACTCATACATTATATGGGCTATGCATGAGGACAATTGATCCAGCTTTTGGGTGGCTGACACAGGAGTTTCTATAGCTGCATGAGGCCCATCTCCATGTACAAAAACCATGTGAATTTAGACATGTAGATGACACCTGGATAGTATAATGTGGTGGACTACATTCTGTCTCCAAAGCAAGAGATGCTATTTTGCCTGTTACACTTCTCAGTGTCAGCTTCTGCCATAGCCTGGAGTAAAAAATAAATCTACACTGGAGACAGAATCCAGCTACCACTTGTTATTTGACCCATTATTTTCATTTCTGCTCTGGAGATCAGACATCAGACTTACACTGGGTGGGTGGGAGGGTTATATTATAACTCCTTAATGCACTATTCGCCATTCATTTATGCACCCCATTTTTTTGCTGGAGCCACTTGTTTTGGTTGTAATATTTAGCATTAAGCTCTTTGAGGTGGGGACCATCTTCTCACTGTATCTTTCCACAGGCCTGCCTAGCACACTATGCACCAATTCTGGGCTCTAGAGCTACTGCAGTGTGAAAGATATAATAATCCATAATAAAAAATCCTCCAGCTTACAATAATAGTTAAGGCGCTTGCAAATTCAATCATGCTATAAAAAGCATGGAAACTGCAAGTTAAAAGGCTTCTGCCTTAACTTGCGAGCTATGTAAGCAGTAAAGACGTTGCACAGTCTCACATATTGTGTTTTATTCCACCTGAGGCACCATGTCCCCACACTTTGCATTGGTCTTTCAGACCCAATTCTCTTCCTCTGTAGGTTGTGGGCAACACTGAAGCTTGAGATTGGAGGAAGTGAGGAGGAAGTCAGAGCAGTCAGGGAGCCCAGGGCTGGGAAAGCAGGGGCTGCAGGTGGGGATTGAGGGGAAATGGGAGTGCTGGGGGCAGATGGTTGGAAACTGACAAAAAAAAAACCTGCTCCTCAGCCTGCAATTTCTAAACTGCTGTATCTCTGCCATGTTTTATCAGATGTGGCCAAAGTTCTGACAGATTCAACCTGCCACCCAAGCAACCCTTCATGCAAACATTTACAATGATATGATAAATCATCTTGAGTCTATAAGCAACAGAAGGTTCATGCATTATAACGGAGAGTGCGAGACGCCTTAACTATCAAAGCACTACTGTGCCTGGATAATTATGCTATTATCTCTTGTGGGGGCAGGAGGGGGTTCTGGAAGGTGTTCGGAATAGAATCAGTCCCTTATTTCAGTTTACTGACCCTTGAGTGAAACAAACCTAAAAACCTGGCTGCCACTAGGTAGTCCAAAACAGGAGCAGGGTCAAAACCTGTACAGAAACAGCCACACACAAAGACGGAGTCCTCTGAGAAGATGTAGGCTGAGGAAGGATTGCAGGAGCAGGCCTTTTGTATGTGTGTATCCAAGGAGAACAGTGTCTGATGGTAGTAACCACATCTCCTAGAACGTAAGCCCCTCCGGGCAGGAACCTGTCTGTAATGGATGATTGTTCTATGCCTGGTACATTGCTTGTGCTATATAAATATTTAATAAAATAAAAACAATAATAATCTCCTTTTGTTTCTAGAGACTTTACTCTGGCAAGGAGAACTTGTTTACCCTCTGTCATACCAAACCAAGGAGGAAGAGGAAGCTATTATGATAAACGCAAAGGGGTTGTTAGAGAGAGACATAATATTCACTGCAAATAAGGACTCCTGGCACCAGCAGAGTGTCTTCTTGAGGCTGCACACACCTCGCAAAACCTGAGTTTTGCTGAAGAGAAACCTTTTGAGTTATAAATCTCTGCAGTCTCCAGACTCTGCTACATCCCCCACTCAGCAACAAGACAGCCAGACTCACATAGCCTCCTAAATATGGACAGCTCCAAGACCGCACAGCCTTACAATATGTGAATTTGCCAAACTCCCAGTTTTTGACCCCTTCTGACCGGCCAACTCCAGGGTATACCCTGTTGCTGCAGGGCTTGGTTGGGCAACATCCAGCCCTAGCAACAGACACGCAGCCTCTGCATCTCCTGGGCATACTGCTACTAGGCTCCCAAATCAGGTTTTATGAACAGGGCTGTGGCTTGGCAAGGCAGAGCTGTGGTGGGACTGGGCTAATTTTCCAAAGATGGGTGCCCCTACGGGGAAGAGGGTGGTGTCTTCCTAAGTGGTGGCCCTGCCAACTTGTCAAGGCTCCCAGCTTCTCCCCCGCAAAGATTGTGGTACAATCCCAGCTCCCAGTGAGGCCCCACCAGGATGGAAGGAAGTTTTAGAAGTTGACAGGGCAACACTTCCCCTGTGCCCACTCCAAACATTTTCTAGCAGTGTTCAAGCTGCTTGCAGAGGGCCCCCTTAGAGTCCAGGCTCAAGTGAGCCCCCTTGCTCCATGGTAGTTATACACCCCTGGAACAGGGTCACCTGACCTATGTTGTTAACCTAACCTGCCTTCTTGGGCTCTTAGCTGTGTAGCCAGAGTCAGGTACTCCTGCTGGGGGAAGAGGGGGAATTAACCCTTTCTTTGTCTATTCCACAGGGATGGCCTCACAACATTATATTCATAATAAAAAGCAAGCCATCAAGTGTGTGGGGGTGGGGTGGGGTGGAGTAATCATGGAGAATGCTATTGGATAGTGTGACTTCCCTGTCATTGCAATTAGTTGTGTGTGGAGAGCTGGGGTAATTACGGATTCTTGCCTGTATAAAGAACCCTGCAACGGGTACTCCCAAGAAGGTGATGTGAATGCTCCAAGGAGTTCCAGTAACGTCAAAGTCATGGTTGTGGTGCGTATTTCATGGGTCAAACACGGCTGAGGTGGACAGCTACAGCGACTCAAATGGAAACCGCCCCCATTTACATCAGGGATGGATTTGGCCACATGCCTTTTTGTTTATTTTATTCCAGCCATGGTTGAATATGCATAGCATGAAAGAGCGGTTCTCTTTTATTACCCATAGCTCATCTGACATTATTAATGGTCCTCCATTCTGGAGGCTTTCCCTCCTGCCTTCACCTCCGTGAGATTGCCTGTTTGCTGTCGTTTTGCAGCCTGCATTTTCAAACAATGCAGCTCGAGTCACACATTAATCTGCAATGGATTATTATTGGGCTGACTATCCCTTAGGGGTGTAATGAAAAGTATTCATTAATTCTCAGGGCAGGAGGGCTAATTACTTTTTTTAAAACCTGTGCTAATTGCCCATAACTTTTTTTTATTGAATTGGTCTCATAAAAGTTAGTTTTCTTTCATGCTTCAATATCTAACATTCTCAGTCAAAAGAGGCAAGGGAAATGGCTGGGTTATGTAGATTGATAACGAGAGAAAATTGTAAGCAGAAGGCTAAACAAACCTGCTCCTTCTCAAGTGAGAGATTGTCTCTGGGTCTGGTGCTAAAGTGGAGTAAGCAATAGTCCAAACTAAGGGGGTTACAGAGGGACATCTCTTCCCTCTTGACCCCTGCTATGACCGCATTTTAAAAAGTTTTTTATTTTTTTAATTTTAAAAAATTACTTTTTAATTCTGAAAGTGAGATGTTGGCCCCATTTTCCCATCCTTTTGGTCAGCATAACATGTGGTCAGCTGTCCCTGTGCATTTCCCATCTGTGGTCCACCCATGGGCAAATGGGAAGGGCAGCTCCAGGACTTCCCCAGTAGTCTCTATTTCCCAGAACCAATTCCCAGATTCAAAATAAACACACCATGTTTCAAAAACCATTGGCCTGTTCCATGTGCTTTCTAGCAGCTGGCTACTAACAGTTACTAGCCTCACATTTGTTGGGTTTAGAAAACCTTTTCCATACACCCTTTTTGCCAGCACATGGGGTATCCTGAAGCGGAACCACAGCCAGTGTTCTTGTAAGGGCATGAGAAAGTGCAGTAGCAGGATCTGGAACCATTGTTACCTTTCCTCATCCCGGGGAATCACATTATCAGGGGAACAGGGCAACTCTTCCAACTCACAGCAAAACTTGACCTTTGATCTAGTTCACGGGTGTCTCAGCAGCTAGACCCTATTTGAAGGGCCCAGGATCCCCAATTCTCAGCAGTTTGGTACCCTGGATTTTCCCAGGAGGAAGACAGAGGACCCTGAAGAGACATTTCTGAAGTGAGAGGCTGCTATATTCTTCATCAGCTTCTGCCAGCAACCTCACCTATCAGGAAGAAATCACTGCTGAAGACATGAAGCCCAGCAGCACCAACATAGCCCTTCAACTAAATAGTATTTCTATTTTTTTTCTGCATCTTGTGGATGCCACCATCTTGGTCATCACATGGGAAGGGTGGCAACTGGGCATTCTGCCAACCACCTTCTCTCACACAGACTTGTAACAAAATTAGCGCCCCTAGGCATACTACTATGGTCTACCCATCATGGATTCCATTATCCCACTCATCCCTTTCTCCAAGGTCAACCACTTGCAGCTACTGGGGAAACAACAATGGCCTATTACGGTGGACAGGATGATGGAGAACATGGTCAGTATGGTTACAGGGCCACTAAACAATACTTCATTGTGCTTCTGCCCACAGAAAGTGCAGGCTTGGGAACTGAAATTCAGAACTTTATTGGATACTAAAATAATGGACTCAACTTAGATCTAAGCTTTTCAAGCCATTAAAGGAATGTATAAGTAAGTAATGGAGAGCTAACTCTGTCACTGCTTTATATTCAAATCCTTTAGTATGCCAATTCCATTCACATGGAAATATTTCTACTACCCCTCCAGCCCAAATGTTTGTTTTAGCATAGCTCTCTGTCGGCATTTGCTGTTACCTTCTTTTCCTTAGTCTCTTACGCCATTATAATTTTTACAGCATTGTTTTTAAAAGCCTGACATTTCTGTTTCTCCCCCCCCCAGCTCCTTCTTAAGTTATTTGTTCTTATCCACTCCCATCCAAGTTGCTGCCTTCTTACATATACCTGTCCTTAATTCACTCCATCCATATAGTTCTGACTTGTTGCATGCCTGAGGAAGGGCCCTCTGTTACTGGGAAGCTTGCAGACTCTCCCCAACAGAAGTTGGTCCAATAAAAGATATAAAACATTTCTGAACTACTTTGCGCCTCCATAGACACACAGACACTCAGCCCATCAAGGCCAAAGTCTGCTGCCTACTGCATAAGGTACATATATCAGCTCAACAGGAGGAGCATGGATCTAGTTCATGAATGAGTTTCTCTGGAAACAGTGCACACTGCGGAAAAGATAGCGGAGACCTTTACTTCCTTTGTGGAGGGGGAGAGGGAAAGGACCCAGATAGAATTTGGAACAGTGGGAAAAGCCAAGGATGGAGGAACGTGAATGGCAGGAGAGACTGCTGAAGGAAGGGAGGCAGAAGTACCACATAGGGATGGGCGAATGCAGTTCAGAAGTTTGGAGTTCGGCCCGAACTTGGCCTGTTCGGACGACTGAACCCGAACCCAAATCCGAACATGAACTGACCAAACCGAACTCAATTCCGAACGTCGCAATGACCGAACAGTTCGGTCAGTTCGGATCGTGTTCGGGTGAGTTCGGGTGGCAAAAACGTGTCACTGGAAGGCAGAACGTGACAGGGAGGGGAGTCAGCTGAGGAGCAGACTTCCAGGCACCAGGGGTGGAGAGGCTTGGAGTAGCAGCCAGTCTGCCCAATCACCTTCCCTTTTTACCTCAGACCACTGGCTTCACAGTCTGCGATTGGCCACAGGCTAGGCTGCATGGAGCCAATGGGGCTTGCGGTGAGGCGGGCGTAGCAAGAAACAAAACTGATTGCCTCCCTCCTTCCCAATACCTTCCGAGCTAGTCACTGTTCCTGAACAGCAGACGTTTCAGAAGGCTCCCTCTCTCCCAGCAGTTTTTGTTCCTTCCTATTCCTAATCCATTGCCATCCTCCTCCTATTTCACCCATCCAACCCATTTGCCTCCATATTATCATTTATTTAGATTATATTAGATAGATTTAGGTATTATTTTTTTGGTTTTACCCCTCCCTGTGTTCAATTTTCCTCCCTCCCTCTGTTGTGATTTGAATTTTGGCCCAACAAAGATGCCAATTTCCTTGCTACAATGTAACCAAAGCAAAAGTGGTTCTTTTGACACAAACATGCCAGAACAGACATTGGATGCTATTGTAACCTATTCTTTGCTGAAATGGAACCAAAGTACACTGGATGTATAATCATGATATTGTAACTAATGAAACTTTTGTGTAAGCCACTGTGTTTATTTAAGAGCATGTAGAATGTTGTAAGTTAATTAAGCTATTAGTTAGCATATGGTTTGATTCATTGACTTAGATAAGGAGCAAATGTGTAAGGAGTAAGCAGTCAAACGGTCAGAGAGGAAGTAAATTACAGAATAGTATGGGAACTGGTGTGAAGGAGGCAATATTCCTGTCTATTAGGTGCCTGAGAGAAAGCAGAGACTTTGTGTTCCCAAGCAAATCTGAATAGTTTATAACTCACAGGGACAGCTGGAAGGTCAGAGGCTGATAACAGAACCAAATGGTACCAGAGAACAAGATGAGTTGGTCAGACAATAAGGCGCCTCCAACAGGGGGTTGTGGGGTGCTCAGG
Source organism: Sphenodon punctatus (assembly GCA_003113815.1). NCBI lineage: Eukaryota > Metazoa > Chordata > Lepidosauria > Sphenodontia > Sphenodontidae > Sphenodon > Sphenodon punctatus. Next base: position 3,435,688 of record QEPC01003278.1, read on the forward strand.
GCCAGGAGTCAGGCCCTCCATCTGGAAGGAGGAGGGGTAGGACCCTTTTTGGTGAGGGCAACCCCTAAGCCAATGGCCAAACAGAAGGTACCTCAGATCTAAGCAACCAATGACAGTGCTCCACAGGTTTAGCACTGACAACCCCACACTCTGGATAATCATAAGGAAGTCACTGGATAAAAAGGCTAGCCCCAGACAGAGAAGTTGCCTCTCACGGTACCTGATTCACTAGCTCTTTGAGCGCCGACAGGATTGGTGGTGGCCCACTTTGGATCTTCCCCTTAGGAAGGTCTGCAACTTGCTCCACAGCTAGGCTCTCTCTCTCAAGGCTTTTGGGCCCCCTTCCTGCCTCTTCTACTGAAACCAGACCTCTGATCACGTAATACATGCTTTTTATGTGTTTGAAGTAGTCAGGGATAGCTGAAGGTTCATGTGTTAAATGCAAATGCTTTAGTTACAATTGGTATGTTAAAATTGTGTTGCTCATTGAATAAAAGATCCATTTGATTGAACAAAGAGTCATTATTAGAGATAGTAGAGGAGTAATTCCCCACCCTCTCAACAACAGTAGTATTTTCACTTGGTCCCGAGAATTAAAAGGGAATCTGCCTCACCAGGGTGCAGAAAAGCAGCCGAAGCCCTTTTAGAAAGGGACCTGTTTCACCAGGGTGCAGAAAGGCAGTGAACCCCTTTTTATTTTATTTTCACCTCCTCCATTGAATCCTTTTCCCTCTCCCTCTTATTCCATCCCTGATTCCCTTCCCGTGTTTTAAGTTTTGGATTTATTTAGAGTAGGAATATTATTAGATTGATTTTCATTTCAGTTTTGTACCCCTCCCTGTGTTCTTTGTGTTTCCCCCTGTGTAATATTGTGTATATATAGAGAGATAGTTATTAGATAGACAGTTACTAGATAGATATACATAGTAGTTAGCTTAGTTATAGAGATAGATAGAGATACAGTGTGTTTGTAGGACAAGGCCTTTGTAGCTAATTATTAGGATATTCCATTTAGTTCAATAGGTTTTAGAATAGTTAGTAGCAGTTAGATTTAGTGTAGAGATATATATAAAAAAAGAAACAGCCACTCCAGCCCCAGAACCCACCGTCAGGGTTCTGGGGCCTATTTTACTGGCAGGGAGGGCTGTGGCCAATATGTATCTAGAAGCTGCCACTCTAGCCCCAGGACCCACCGTCATGGGTCTGGGGCCATCATTCCTCGCACAGAGGCAATGTCATTCCCACACACCAAGAAACAGCCACTTCAGCCCCAGGACCTGCGGTCGGGGTTCTGGGGCCAAGTTACAGGCAGGGAGGGCTGTGGCCAATATCTACCTAGAAGCTGCCACTCTAGCCCCAGGACCCACCATCATGGGTCTGGGGCCATCATTCCTTGCACAGAGAGCCTTTTCCGAACGTCTGAACCGAACCGAACAGGACCAAACCCAACGGCCGAACCCAACGGCCAAACCCGAACCGCGATCTGTTCGCCCATCCTTAGTGCCGCATCTTGGTTAAGCAGAAGGACCCCACTGGGGAACAGCAATTAGGGCTCCACAACTCCTGTCAGCAGCTCCCTACATGCAAATGTGCTGGACAGAGTAGCATTTGCTGCCACAAACCAATCTGGTTTTGCCTCCCAGAAATCCTTCCTGGACGATCCATGAGATAAGACCCTCTTATTTGAAGCTGCAGTAGGATTGCCTGTATGATAGGCATCCCCATCAGTTTACCACCTTCCAGTAGCACACCTCTCTGCACCTGGAACCCGGCTGCCCCCCCGCACCAATATTATGTTACCCCAGTGATTGTCAGTCACCCAGAACAACCAGCCAGAGCAGGGATCTGCACAAGAGTGGCAAAGAAAGACTGTGCTTGAAGCATCAACAAAAGCAGCTGCCCAGAAACTCGAGAGGAAAAAGAAATTAACTCTTCTTTGTGTACAACAGGAGCAGGGAAACTTTCCCCTCCCAGGGGCCATTGAAAATTAGTACAAGTTCTGAGGGTCACATAAAAGTTGGGGGCGAGGGTTGTTTGCTGGATGCATACAGGAAGAGGTTGCTCCAGAGAATGGATCTGTCCCCTATCCTTGCTTGCGTGCATGCCCTCATCTCTCTCCCTTACCCTGAGCTCAATATTTCAGTGTTTGGGGGTAAGAACTGGATCAAGGAGCCAGATCCAGGAATTAGAAAGGGGCCAAATAAAAACTACTCACAGGCCATATTTGACCCCCAGGCCTGAGGTTCTCCACTCCTGTGGTGGACAATAGTTAGTGTGCATTGCTGCCTCTCTTTTTATGCCTCTTCTTCTATATTACACTTCCTTTGCTAGCATAAATAATTCCCTCTTATTTTGGGCAGTGAAGTCCACTTTAAGTGTGGGCCCCTTAAGTGCAAGTGTGCCATACACAGGCTGCGGGACATATGTATTTCTCCTGTTGTTGTAGTGTGCTAACAAACAGTTAGCATCTATTTAAAAGTAAAGGAACAAAGATCACCTTTCAACTGCTCTCACCTTGCTTTACCTATTGTCACAGTGCCACTTGCTACAATGGGGAAAAAGCAGCGGACACTGGCCCTTGATGTAGATACATAGGACAAAAATACACCCATGTGCACATTTTAATGTAGTCCCTCTCTTTGAGAGAGACAGTTCTTCAAAGTAGAAGAAGCCCAGAATAGAAAGCAAAGTTCTTTCCGTTCCTGTGACTAAGCTTATGCGAACAGCTACTATTGCCACTATGGCAGAGAAGAATCCCAAACTTATTTATTTATTTATTTATGCTAAAATTTATATGCCGCCCCCTCCTCCCTCAGGCATCTCGGGATGGCTCACAACATTAAAAACAGTTTAAAACATATTAAAACAATGGTAATAACTACAATTAAAAACAGTATAACACCCATCACCCCACCCTAACCCAACCCAACCCACCCCATCTCCCTCGGGAAAGGCCTGGTGAAACATCCAGGTCTTACACTGTCTATGGAAAGAGGGGAGGTCGGTAACCAAGTGGACCTCCAATGGGAGGGAGTTCCACAGCTGCGGCGCAGCCACAGAAAACGCCCTCCCTATGGTAGACATCTGGGAAACCCCAAGGAGGGTGCCCCTGGCCAACCGCAGGGGCTGATCCAGGATCCGGAGGGTGAGGCGGTGCTGCAGGTAGGTGGGAAATTTACCTAGCTCTTGCATTGGAGGAGCCAACGTTGGGTTTCACCAGACATAACAACCGTGTGCAAATCCAGTACCTGTTGAATTGGATGGTGTCATCACGAATGCAGAGCCAGCTGAGCAGACATTGATGCTGCTGCTTCTTAGTTGCTACCCAATAGCCTCCTCCCTCTACCCACTCCCTGGATGATAACCCTTGATACATGAGCTATGGATCATTATGGATCCTTTGTTTGATATGCTATGCATATGGGACATGTGCATGCATTGCTTTTGGGAGGGGGTGGCAGGCAAAGTAAGAACATGTGTAGTACAATACTGGGTCAGACCAATGGTCCATCGAACCCAGCACCTGTTTCCTACAGTGGCCAATCTCAGTTGCTTGAAGAAGTACCCAATAGGTCACAATGGAGCAATCCATTCCCTGCTGTTAACTCCCAGCGCCCGACAGTCAGAGGTTACATTCCCCAAACCTACCAGCCTAATAGCTGCTACCGGACCTATCCTCCAGAGTGCTTGGTTTACATCCTGTCTTCCATGCTGTGATGGAAAGGCACCACCTCTTCCTCCTCCTGCTTCATTTTGCTTCTAACTGCCTGATTACAAAAGTAATTTCTCCCCCCATTTGTCTGATGTGCAATGTTCCACCCAAAGTCAGCTTAAAGGACCCAAATATTGGAAACTATAGGAGACGACGAAGCCCAATGTGTGTGAATTATTTCCTGGTTGGGATAAAAAACAATAATGCTACGTGGATATTCAACAGAAGGTGGTTACTTTTTATTCTCTTTCAAATTGAGTCCAGCAGTCGGAAAACCCAGAGATTTTCCCGGGCACTGCACATTTCAATGGAAGAGCAGAGTCCCTTTTAAAAAGCCTCCATTGTAACCTAGACATCGATGCTTCAAGAACTTCTTATTATGCATTTCCATTTTACAATAAGATTCAATCAGTTACAGTGTCCGGATCAATACAGAACCTTAAATGAACTGTTTTTTCCATTCCTTTTAACTCAGTGATGCCCACATTTTATACAGGTCTTTGTGGGTGGTAAATGGATTGGATGTTTTAAAAATTATTTTAAGTAGAAAATATACTGGCACATGCAGTGAAAAAAATCATGTACAGTATAAAATAATTATGGGCACCTGTGCTAGATCATTTTAGGAGTAATGAGAAGAAATGGCAAGAGATATCTACCTTGCTGTGGGAGGGGGAGGGAAACCCACTGGCATAAGAGGCAGCTGTGGCTGATAAGAATGATAAATACTAATAACTTTAACATTATCGACTCTCCATCTTAAACGTCTTCCTCCCCTTGCACAGAAGGAAAGCAGAAAGACTTGGTTCATTTGCTCGTAGTGCTCCCTGTTACATTTTAAGATGGTGCACATTTGATTTGTAGATTCAACCTCCCGCCCTGCAGACTGGCAGGGATTGGAAACACCACCCAAACTGGTGAGCCTTTCAATCACTGCAGCTTAGCTGTGGCCACAGGCGTTCAATCAAGCATTAGCGGGTGCCAATGGACCCAAGCCTGTCCTCCAATCTGCATTGAAGATTTAGCTGCAGTTGTAGGCTGTGGCAAGACTCATTAATGGAGGCCAAGATCAAGTCTTTCTTGGGTTGTACTTTGTGGGCCTGACCCTGCACAGTGCACACCAGATATTTATTTTATCTAAATTTCAAATCAAATCAAATGTTTCTTTATTGCGTGGCCGTCAGGCCATTGCACAAAGCACAGAACAACTAAACAATACACTTTTATATTCCATCCATATTAAAATCAAACTTATAATAAAAACTTTAAACTTAAAATACAATTTCAACATTTAAACACATCATCAACTTTACATTAATTAAACCTCAAAACTGCCTTACATAAGGCAGAAAACATCACAAACACTTGGTCCCTATCACTCATAAACATAACTATGCTAAAAGCGAACCAAGGACAAAAATTATATTTCCAAGCAGCCATATCACTGAACAGTCTAGTGTCGAGTCTGGTCCCTCGAGGCTAGAAACAGCCTCTCTTTGCTGCTTAAATTTAGTGACCCAACATAAGAAGGTTCCAGCCACTCGTATTATTGTAACCGAACCACTACCAAGCAGCATACCCACCAGAAATGATGCTGGGCGGCCCGGAAAAGGGGCCAATAAAGGAGCCAGAAGCTTCTCGTGCATCCCAGCATACACAGGACAGACCAATAAAATATGAGTTAGGGATTCAACCTGCCTTAGTGGACATAGGCACAAACACTCAGCCAGCGGCATGCCCTTATAGCTACCAGAAGTGAATGCAGAGGGAAAGGCATTTAGCCTAGCAATAAAGAAGGCTCGTCTCACCGCCAGTCGTAAGTCCTCCCCAAGATAAACCATTGGTGAGGAGGACTCATTTGTCAATAAGGGATATGGACCCAATACTCTGATGTTCCCAATCCCGACTCACTCCTCCTGGCGTTTCACATCAGCCAGCCTAGTAGTCAGCAACTTTCTCGCTCCCTTATAACTGAGTGGCTCCAGAGATTCAGGGGGAAAACCCAGGTGCCTGATTTTATCCAGTATGCTAAGAACCCAGGGATTGGCACACTTATCGCTCAGGACCAAAAGCGCCCAGGGAGCTGCAATATTAAAATGCAGACAGAGCCAATACAATATGGCTCCTTGCCACACCCTAACTTGCAGGGGTAGAAAACCACATTCTGAGCATATATCTAAATTTATTATCCCACCTATTCTGAAGGTCTAGTGCAGATTACAACACAGGATCATAACAAAATGACTGCTATTAATCATTGCTGAAGCACCACTAGTTGTATGCAGTGCTGCTGTACAGATACACATAACATAAAGACAGTCCTTGCTCCATGGAGCTTACAATCTAAGCAAGACACTGCCAGTTACAAATAAGAGACTTCATACAAATTGTGGACCACAGAACGTAGGTATTCAGTGAATTTATTTATTTCAATAAATATGGTTATTTAAAATCAACAAGGCCATGATCTGGATAGGGCCCAGGTACATGATTTTAAAATGACCTCAAAGAGGTGGGCCTTTAGGCGGGACTTCAATATGGACAGGGAGAGGGGGGCTGATGCACCAAATCAGGAAGCTTGTTCCAAGTGTACGGTGCAGCGAGATGGAAAGCACAGTCAAGAGTTGGTAATGGAGGAGAGGGATCCAGATAAGAGCATCTTGCCCAGTGAATGGAGTTCATGAGGACAGGTCTAGGGGAAAATAAGAGAGGACAAGTAGCGAGAAGCTGCAGAGTGAAGACACTTGTACGTGAGTAGGAGAAGCTTGAACCATATGTGGAAGCAGATGAGTAGCCAGAGTAGTGACTTGAGGAGAGGGGTTACATGGTCGTAATGGCATGCAAGGAAGAGGAGTCTTGCAGCTGAATTTTGAACAGACTGTAATGGAGATAAATGGCTCAGTGGTAGACCTGTGAGAAGCAGGCTGCAGTAGTTTGAATGGGAAGTGATGATAGAATGGATTAGGGTTTTGGTAATGTGTTCAGAAAGGAAGGGACAGATTTTTGCAATATTACAGGAAAAGAAATGAGAAGTTTTGGCAGTGATTTGAATGTGAGTAGAGAAGGAGAGAGGTGTCAAAGATGACCCCCAAGGTCGCGGACTGGGGCCAGGAAGGACAACCGTGTTCTCCACAGAGATGGAGAGAGTGGGTGAGAGGGAAAGTGTGTTTAGAGGGAAAGATAAGAACTTCTGTCTTGGCCATTGGTGTCAGTGAGACATCCAGGCAGCGATGTCAGACAGGCAGGCTAAGATTTGGGACTGGATTTGAGACATGAATGAAACCAGTTAAAACTGCATTATCCAAACCTCCTCCTCTTCAAATGCCTGGCCAAATAAATAAAGTCCTATGTGGCTGCTGGAAGATCAACAGGCTCAAACTCAGGCAAAACTGCCAGGGGGAGGGAAATCCAGAATTGTGGAACAGCTACCAAGAACACCTCTCTGCACACATTTGATGGACAGATGGTACACACAAGAGGGTGCTCCTGCCTGACCTTAGTGACAGTGAGGGGACATGAGGAAGGAGACAGACTTTCAGATATGTGGGGCTCAAACCCATTTAGGACTTATTTTATTTATTTATTTATTTATTTATTTATTTATTTATTTTTGCGATTTATACCCCACCCCTCCTGAAAAGCAGCTCAGGGCGGCTTCCAACAACAATAAAAGTACATAAAAACAAGTATAAAACAATTTCAAAATATCAAACAAGTTAAATGTTTAAAAACAGGGCCCCAGGCATTAAAAACAGTAACCAGGGTACGGGGAGAAAAAACACAACCCTAACCCACCCTCACCCCTCACCCCAAAGGCAAAGACTCAAATCCTGTAGGACTTAGTCAAGCGTAAAGCGATTCCACTGGCTAATGCAAATATAGAGTTCATCAAACAGTCCTACATTCATCCTGTCACACAGCATCTTATTTTCTAAGGAGAAGTCACAATTGCTACCAACAGATTTTCTCTAGCCAAGATATTGTGTATTAAGATGGCATTCTGCTAAATGCTTTAACCAGTTCTCTTGAGGTGAAATCTACCGTACCCTCAACATAGGGTCTTGGGGCAAAGAAGCTGTGTGTTTGGTATAAGGGTGAATTTCAGACCTCAAGAGCAATATGTATGGCTGACTTCTACCTCAAATCAGATTGGGTTAGTTATCATACACAAGACTACTCCATGATAAAGGAGAGAAAAATCAACTTCTTCATAAGGTTTGACCAAGGCTCCATTACTGGGGTTCATCTGGACACATGGCATGGAACGCTCACCTTCTTTGAGAACAGGAAACACCCAGGAGTTGCAGTTAGACTGCAGAATAAGAATCCCCCTTCCAGTGAGAGCAGGGGCTACAGGGAAGGCTATGGAGTGCACGGGAGTATGGCGCGGATGCGCGTTAGGAGGGCAGTTGGGGGTTGTCCGACAGGATGATGGGAGTTTGGAAATGCTGAGACAGGTATGGAGGAGATGAAGAGAGTATGAAGTGTTGTTTTTTTAATATAAGACACTTATTTGTATTTTGTTCTTAATAAGTTTTAAGCTGCACTGAGCCCTCAGAGATAGGACAGGATATAAATAAAGAATAAATAATGATAGTTATTTTGATAGAATAGCTTCCCAGCATCTACTCAGAACATCTCAAAATGACACATATGCATTTTCAGCCTCATTTCCTGTGGAAAGTTATTCAATTACCCTGCTTTTCTCTGTGTCCCTTTCATTTTTGATTAGGGCTGAAATTAATAACCACCACTATTTGGTATCTGGCCAGATTCGCAATATCCACTGTAATCCGGAAGTTCCAAATATCAAGCAGAATCCATTTAACATTTGGCAAATTACCTGGTTAACCAGATTATTGATTTACCATGGGACCACATAATACTGCATTCTGCTGCTTACCCTTATTATCCTTTAACATTTGCCCATAATTCCCTCTCTATTTATTCTCTCCCCTCTCCAGACCTGCTTTTAGACTAGTAACAATAATATTTGGCTGTGCAGTAACAGTAACACTGGTTAACTCCTGCAGTATATCCGGTAATCTGGTTCAGCATTTAGCCACCATGGTAACCAGTTTGTTATTAAACAACTGCCAAACTATCTAGCATGACTGATACTAACAACAGATTTTTAAAAATGCTATTCAGTTCGGCTCTATTTTTGATCCCACTGGCCATTTCCAGCCAAATTTGGTAGATGGGCAGAAGGTCCGTAGGTAAACAAGGACCTCAAATTCATAACTATAGGTGCAGCTGGAGGGAAGGTATGGCCCCTCATGTACAAAACTAGGCTTCCTTTGTCCAGGCACTTACTGTATGGGCATTACTTGTTATTCCTTTTGCCCTGCTTAGCTAATTTTTAATTGGCCCCTACATTCCTGCAGGCCTTTCTTCCACATTAACCTATAGCAAGAGCATTGCAGACTGGGAGATACCTGCATTTTCAAAAATAATTTCCTTTTCCTTTTATATTAATCAGCAATTGATTATTATTATATTTTTTCTGTTTACTCTGCTGTTCTTATCTGTTGAAAGGTCAGATACTGGCGCAGCATATAGAATCAGTTCAATACAAGAAGTTAGCAGATGAAATGAAAACAAATTAGTAGACCATCTGATTCCAAGCCTGTTTGTGAAGTGGAGGGGAGAAAGCGGATGCACTCCCACATTAAGTCCACCAGTCAGTGCTGATGAAGGGTGCTACCAAGTTAGTTTGTGTAGTCTGTACATTAAGAACTTGAGAGCTGCCATACTGGGCCGGACCAGTGGACCATCTAAACAAGTCCCTTTCTCTGACAGCGGCTAGCTTCTGCCACTTCAACAGATGTGTGCAAGTAGGTCATATATAGAGCAATCCATTTCATTTGCATCTTGTTTCCAATTGCTATGTGGCTCCAAGCTGCTGCATGGGGGAGCTCCTAGCAGCTCAGTCAAATTTATTTTGCTCACAGAAACAGCAGCCCTCTGCCTCCCTACAAGGAGGGTCTGAGCATGTTGGTTTAGCACACTCTTAACACGGGATGGAAGTAAGACCCTCTAGTCAAAAGGTTGATGGGAGAAAGAGTGCAAGAGTTGTGCGCTTGCCGCTTTTACAGCAATCTGGAACTAAACCAAGCACGCACTACTGGGGTAAGAGGGAAAGGAAGCGGAAACTCAGCTTGTAAACAGCGTTTACATAGCCTGGAAAAGACTGCCAATGGAGTTGCAAGCATTTATTGAACTAGTGTTGGCATTCTCCACGTTAATTAAAAAACAAGCATTGTTCTGAGGCACAGAAGCAACAGGCTACATTGGCAGATGAGCAGCAGACTTCAGCCTGCCAAGCCCAGAGCTGTCCAAAGCCATGGGGTCACTCCAGCAAGGAGTGCTACGCTTCTTGACAGAGAGCAGCACAAGCCAAAAGGGTGACCTGTTCTCAGGAGGCAGCTGCTCATTTGCCCTCCTGGCTGAAGTTTCAGCAATGCAGAGCTGCAATATTACTAAAGGGATTTTAAACAAGGGATTAAAAGACACAAGCAAATCAGAAATGGGGCCAAGCTGTGAAGCATATTTTCCCCCAGGCTGGATCTGGGTCAGATTATATTTAGAAAATGCAAAGGAAATAAGAAAATAAATGATTCAGATCCTGATCTTCAGATTTCCTTTTTTAAAGCTCTTCCACTGGAGAAATTGTAATTTGCTGTTTTTATTCAGATCCTGGAGAAAAAAATTGCATATTGCCCACTAGTTAAACAGGTGTTTATTACTAGATTTCTGCAGCAACACTACTAGTGTGGCTTGGTAGCTATAGTTTCCTAACCCATTTTGCTCCATACCTCCTCCCAGGTGATCTCTACTATGCATGCCCCGCTCTCTCCCAACTTAAGCTGAGGTAGTGGTGGTGGTGGTGGGGTTGGGAAGCTGGTTGGGTTTTTTTAAAATGAGAAATAAGATTGGAATTCACACTGAAGCGTTTCCCATATTCAGACATTTATAAGGTTTCTCTCCCAGGTGGTGGAGTCTGTGGTGTAGAACATGGGGTGAGTCCACCCTGTAGCATTTCCCAAAGTCAGGGTACTTGTAAGGTTTCTTTCCCATGTGTATTCTCTGGTATGCAATAAGGGCTAAATTTACAACGAAGCTCTCCCCACAGTTGAAGCATTTACAGGGTTTCTCTCATGTATGGATTCTGATAGTTCATTGCCAAATAGCAAAAATCTGGTAGCCTGTTCTCAGGTAGTAATGTTATGCAATAATAGTTCATTGCATAACATGGAGACTGGATTGAAAAAAATTGTTTAAAAAGGAAGCTTAAAAAGTGAAAAGTCAAACATATCTATAATATACCATTACCTAAAGCAGACTTGAACCCTTGACTTTCCAATGAGAGCACTTCTTGGTCTCTGAAATCCAGCCCAAGCCCAACTATGTTAGCTGCCATCTTTCTGTTGGTGGCAACCTGGGAGGATGGAGGGTGTCAAGGCAAAGGGATTATCCTGCCCCTTTTCTGGTGTAACCCCCAGAATTGTATGAGCATGTATGACAACAGAGTTACAGTAAAGTAACCATAGCTGAAATCCTCAAACCAACTTACTCTGGAATAATCCTATATGGGACTACTTCCAAGTAAGAAGTTTGAGGATTGTAACCCATATCTACATACTGCATCTCTGGTAATCTTACTTCTCCTAAGAAATCAAAACAACATACACAAGTTACACCTAAAAAAAAGCTTCCCCGTCGCCTTCCTCCCACCCCACAAAACAAACAGAACCAAGAAGGAATAAGCAGCTGCTGCTAGGAAAAACATCGTACAACGTTAGCTGGAGACAAAAAACATCAACCTCAAAATTCTAGGTATTGTGATGAGTGCTAAATTAAGTACCTGGAGATACAGTCATCATTACTGACCCGAAACCACGGGGAAGCACAGACCAGGAACCAAGCTCAGTGTATGCCGTGAATGGAAACCTGGGGTTACCACAGTCAGATAGAGAAGCAGAGAGTGAGCAATGATCAGCTTCCTTCTCAACCGTGAATCAGATCAGTAAACACATTGCCACCAGACTCTGTGTCTAGAGACTGACGCCTCCCGAGAGCTGCTCACTCCTTGGAAGCTCCCATCCCACCCAAGATGGTAATGGCTGCTGAGCGAAGCTAGAGATGCTACTATGATGTTAAGCCATCTCAGGATTGGGGGATTCTTGTTCTTTGTGTATTCCTGCAGGCATACATAGCCATTTGTAGACACCACTATAGCACTGGATGAGCGCGCAGAGACGATTCCGGACCAACACTGCAACCACTCGATGGGCAGATAATCTTTAACAGCAGCGTATGCTGCTAGAGACCAGCTAAGTACAGACTAGCCCTCCTTAAGTTCCTTTGCCTCCATTGGTTGGGCAGCTGGGATTTCAAGTCTGATCCCCAAGGCAGGCATCCTGCTTGGCAAGGTAATGAGCTGCAGTCGGCAGGATTCCCCTGGAGACCTCACTTAAAACCTGATCTGAATGGATTATTCAGTACTAATTAGAGAGTCTAGCGTCACTGCTGCTAGGAGGAAAGGCCAGGAGCATGAAGCAGAAAGAAGGCCCATATTAGGGTTGAAAAAAGATTTCACCAAAATGGGAAATTTCTAATTGAAATCCAGGTTCCCAATACCATCTTGGTTGAACTGAGAACCTCTTGGGTACTTGGTAATGTTCCCGCTGACATTTTGTTTCTTGATTTACTGACTTTCTGCTGACTGTAATCCCATTTACCACTTTGCTGCCCATTTCAAATCCCAAGAGGAAATGCTGATACAATACCACATTTCTTGCACCCTATTTTCCTTTGTACTTCCTTGTCACTCAGTGGCTAGCACACAAATTCCTTTGCTAATCTGCAATCCAGTTGCCAATTGGTCAAAGCAAAGGGATCAACACAGAACAACAATTCTATGTTGTGGGAAGGTTAAGGGGCAGACTATTTGCACAGTGACTGGCTCAGAAATGCAAAAGCAACAAACCTGGAAGTAAAACGGTATCCACAGCAATGTGGTAAACAGTAAATGTCACATCCCTTGTCTCTCCCTCTGTTCCCCCTTCCCTGTCTCCCCTCCCCCTGTCTTTAGATTGTAAGCTCTTGGGCAGGGACTGTGTCTATCTTGTTTTTTGTAAAGTGCCAGGTACATTGCTTGCGCTATATAAATGCTTATAATAATAATAATAATAAATAATAAATGGAAAATGGTAAGTGGAAAGTCAGTAAATTGTGAAAGTATCCATCTTGCGGTATTGCAAGAATCAAGAAATCACATCGGTATGTGGAAAACGGTTGGGAAATAGATCCTGAGATGGCAAAATTTCTCAGAAGCAGCAATTTAGCTACTTGTTTCAGCCCCACTCATATTCTCCCAGGGAGCACTAGTGGTAAGTACTTCTAAGAGCACCAATGCTTTTGTCATAGTGCATACATTTTACAAAGACACCTATTTAATCAAAGATGTGTCCAGATGTCCCTTTACCCTCCCACCTGAAGCTAGAAACAGCCTGATCTTCTCCTTCGAGCTTGTTATTTCGGTGCCCATGCTAACATTTTTTATCGAAGGGTTAAACGCAGACCTTAAAACATGTTTGCACAGCAGCTTTGAGACAATCACCCAATCTATATTTACACACCATGTATGCCATTCAGTGGTGTTTTAATCCCGGATGGCAAAAGGCTTAGCATACACAGGTGCATATATGAGTCACACTGGTGAATGTACAGGCAGCACGGAGATATGCAATTCTGTGGGGCTAAGCATGCGTATGCAAGACAAAATGCCTCTGCTGTCATTAAGCTTTCAGGCCTTTGGTTCTGCAAGACTGCTGTTCAGTGCAGGGTAACTATGCAATGCTTAGGCATTGAATCATTTCTTTTTTATTTACATGATGATTGAGTACACAGTCCCCTTTATTTTTAATCCCCAGCTCCTGCTGCCTCAAGGGCTCAGTCTCACAAGTGCTCTGTTAGGAGGTGACTGCCTCCCCCAACTCACTTTAGCCACACCTATGATAACACTAGCACAGGGATAGAAATGATGAGGGTACTTACCTCTCAAAAGCTGTGGCATTACAGCAGGGTGGGAGGCTTCTGCTCTGGGGGGATGCTTGTGTGCACTCTAGAAGGGAAACTACCACGTTCTCCTTGTTTGCATCATCCCATGGCAAGTAAGCTTTATCAGCAATGTGCAGTCCTTCCCAGAACATCTCTGTCTCACAGACAGTTTGTTATTCTAGCTCCCCCTTCAGACAGCTCCCTGGAAGGGAGAAAGCTCGAGAGGAGGAGGAGGAGCTGTTTAACCTTTGCTTTCCCCCGTGCTTGTGGAAACAGATGCAGAGGTACTTACTCCAGAGAAACTCCTCCAGAGTAACCAGGACCGGTGCAAAGACTTTTGTCGCCCTAGGCAACCCACACGTGTGTGCACCCCTTGTATAACCTGTGCATGTATTGTGCACCTCACATGCAACCCACGCGCATGGTACGCTCAACCTTCATATGCCCACAGCTAGTGCACAGCACACACATGCACAGCCTACTTCTCGGGCACTGAGGGGTTGGTAGCCCCGCTCCCTCCTGCCTCCCAGCCCCCGACCCAGCCTCAGAGTTTACCAGCAGAGGCAGCTGGATCAGGGACGGGAGAGGCACCCCCTTCAACTTGCAGGAGAAGTGGCGGCAACAGCTGGATCAGGGGCAGGAGAGATGGCAGCGGAAGCTGGATCAGAGGTGGAGCCACCTAGGGGTCACCTCTCCCACCCCCAATCCAGTGCAGCGCTTATTGCCAAGGCCACCTAGGGCAGCAAGTTGAAGGGGGGTGTCTCTCCTGTGCCATAAAATATAGAGCTTATCACTGGTGGTGACAGCGGGGCAGCTTGATCAGGAGCAAAAGAGCCATCCCCGTCATGTTGGTGCCCTAGGTGGCCACCTGAGCAGCCTAATGGTAGCACCGGCCCTGAGAGTAACTACCTTATTTCAGGTGTGCTCAGGACAGCAGGCCCCCAGTAACAAGCAGCAGCTCCATGCAGCAAACACCCAGAATAAACACCCTGATTTCCTAAAAAAGGGGCAGGGAATAATGCTTGGTGTAAGTCAATGGGATTTCCTAGCATCAGAAGAGACCATATCGCCTCTCTAGGTGCACCTATTATTTACTACAGTGTTTGTTTACCCTTTGACTTTCTGCATCTCTACAAAATTAGGTAGAAACTATATAACAGAATAGAAAATGTTAGGAGTGTGTGTGTGTGTGTGTGTGTGTGTGTGTGTGTGTGCACGTGAGGGGTCAGTGAGGGCACACACATACAGTGACAGCATAAGCCTTCTTTTGAGAGAAAACCGGGCTAAAATTGGGACTAATTTTTGTCTCAATGTTTACAGGCAATTTTCTCATTTAGGGCCTGACTGGATCAAATGGAAGATTTTCCAGTTTCTCCTCATCCCCTATTTTTCCATGTATTCCTGGGCAAGCAAACCCCTCCAAACTGATAAACAAGTGTGAGTTTCCTCATAAATGTAACACAGCCAGTACTCTGCTTTTTAAATCAATCTTGGAGAGTTCAGTTTACATCAGCAAAATAACGTGTAAGATAATGGAACAGTGTGGGTGAAATCCTGACATCAATGCAGCCAAACTCCCACATACTTCAAAGTCCCGAACTGGGAGTTCGGCCAGCTGCATGTAACTTTCATTTTCAAGACATCTTTAAACCAATATAAATCAAGAAGAACAATAATGCATGCAAATCAAGTACAAATATAACGTTTCCATAACAAAGGGATCAGGATTTCACCCTTTACTTATATTTTAGTCTAGAAAACTCTTGTAGATCCCAACATGAGACTTGATGGCTAGGATATATACAGTATAACAAACCTCCATAGTACCAGATAAAAGTAATCAGGATGTTCAGTATAATATGGTTTTGCAATGGTCAGTTGGTAAAATCAGGGGGGTCATTGTAAGCAGGGTTTGTTGTGAAGTTTGATTGTACTGTATTTATCCTGAAAAAAGTCTTCCATTTATTCCAGTATGCACCATGCAAGAATTTTGAAATCATTCCAATGACTACATGCTTCTCTTCCAGAGCAATACGATTTATCCCACACAGGCAAGTTACTTTGAAAACTGTGCGAAAGGGAACATGCATTTCCAAAACACTAAAGTGTTGTGCTTCCCTAACAAGAGAGATGTGCTACGCCTGAAGAATGAAAGTGAAGCATTTAGAAATCTGTAATGGTTCCATTTATTAATATGTATATCACAAATACTCACAATATCAATGCATTCTGGTTGGCATGCTAGACAGAGGCATTATTAAAAAAGCCCTATTTCTTTTTTAAAAAGGTCTTAAACTTTTGTCCCCCCTACCCAAAAAAAAATATTCCATATGCTTGGTTTTTCTTGTTTATTGTTGTTTTCGATTGATTTGACAATGTATTTGGTGGCTGTAACTTCAATGCAAGAAAGAAAGAAAGATAGAAAGAAAGAAGAGAAAACAAAGGAGGATGAAGGCCGCATTACAGCACAGTTTGATTAGTTCATAATTGTCTAATAAAAAAGAAGCAAAATTACTGCCTTCACAGGAAGCAACACCACAGCTTAATAACAATATTACACATGTTCAGGTTCTGAGGCAAACCGCACTAAACAAAGTCTACTGTCTGGCATACAACATTGAATAAGAATCAAAGATGTAGGTAGAACATCAGAAATAACAGTTCCCTTCAAGCACAACATTTTAATGGTATTTTTCAAGTATCTTCGTATTATGTTACTGATTTCTTCCATTTTCGGGGCAGCTGTCGGGGAGTGGATAGGGTGAAACTCTTAGTTAAAGCAGTAAACAAAAACAAGAAATTAAGATTTGCTAAACCAAAAGAATATATTTTCATATACTGGTTTATATGAATGTGTGCAACACTTATTAACCATGGTGAAAGGCTAATTACGCCCTCCAGTCACTACATGCACAGCCTGATCGAAGCTGTTAATGGATTACCTTTGTTAACTTACAATGCAACTACAGTCTGACCAAGAACATACATACAGTGCCATCATATGCAGAGCCTTCTGGATGGAGTGTACAGTACTGGATGCTGAATGGTTCAGGCTACTTTTTGTGGCACAACGGTACTTCACGGAATGGTACACTACGCATGGTACGAAGTTTAGAAGATGGTGTTTGTGATTCGTGTATCTGTGTCTGTGTATGTGTGCTCTAACATTCTTCGAAGTCTTCCTAGATTTCTGCAGTTCCTGATTTTGAGACAGGCTCTGTATTTCGCACCTCTGAAAGACTAAGGAACAAGAGAGAAGAGAGATGAATTGCTTTTGGCGGTGAAGACTACTAGCAACTAAGTTCATCTTTTCAAAAACATAGTGTGTGTTAAAATATCAATAACTTAGATGTACAAACAGTGTGGTAATGCCTGTCTTCCCACTGAGGAGAATACTGAACGGACATGTTGTTGTTTTTAAAAAAAATCATATGCAGAGGCCATATTCTGCAGGAAAGCACTGAAATATCCAAAACATGGTAATAACTATCACAAATAAAAAAAGTGGAGCTATTGAAATATCTTGCAGATGGCATATTGTCCAAAAAGAAATAGGGACTCACCTTGTTACACCATTTCATACTGATTGGCAGTAATAAATCGAGACAGACAGCATGCCAGCAGCATTCCAATCAGCTATTAGAGAGAGAAAGAAATCACACAAGGAGTTAAATGTCATTGCGATACCGACTGTCTTTGCAGATTGGATGTTTCAATAGCTTTGGGGAAAAAAACCTTGAAATGTGCAAGAAAGCAAATGTTCTGTATTACATTCCATGGTCATTATGTAGCCACAAAATTGTTGCCACATTTTAAACAGCAGCTCTCAATTTGGAGATGAAAAATGGTGTAAAAATGCCACTTCTATCCCCATCAGAGCTACCTATTTGTATCAAAGTCTCACCTTCTTCCTTTAGTGATAAAATTTCTTCTTTATTCTGGTTAGAACTGCCTGGTCAGCACAGCTAAGGGAGAGTTACATATCACAAAACTAATGCCTACATTCTACTTGTATGGTCTACTCCTGTGAAAGATGTCAACAGTGAGGCCAATCCCAACCCCAGTGTGCTGTGCAAACAGCTTGTGCACAACTCTTCCACGGACCCTGATAGCAAGTGTGCGCATGGCACCATGGCGCGTGTGCGGAAGTCACACATAAACCGTGAGTGTATGTAAACATGCATGCACAAGCCCCGCATACAGGGGTTTAGGATCAGCCCCATCGACACAATGGTAATGAAAGACAGAATTTGGACTACAGAATCTTCACTACTGATCACTATGAGTGATCAAGAAAGCAGCTTTATCGCCAAATCCAATGTCAGCTTTGCAAAGTGCTCTTAAAGAAGCTGGATTATTTTTAAGAGTTGCAATTAAAAGTGTGTTTCATTGGAGACTAAGATCCAAAAATAGCATTTTATTTAAAAACAATTCTAAAGCTTCAAATACAAGATAAGTAAATAAAGATTTAAATGCTATATCTATCTGCTCCCAGTGTAAAATTATCCTTCGTTATTCACTCAGACCTCACAACTGTAAAATATGTTCCTTAAAATTTGCATGACTGCCAAATATACATAATCTAGGAAACTACTAGATTGGCTCCATCAAATAGGAAACAGGATTTTTCAATCTAGCAGCTTCTTTTATTTATTTTTTACCATCAAAGTTTAGTGTTACCAAAACATTAGGGATGGGTGAACAGAATGGAGTTCGGAAATTCGGCTCGGTTCAGTTTGAAATTTGAGTTCGGAAATTCGGTTCAGTTCAGTTCAGTTTGAAATTCGAGTTCGGTTCGGAAGTTCGGTTCGGTCGACTGAACAGACTGAGTTCGGCCGAATTCCAAACTTCCGAACCAAGTTCGGCCATTCAAAACCAGGTTTTTTGGTGTGTGTTGCCACTAGGGATGGGCGAACAGAACGGAGTTCAGAAATTCGGTTCGGTCCGGTTTGAAATTCGAGTTTGGTTCGGAAGTTCGGTTTGGTCAACTGAACAGACCAAGTTCGGTCCGAACTCTGAACTCCTGAACTGTGTTCGCCCATCCCTACAAAATATACCAGTATGTCATATAATCAGGGACCCATGTTCACTGTCTTTCCTCCTCAATTCCCACAAATCAGAAAATGCAGTGAACATGAGTCCCTGCTTATATTATACTAAGGTCTAAATAATGGAGCCATACTTTTTATGCCCACAGTAGTCAATTGTGAGCACACCCAGATTGTTACAGTTCATCACCATCTAACAAAGCTGATGAGAGAGGACCATCTCTGCAGAAATATCAGCCATTCTCTAACTTTGCTCCAAATAATTATAGACACGTTAGCCAAGGTGCATGCTACAGCTGTTCCATGTCATCTATTTGTGTCCAACACAGGGAATTTCTTAAGTTAGGGGCACTAAGAAACTCACTTGGGTATCTCTATATCAACTGCATGTGAAGAAATACCGGAATGTAGGAGTGTTTCGGAATGTAGACCAAAACATATTTGCACTTGCTTTTCCCATTGGACTAAAGGGGTACAGACAGCTAACCTTTGTCTGGTTACCCTTCCAAATTGGCTCATTATTCAGTGTAATCTTACTCTCTGAATTGTTAACTGGTGTTATATATAATCAAGTCTCCTTGAGAAGCGATCATTGTAATAACATTAAAGTTTCCCCAAAAGCTCAGCCCTTCAACTTCCTTAGCCTTGTTTTACTTTCATTAGGGAGTATTTTACAAGCCCACAAGGAGAGAATGAAAGTACAAGCAAGAGAAAAAGGGGTAGAGGTTTAAACACATGCTTTGACAGCCTAAAATATGTGGATATCACTATAAAAAGGTGACTCCACATCCTATTTAAATCCGCACCAGCTAGTCTCTATGGAGAGAGACCTAGCAATGTTAACATTAAATTAGGGCTACCGTACCTCCCCTTTAACAGGGGGCACTTACCAAAAACATCTGTTGCTGGGCTACACTGGAACCAATGTTGCTCTGCAAGATGTATTTTTCATAAGCATCCCCTGTTAAAGAGGTGGTATGGTAGCCAAATTAAAGGCAGCTACCAGCTGAGGCTGCAATTTGTAGTATTTCACATGGCTTCAGGCTCTGCTTTGATGTCCAACCTCTGCCTGCAACTGCTGCAGCTACAGTCTATGGGAGCCTGGACCTTACCTTTAGACCCACCCAAGAATCCGACTCAAATGAGTGGAGGCCCTAGGGGCTAACCTCTGGGGGAGGATAGCATCGGGACTGGAAACTGGTTGGAGCCCTGCTAGCTGAGTTTTGAGGAGTGCAGCCCTGGGAGCTGAAAACTGGGTGTGGAGGCTCTGCCAGCTGGGAATTGGGTGTGGGAAGCAGCCTAGAGGCACAGATATTTGCATAAGGATGCTGGGTACTGCAACACTGTAGATCTCGGGTACCTTTTATTTTTTTTAAAGAAACAAGCCCAAACACATGGATTTATTTCCCCTTTTTGCTGCATTTGCTTTAGTTTTGTTTTTGCTTTTAATTTTTTGTTGTATATTTTCCCCTTCCTCCTACACGTGTTTCTCCCCCCTCTCCCTTTTCCTGTGTGTTTATTGTTGCAAGAATAATGCAAAGAACGCCAATAACCAGCACAGTTCAATGTATCTATTTTCTATATGGTGTCTAGTGTTGTGTCAAAAATCTACTGCAAGTGCATGCTGGGAAACAGATTTGCACGAATGGAATTTGCATAATTATGCACGTGAGAAATTATGCATTTCTACTACTCACAGTGAACCTAGAAAATCTAGCTTTGCTGGTGGCAGAATTAAGTATTTATTGGCACACTAAACAATCAAAAAATTATTCTGATTGGAATCCTGACTGGGGAAAAAAATAATCAAAAAAATCAATAAATCAACGTGCATGCCCAAAATGGGCGGCGGGAGCCAATTCACGCATGCCCAAAATGGGCCACCACCTGTGTCCGTAATGGGGGCAGGGTGAACTGTCCCACTGGAAAATAGAACTTCAGGAATTCCAATTTCACCCCTAGAAAAACTATAGAAAAATTGTCTTATATGGAAGATCCTCTCATCTGCTGTTTCGTGCCTGGGCTCCCTTGGTGTGAGCCAGACTAAAACAGGTTGCCTTCCCAAGCACAAATAGATTTGTGTATGCTTCACTAATTAGCACTGCTGCTGCTAAGCATCTCATATTACACGGCTGCATTAACAACACTTAATTCCCATGAACCCAAACTAAAAGTCCCAGAATATACAACAGGGGGCACTTTGAAAATTAGTACAAAGCTTTAACCGCCGCACAGAGATTGGGGAGTTGGGGACAGAGGTGCTTGCAGGGTGGACTCAGGAAGAGGGGGGCTCCAGATCACAGATCTGTGCCCTGGATCTGTCCCCCTATCCTCAGGCACATGCTCTCACCTCTGCTCCCTTACCCTGAGCTCAACCAGTGCTTGGCCAGATTCAGGAACTGGAAAGGGGTCACATAAAAACTAGCTGTGGCCCCAATTTAGTCCCTAGGCTTGATGTTTCCAACTATAAAGGTATAAATAAATTGGAGCTGAAATGGTTATCCACATGGTCATATCCACCAGATTTGTGGAATCCAAGTCATGCCAAAACGATCCTTTACTAAACAGTAGCTGTTTAGTAACAAACAGGTTATCTGCATTACTGTTTTCCTGCTTTGTGCTGTTTCCCATGTTACTGTTTTCCTGGTCACAGTGGCCACTTCTGTTTGCTCACCTTTTTGGTTAACCCCAGACCCCAGTTTCAATTTTAACTCAGTTTCCTATTGGATACCTAGTTCAAATCTGCTGGATGTAGTTTTACTGTTGGTCAAGTTGTGCCTAGGTACTGGATGGTGAGTGGAGTCACCCAAATGACTTTGCTATTAGCCTACGTATATGTAAGAGCTGCCTTCCTAGCCAAAAATTAAATATATGCAGTGCTGTTTCTCCTCCTTGCTGCCAGGAAATTCAGCACTGCCAGTTGGCACACAGCGAGTGTGTAATCTTATTTCATGCAGGTCAAGGCTGGAAGGTCAAGAGGGAGGTGTAACCATAATTTTTAAGGAAGGCTTGACCGTCTGGAGGTTTTTGGTGCTGACCAAGTCCAGGATAGAGGGCCTTCATTTCGTGTTCGATTTGGCCAGTAATGGACCAGGGGGTCCGGCCAGGGACAGGCTGGGAGTGTTGTTTGTGTACTGTACATCCCACTGCACTGCTTCCTCCTTGACTGCTCTAGCCGATCTGGTCTCATATCTGTTTTTGCAGTCTCCTAAGCTTATTGTCGAGGTTCTTCAATATCCACGCTGAGGCCAGGTTATTTGGGGTAGAGCAGGAATTCATGGCCGCCATGGGTCTGTCCCAGGTGGTGATAGGTCTGACTTATGAGGGCTGGGGGGCACACTCTGGACTTAGTGTTCTGAACCAACCTTGAGGCAGGAAAGAGCAGAAGTCATGCTCAGTGCGAGCAATTTTATCCACAAAGTACTTTAAAGACATGTCACAGTGGGGTTCTGATGATTGGGGTTATTGATTGTATGCCCTTGCCATGGTCGGACCATTACCTTCTACTGACTTGCATTCTGGCATTCATACCTGATCGTGGGACCAGTTAGGATGGTCTGCCCCCAGAGACTTATGCAGTTGAGTCCCAGAATGGTCTAGGGGATATGCCTGTTGACCTTGATGGCCTCCATCAATGTCCTTGTGGCTTTCTGGAATAGTTGGCTAACCGAGACCATCAATCGGATGACTCCCAAGTGTCCACTTCCAGCGCTTCGCCACTGCCAAGCTCCATGGTTCATGGAGGAACTGGGGCAGGTGAAACTGTTAGAGTGATGGTGGTGCCGTACACGTTCCCAAGACGATTGGTTGCAGCATAGAGCATTATTTGAGCCTATGCTGTGGCTATTCGGGCAGCAAATAAATGTTTCTTTGTTGCCCTTATAGTATCTGCTCAATCTCGTCCAATGGAACTGTTTTGTGTGGTGAGAGGTCTGGTCAGTCCAGCCTGTCTCCGCCTAGAACCAGATTCGTCCACGGCCCACTGTGACATGTCTTTAAAGTACGTTGTGGATAAAACTGCTTGCACTGAGCATGACTTCAGCTCTTCCATTCTGGAGACAGTAGCAGAGCCAGATGTTAGGAATGTCCTGTCTGGTCAGAGTTTGTGGGATGTTTTTCATTTGGTGACAGCCACCGAGGCAGTGGATTTACTGGGATCTGTTCACGCCACAACTTGTGAATTAGATCCTTGCCTGTTCTGGTTGGTGAAAACCACCAGGGAGACCTTGGGGCTGGTGTTGGCTGGGGTTATCAAATGCTTCCTTCGGGAGAGTAGGGTGCCGGTCTGTTTCAAGGAGGTGGTGGTCCAGACGCTCCTCAAGAAACCATCTCTTGATGTTGGTGCTCCGACGAACTACCGACCTGTCTCTAACCTTCCCTTTTTAGGGAAGTTTATTGGATGAGTAGTGGCCCAACAGTTGCAGGTGCATCTTGACTGCACCAGTTCCCTTGATCCCATGCGGTTGGGCTTTCAACCGGGTTACAGTACGGAGACCGCACTTGTGGCTTTGGTCGATGACCTCCTTGTCAAGTTGAACAGGGGTCGCATGACCCTGTTGGGCCTACCAGATCTATCTGCAGCTTTTGATACTGTGAATCATGAGATGCTGGTGTCTCGCCTGTGAGACCTGGCTTACAGTGATTCAGTTCATACCTGGCGGATATATCTCAGCAGGTGATACTAGGGGACTGTACTTTGTCCCCTGGCAATCTCCTGTGTGGGGTCCCACAGGGTTCCATTCTGTCCCCTCTCTTATTCAACCACTTGGGGAGTTCGTGCACAGCTGGGGGGGTTTGCTGTCATCAGTATGCGAATGATACCCAACTGTATCTTTCATTTTCAGCCAACCCAGGCCCTGCGGTCTCGTTACTATCAGATTCTCTGGCTGCTGTGGGGGATTGGATGAGGTTGAGGCAACTGAAACTTAATCCAGACAAGAGAGAGGTGATGTTAGTGGGTGAGGTCGGAGGTCTGGGGAAGGGGGTCACCCCCAGTATTGGGACAGGTCCATCCTCCATTAGTTTAATCTGTGCGCAGCTGGGGGTGCTCCTGGATGCAGAGTTGCACCTGGATTTGCAGGTGTTGGTGGTGGCCAGGGTTGCCTTTCTCCAACTACATCTGGTGAGGAGGCTCTGCCCATATGTCTCGGACTCTGATTTCACCACTCTCATCCATGCATTCATCACCTCAAGACTAGACTACTGTAATGCGCTCTACGTAGGGCTGCACATGGTGACAGTCTGGAAGCTGCAGCTGGTGCAAAATGTGGCAGCCCGTCTGGTTACAGGGATGGGCCTCAGGGAGCACACAACACCTGTGCTCCAAGCATTGCACTGGCTGCCTATTGTCTTCCAGGCCAATTCAAAGTGCTGGTCTTAACCTATAAAGCCCTACATGGCTTGGGCCCCGCTTATTTGAAGGACCGCCTCACCTCCTGGGTTACGGGGTGGTCTTTGCGGTCATCTGGCAGCACCCTCTTGGAGGTCCTACATTATAAGTGGGTCCATATAGTCAGGTGGGCGTTCTCGGCGGCCGTTCTATCATTGTGGAACGCCCTCTTGGAAGAGATTCACCTCAGCCCAGATCTCCTTGCTTTCCATCGACAGTGCAAAATTTGGCTGTTCCGTCAGGCATTCGGCGAAGGGGGGAGGGATGGTGGGATTTGTTTATTTATTTATTTAAAATTTATATCCCACCCCTCCTGCCCACAGGGCAGATCGGGGTGGTGAACAACATTCAATAAAAAAATTTAAAAAACAATTTAAAACAATTTAAAATACAATACAATGTGGGAACCCCCTCCCCCCCCTCGCCAAAAGCCTGACGGAACAGCCAGGTCTTACATACATGCCAAAACAGCAGGAAAGTGGGAGCCAACCGAGCCTCCTCCGGGAGCGAATTCCACAGCACAGGGGCAGTCACCGAAAAAGATCTAACATCGGTGGCCACCCGCCTCGCCCGGGGAACCTCCAAAAAGGCTCCCACGGACGATCTCAAGGGTCGCACGGGTACATGGGGAGTGAGGCGATCCCGCAGATAGGCAGGGCCTAGGCCGTGAAGGGCTTTAAAGGTTAAAACCAGCACCTTGAACCTGGCCCGGTGCTTTATAGGCAGCCAGTGCAGAGCCCGGAGCACTGGTGTCATGTGCTCCCTGCGACCCGCCCCCGTCAGGAGACGGGCCGCGGCATTCTGCACCAGCTGCAGCCTCCGGACCAGCTTCTCGGGCAGCCCCACGTAGAGCGCGTTGCAGTAATCCAGCCTCGAGGTGATGAAGGCATGGATGACAGTGGCGAGGTCGGAGTCTGAGAGATACGGCCGAAGCCGCCGGACAAGATGTAACTGCCGAAACGCACTCCCCGCCACGGCCACAACCTGAGATTCCAAGCTGAGCCGCGAATCAAGGAGCACACCCAGACTCCGCACTTGAGACACCATGGGGGGGCGAACCCCCCCAACAAGAGGAGATTCAACCACCCCCAGGCCCCCCAAGCCCTCGCCCACCAACATCACCTCCGTCTTGTCAGGATTCAATTGCAGATGGCTCAACCTCATCCAAGCCCCCACAGCTGACAGGCACTGGGAAAATAAGGAGACTGCATGGCCTGGGTCGATGGAAAAGGAGAGGTAGAGCTGAGTGTCATCAGCATACTGATGACACTGCATGCCCTGAAACCCCCTCACGATCTCCCCTAACGGCTGCATATAGATGTTAAACAAGAGGGGGGACAGAATGGCACCCTGTGGGACTCCACACATGAGGTCCCGGGGGGGAGATGTACACTCCCCCAAGACCACCTGGTGAGTTCTCCCGGCCAGGAACGAACAAAACCAGTCCAAGACTGTATTCCGGCCCGGCCTGGCAGGCGAGTCACCAACACCTCATGATCGACTGTGTCGAACGCAGCTGAAAGGTCTAGCAGGACCAGCAAGGTCTGACGACCCCGGTCCAACGCCAGACGGAGATCGTCAACCAAGGCCACCAATGCCGTCTCCGTACCATACCCAGGTCGAAACCCAAACTGGGAGGGATCAAGGAAACCGGTGCGGTCCAGATGTTGCTGGAGCTGCCGTGTCACAGCCCGTTCAATAACCTTCCCTAAAAAGGGAAGGCTAGAGACCGGCCGATAACTGGCAGGAGCATCAGCATCAAGAGATGCTTTCTTGAGCAGGAGTCTAACCACAGCCTCCTTTAGGCAGTCAGGCACCCTGCCCTCCTGAAGGGAGGCACTAACCACCCCAGCCAACAACGGCGATAATGTCTCCTGGCTAGCTTTCACCAGCCAGGACGGGCATGGATCTTGCTCACAAGTAGTGGCACAAACAGATCCCAACAAGGACTCCACATCGGCAGACACCACCATCTGAAACTGATCCCACAAAACAGGACAGGACGGGGCATCCATAGCCCCAAGATGATAGGTTAGTTTGGTTAGTGGGTGGGATTTTTGTTTTTGCACAGAATTGAGATTTTATATTGTATATTTATGTATTTTGTTAATTATATGTCTTTTTGCTGTTTATATTTATAGTATTGTGAGCCACCTCGAGTTGCCAATAGGTGAGATGGGCAGAATAAAAATAAATATAATAAACAATAATAAATAAAATGAAAAAAACACCACCATAGAATATATATATATACACACATACACACAATATGGAGTATGTAAATTTTACCTTATTCATTTTTGTTTTAATAAAAAAAATTCATTTGTTTTTGTGTCCTTAGTTACTAAAACAAATGTGGCTGCATTCATTTTAGTAACTTCCACTCATGCTTCTACTCATGGAGCCCTATTGAAAGTGTGTGCCTTTTGCCAACAAAAGTGTATTTACTTCTTTTTATTTCTTTTTAGTATTGTAGCGATAGTATAACAACGTAAGAAGTGCCATACTGAGTCAGACCAATGGTCCATCTAGCCCAGCGTCCTGCCAACGACAGGACTGGCCAATCACAGTGGCATGGGAGAAGCACCCAACAGGTCACAATGGGGGATCCATTCCCTGTTGTTTTGCCCCAGCTCCCGTCATGTTCCCTGATCCTGTCTGGCTAATAGCTGCTAATGGACCTATCTTCCAGAAAATTGTCCAAACCTCTTTTAAACTCAGCTCTAGTACTGGCCCTTACCACAGCCTCGGATCGGATAGCTTTAAATAATACCTAAAATATTTGCTCTTGTAGGAGTAAGATTTGTACAACTACCTCTGGACACTCAATTCCCTTAGCGATTAATGAGAGTTGGGCATCCACAATTTCTATGCTGGGGTGGGGAACCTTTTTCCTCCTGGGGGCTACTTTGATAACTATTACACACTCCAATGGCCACACAGAAGTTTGAGGTGGAGGTGCTTAAGGGGTGCACCCAAGAAAAGAAGGATCCATATCATCGATCTGTGTCGTCCTGAATCTGTCTCCTATCCTTGTGTGAATGCCCTCATCTCTACTCCCTTACCCTGTGCTCAGTCTCAGTGCTTGGGAGCAGGAAATGGATCCAAGGGCCAGATCCAGGAACTGGAAAGGTACCACATAAAAACTTGCCATGGGCTGCATTTGACCTCTGGGCCTGAGGTTTGCCACCCCTGCACTATGCAAGTCCCATCTCAGCAACCCAACTTTAAGCTGTCGCACGTGTTTCTGACATAACCTCACCCCTTGTGGAGCATCCTGATGTCATGATACTCCATTGAGGTGGAGCCATGTTAGGAAGGGGGCACTGAAGTCCCTGTGGCATGCCCGGCTCTTTCTGGTGTGGCTGCCCCTTGCCAACCTCAGAAGACCCAGCAAATTGGTGATTCCCCCTTGGAGCCTCTAGGTTGAAGTGCAGTAAAGGCAGCAACCTTCCCTACGGAGCAATTTTATCAATGGGCAGGTTGTAAAATCCTATCGAGAATCCAACAATGTTCTGCAGCTTCCACACTCCAAAATCCTTGAAAGGTTTCACCTACTTACTTTTTCTCAGACATGCCTTTGACATAAAGAACCCAGAAACCCCATTTGGAACAGGCTCTGGGTCCTGGGTATGCCTGCCATTATTTCTTAACATTTGTGGTATCTCATTTTTATTTTCTCTTCCTCAATTGTCATGCAAGCACCTCCACTGCTTTATCATCCTTTTCATAGTAATAACACTTAGTAACTCATAATATGTCCAGTCTTATTTATTTTTACAGAACTAATTTCTCCCCAGACCCTAATCAGTTCCTCACAGATTTTTGAATGGCTAATATCATGTGTTCCTTCCTTAAATCTTCCAGATGGATCAGCAACCCATCCAATTTTGCTATTGTTTGTGTTGCAGGATGAATATTATTTCCCTGCTCAGCATGACTTGAGCAGTATCCCAGAGTAGACAAAGTTCCTTATGAAAAATAATTATATTGCATGATCTCATCAAATACTTTAAAAAAAATAAATCAATTTCTACTACCACGAGATCCTGAAATAGTTGGCTTCTTATCTAAGGTGATCTAATTAAGTATTAGGAGGACCACGGACTATGTTATCACATGCACTGATTCATATCCCAACAGTATAAACAGGACAAGGGCATTTATGAATTATAACTGATTATTTATATAGCGCCATCAAAGTGTCAAGCACATCATAAGAGACAGGTCCCTGCTCTGGGAGGTTTACAATCTAGAATGGACAAGGAAGCAGGGGCAGGAGAGGAGAAGACAAGGGAGAGGGGAACATAGGAAGAGAAAGGGATGGATACATTCATAGAGAAGGCCAAGAAGTTGGGGGCACATGCTTAGCTTAGTCCAGGGGAAAAGGTGATTTTGAATGAAAAAGACAGGGAAGAGCATTAGTGAGCAGTCTTTAAAAGTGGAGCGGCACCACACAAACGGTAGTGCAAATGTAAAACTGCCACACATGACCATTCCTTCCAACAGTAATGTATTACTGTCTGTAACGTATTAAGTCATGTATTAGCACCCACCCCAGGAGAGCTCTGATTTGCTAGGGCTGCCCACTCACAGAATTCTTTGGGTTCCAGATTGCTTAACAGCTGCCGCACAGAAATAGGTAGCACATAGCATTTCTTTTATGAAATCCAGACAATTGCCCTCCAGGCGGGGGCGTTCCTCACCTCCTAGAAAGGAGGGCAGGGCAAGGCAGGGGCTGGAGGCTGCTTGCAGCCTCCGCAGCAGCTGGCCGCTGAGCTAAGCTGACGGCGAGGGTTGCTTAGCAACCCTCGCTGGCAGCACGAAAACAATGAGGCCTCTGATTGGCGAGGTGGGGTCACGTGATGTGACTTGCCCGCACAGAGCGTTCCCTGCTCATTCTAGGGAAGAGCAGGGAACATTAGCAGCACCCACCCACCCTTCCCCTATACTGTGGTTTCTACTGGTTGCATTAGAATGGGCCAGGAAGGAATTTTTGCAAGAAGAATTGGTCAGAGGGCCTTCTTGTTTTTTCGTCTTCCTAACAGTATCGGGTAATTCGGTTGGCCATTAGATGGGTGTGGTGTATTGCTGTTATGATGTTATTGTTTGGTTTAAATTTGTCACACCCTTGTGGGGGTCCAGTATCTGTTGGGAATTAGAATAAGTTGTTTGTAGGAGCCATCTGTTGGAGCTGAGGATCGGAGTGGCCCAGCTTGTAGGAGCGCAGTGGAGCAGAGAGAATGGGGCGTGCAAAGAAACGTGGCCCCAAGCAGGCAGGGAAGTCAGGGGCTGGGAGTGAGGCCCAGCCCGCATCAGCCAAAAAAGGGGGGAAGGGAGGAGGAAAGGATGGTGGTGGCCCCAAGCAGGCATGGAAGTCCCACAGGAGCCAGAAAGAGGGGGAAGCAAGGAGCAAAGGATGGTGGGGATCCTGGGCCCACAGGGCCTGTTGGGAAGAAGGGGAGAGGAGGTTCCTCTGTGACAGCTCGGGGGGGATGGGAAGTGTCAGATCAACTAGGGCTGGCGGCGTGCGTGCGAAACGTTGTTGCTCGGGGAGGAGCAGGCAACTGCTGAGGGGCCTCCCCACGCTATGGGGCAAGGAGCAGAGGGATGGAATTGGGCCCGGGAGGTAGGGGAGCAAGGATCATTTCCCCTACCATCATGCCAGGCACGGCAGGTCCTGGCAGATGAGGTGCCGGTGGTGCCCAGAGCAGGGCAGGGCCCAGGTGGGCGGAGTGCATGGGCTGGGAAGCGGGATAGTATGGCGCCGCCCAGACGGAGTAACAAGCACACTGCTGCCCCTGCCCGGTATGACGATGGGGCGCTTCCGGGGTGGTTGCCCAGAGGTAGAAGGGGTCCTTCTTACCAGGCTCCCAGGCCGGATCAGGGCCAGGCTGGGGGAGGAAATGCCGAAGGTGGGGGGAGTGAGGTGCAGGGTGGCAATGACCCTCCCTTTCAGTGTGCTTACAGGCATGGGGAGGACGGCAGACGCGACGAAGCTGAGGAGGATGAACCCGAGATTTTGGCGCGGATTGAGGCACTGGAGCGGGCGCTGGCAAGTAGGAATTCTGGGAGAGCAACACCTTCCCAGCCCTGCGTGGCGGTGCCAGGTATGGAAGGGGGGATGGTTGCCGATAGGGCATGGGAACGCGTGGGGCAGTTTGGGGTCCCGTACCCCTGCCCCGTCGCGGGAATCACTCCCGTGCTGGAGGATGGGCTATCAAGGTGGGGGGATAGGTGGCGGGGGCAGACCCGCAGTCCCTCAAGTGTTGCAAGGGGGGGTAGAATCCCTCCCGCTAAAAAGACCCCGCAGTACCTATGATGGAATGGGGGTTGGGTGCAAGTGAGCACCCCTGCCGTTGCCTGGGCTGGTGCGGGGCAGGGGCAAGGGCAGTTAGGATTGGAGGTGGTGGATGGAGGGACGGCGGGGGGCCAATACCAGCCTCAGCACGCTTTCCAGGTGGATCAGGCCGCGTCGGGGGTGCACCCCCTACCCCCCCGCCCCGCGGCACTTATGCTAGTTTATCCTCGCCTATCGGGGAACATTTGTTGCCCGCCACGAGGAAGAAAATATGGAGAGGGGGAGTATGTTGACCTTTTCGCTCTCTTATTTAGCGATCCAATAGTGGAGCACGGGGAGGAGGATAAGAAGGACAGGGAAAATATAAGTGACCCAAGGTGGATAGGAATTAGGCCAATTGGGCGGTAGCCTACGCGATCTACCATGGCATACTGCTGGAAATGTTCCCGGATAAGGGAGCAATCCTTTTGAAATACGGGGAAATTATCCGCAGGGCCTACGAGACTGGGCACCCTGGCGCCTGGTTAAGATACGACGAGGCGTTCTGGCATTGGGCAGCCTTCACACGAGGTCTCCGGTGGGACACTCATGCACATGACCTTTGGTTAAATTGCATGAGTGATGCGGCTGGGGCACCGAAGGCGGACAGTGGCCACCGCTTGGCAAGAGGAGGGGTGGCCCCCATAAACGACCCAGCGAAGGCCTGGGGAGGCAGGCTGCAGCAGGGAATGTGGGACGGTGCTGGGAATTTGATCGTTTCGGGAAATGCGCCTGCTCGGCGTGCAGGTTTCTGTATACCTGCTCCTCCTGTGGGGGATTTCATGCTGCATCTGCCTGCACCAGGCACAAGCCTGGGAATAAGACAAAGGGCCCAGGGGGACAAGGGTCTGGGGGCACGGGGGCGGTGGGAAAAGGCCCCATCACCAATTAAAGTTGAGACACTGCGGGTTGCCCTGTTGGCATATCCCAACCAGCAGGAAGTTCAGTATGTTGTGTGGGGTTTTACGGAGGGGTTCAAAATACCGACGGCCGATGTGCAGCCGGGAAGGACGGCTCCCAACTTGAAGTCAGTGTTAGGTATGGAAGAAATTATTGCCGACAAGATTGCTAAGGAAGGAGACGAAGGGCAGGTGGCCGGTCTGTTTGGAACCCCCCCATTGCCTGGCATGATCTTCTCCCCGTTGGGTGTGGTGCCAAAAAAGGCACAGGGCCAGTATCACCTAATTCACCACTTGTATTATCCACGGGGTTAGTCAGTCAATGACGGGATTCCAAGGGACCTGGTGTTGGTGCATTATGCAACTTTTGATACAGCGGTTGCATTGGTCAGGCAATTCGGCAGTGGAGCTTTGCTCGCAAAGTGTGATGTCAAATCGGCATTTCGCCTGTTGCCTGTGCACCCGGACAGTTTTCCCCTAATAGGATTCCATTTTCAAAGGGGGTACTATTACGACAAGGCCATGCCCATGCCCATGGGATGCTCGATTTCATGCTCAGCGTTTGAGCGTTTCAGCTCCCTAGTCGAATGGGTTGTGTGCCGTGCAGCAGAAGGGGGAGGCATCACGAAATATCTCGATGACTTCCTCTTCATCGGGCAGGCTGGGTCGCAACAATATGCCAACCTTGTGGGGGTCTTTCAGAGGGTGGCCCAGCACTTAGGCATTCCTTTGGCAGTCGAAAAGACCGAGGGGTCGAGTACAACTTTGACATACTTAGGCACTGAGTTAGACACGGTAGCGGGCGTGTCCTGGCTGCCGTTGGACAAATTGAAGACACTGATTATCAAGTTGGAAGAGTGTAGGGGAGTAGCTAAGATCATGGTTAAGCAGCTGCAGTCGTTAGTGGGCAGCTTGAACTTTGCATGTAGGGTGATAGCACCAGGCAGAGCATTTATGTCCCGACTGTACGGCAAATTGGCGGGCAATCTGTTACCACATTAGGGTTACACAGGACATGAAATTGGATTTGGGGGTTTGGCGCAAATTCCTACTCAGGTATAATGGGGTGAGTGTGTGGAGGAAGCAACTCCTTTTGGCAACGGATCTCGAGGTTCACTCAGATGCATCGGGGGCGCACGGGTTTGGACTGTACTTTAAGGGCAGGTGGTGTGCAGACAGGTGGCTACAGGAATGGCGGGTGGAAGACAAAATGAGGGACCTCACTTTCTTGGAGTTATCCCCAATAGTAGTAGCAGTGCATCTCTGGTTTGAGCAGTGGGCGACAAGGCAATGCTGTTTTGGTGTGACAACCAGGCAGTAGTGCACGTTGTTAACACACTGTCATCATGCTTGCGACAGGTAATGACTTTAGTGAGGGCATTGGTCCTCGTTTGCCTACAGCACAACATCTTATTCCATGCCAAGTACGTTCCGGGACTCGAGAATGAGATTGCTGATGCTCTTTCTCGGTTCCAGATGGAGCGTTTCCGCGCGCTGGCACCTCATGCCTACCTGACCCCAGAGCCCATGCCACAATGCCTGTGGAGCCTTGGATCTTAGAACTCTACACAACAGTACAGGCTTCGCTGGCACCTCGCACCAGAACAGCATATGCTGGCGCCTTTCAGGTATTTCAACATTTCCAGGCCCAGCATGAATGGAGTCTGGGTTTCCCCATCCCCGAAGTGCAAGTTTTACAGTTTGCCATGGCCCTTAGGGGAGAAGGATTAGCAGCAAGAACAATTACCGGGAAGCTAGCAGCAATTGGTTTTATGAGCCAGTTGGCAGGCCACCCAACTCCAGTGAGGGGTTTCTTTGCTCGCAAGTTAATCGAGGCATGGTCCCGCAAGTAGCCAATCGAGGCTTCCTATTACACCGCAGCTGTTAGGCAAAATCGTTAGTTCATTATCGTTTGTGTGTTTTGATGAGTTTGAAACAAACATGTTTGCAGCACTGTTTAAAGTTGCATTTCTGGGGCTTTTAGGGTTAGTGAGTTGGTAGTTGAATCAGTTAGGGATAAGTCGACCAGGGCAGTGGGAAGTCAGGACGTTACACTTGGGGACCACCTGTTAACTATCCACTTAAGGAGATCAAAGATGGATCAGAGGGGATATGGGCACATTGTTAAATTGGCCAGATCAGGGGATGGAGATATCTGCCCAGTCGTGGCGGTCCAGCTTTACAAGGGAATCCGCCAGAAGGTGGGGGGGTCCCTTCTTTTGTCATCAAGGTGGGGCACCGGTTACAAGGCACCAATTCGTTGCCATCCTCCGGGTAGTACTTACCCGGACTGGCCTACCAACCAGGGATTATGGATCCCATTCATTCAGAATCGGGGCAGCCTCCTTTGCAGCTCAAATGGGCATGAACACCAGGGATATACAGAGGATTGGGCGGTGGCGGTCTAGGGCTTACCGCACATAGGTGCGAGGGAAACCAGCCGGGGGTACTCAGTGAATTAATTTGTGTTTCTTTGACAGATCCTGTCCCGGGTCACAGATCAATAATCTGGATCATGGGGCATAGCCTGCTGCATTGGGAGGCAACAGTGGCGAGGAGCAGCGGCCTAGGAACCCAGTTGGGTTTGCCAGAATTGGCAATGGTAAAATGGCTTGGGCAGAGTGGGATGCGATGCCAACAGCTTATCCCAAGCCTTGCATCTCGCATAAAAGGGGGTAGGCCGGACATAATGGTGGTTCATCTAGGGGAGAATGATTTACCGGGGCTAAAAGGGGTACAATTAATTAAGGACATGAAACGGGATCTCTGGGTAGTAAAAGAAATGTTGCAAAGCTAGGGTGATTTGGAACGAATTAGTAGACATGGTTAAGTGGGGGGATAGGGTACCACTGAAGAAGGTAGATAAAACCAGAAAGACAGTTAACAGGGAAATGAGGAAGTGGTGGAGGGGTATTGGGGGACACACAATTAGTCATCGGGCAATTTCACATAGAAAGTTAGAATTATTTAAGGGGTATTGTGTCCACCTGTCCCAGGCCGGTAATGTTTTGTATTTACAAGCCCTATGTGATAAACTGTTAGAAGTTATGGGTTAGGTGTGGGGGCCGGACCCGCATTTTAAGCGTGTGGCTCCTGGTGGCGGGGGTCCAGTATCGGGTGGGAATTAGAAAAAGTTGTTTGTAGGAGGCATCTCCTTAAGAGATGGGGGAGCCACGCTTAACGCATTGCAGGGTATGGCAGGTGAGGTGCTGGTTCCCTGGGGAACCAGGTAAGGGTGACCTGGCACAGTGGTAGGGCATAGTATGGCCCCCACTGGTGGGCACCTGATGCCTTACTCAAGTTCTGAAGGACTACGTCCCCTTTGGCCACACCCCCAGCACTGGATGAAGGGGAGGCCTTAATTTTGTGAGGAGGTTATCGAGGGTATATCGAGACCTCCTCTGTTTGTTAATGAGTTCTGAGTTTAACAGTTTATACTGGACCTGAATCGCAATAGGCGATCTTACCCCCTCACCTAAATTTGATTGTCGTAATTGGATTAATAAAGGGTGCGGCCATGTTCAATCCAAGCAGAGCGTCTTGTCTCCTTTCTGGGGTGTGCCAACAAATACCTGTTGGTTTCAGAATCTGGGGTGTGGAATGCTACCACAACCAATTTCCACTGTAACAGCTTTTTTCCTGTACCAGATACCTTCAGTGGTGGTGGCGGTAGTGTCATTTGAAGCAGAACTCCAACTGCCAAGTAACATGCCACTCTTATTTTTACTTTGAAATCTTGTAGACCTCTCTCACTCATTACTGAATTCATTTCACGTGCTACATAATCCATCCGAAAAAATTACCTCTTCTGTCAGGCTTTCCTCAGCTCCTCACCCCCATTTATGTGTCTCCTTATACTGTTATCCTACGCAGTATTCCTTCTCCTCCCTTTATTATTATTCATTATTTATATAGCACAAGCAGTGTACCTGGCACTGTACAATCAGTAGTTATGGGCAAGTCCCTACCCCCAGGGAGCTTACAGTCTGAGAGAGACGAGGAAGGGGGAGACGAGGGAGAGGTGAATATCAGGAGAGACAAGGATACATTCCGGAGGTTGAGAAAATGCAGGTGCACGTGCTTCACTTAGTTACAGGGGAGGGATTCTGAGTGTGGAAGGGATGAGGATACTTACCCTTGGAAGTAAATTAAACATGTGCACCTGACTTCTGAAGTGCCCGGTCTTTCCCTAGGTTCTTTTCTCCCTTCCCTTGTCAATCACAAACTGTAAGCCCCTCAGGGCAGATACTGATTTCTAATCACGACTGTCCAGTGCTAAGTGCATTGCTGTCACTACATAAAATGAAATAAAATAGATAAAAGGGATATATGTGTCTCTAGTAATGACTTGAGCATTGTAGCTTTGTAATGTTTCTCAGGTATTGTTTTATTTAAGTTTTCCATTCAGAAGATGGAACATTTGGAGACAAATTTACTCATACCTGTTGTGGATAAAGCTAAAGGATAGTTTCTCAAAATTCAGATTCATGTATGCGTCTCTTAATCCTCGGGCTATTTATATGCAGTGTCACAAAGAAAAATAACGTTTCTTTATGTCCCCAAGGGGTCATGCTACCACCATAGGTGCCTGTATTTACACAAATCATGGTATTAAAAGTGTCAAGTCATCAAACAAAACTGTCTTCAGACAGCATTTATGGATGTCATTAAGTTTTGTCCATATCTGCCCCCCCCCCCAATAGTACCTATTGTATGTAAAGGGAGGTGTGGTTTCAGAAGAAAGAAAACTAGCAAAGCCATGAGTATTTTGAGTAAATGAGCAAAAACGAAATTTGTTCTTGGCAAATACAAGTAATTATGAAATGACTGGGTTGAAAGGGACTTCAAGGGTCATCTAGACCAGCCCCCCCCCCCCAAGTCCAAGGAAGTGTCATTGTCATTTCCTTGATCATTCTTATCTCTATTTATAAGTTTCTTGGTTACTATAATATAAAAAGCTTTATAAAATTGTACACCAAACATACTATGTCCTACAGGGTGTGCAGCAGGCACATCATTTGTTTTCATTTTTGCTTACAAAAACCACTTCATCTTCAGGGGTTTTCCAAAACAAAACTGTTTGCTTTTGTTTGGGATTTTTGTGTTTAATTTTATTTAAAATAATTTTAAAAACAAACCAAAAACCAAGTCACTGTGCTCGTGCAGAATAGTTCCAGTGGCCATTTCGCACTGTGCGGTGATTTTTTTATTTTTATAAGGAGAACTGATGCTTTTTTGTTTATTTTTGTCTGTTTTCATTACGTTTGTTTTCATATTTTAATTACTAAAACGAACGGGACTTTGTTCGTTTTCAAAAAACCCAAAAATGAATTACACCCCCCTACTAGGTAGGCATTCATCATTCAGGGGATGGGATAATCAACGCTCTTTTCTCTATCAGCAATGACACTTCACACATTAGCTTCTTGATTTATCTTGCTGTTTTCTCAGTCCTCAGTGCCACACACAACCCTGCATTCCTTGTTCTTCCTTCTTACGGAGGAAGCACCAGTTCCTTTGAATTTCACTGGCTTCAATGGAGAAGAATATCTTCGGGATTTTTCAGGTTCTGGAGCTTTTTTGTCAAGAACCGATTCCTTCTTATCATCAGCATGTCCAGCTGCCTTGGCAGAGAGATTCTGTTCTTCCCAGATGGGGGAAGCTGTACTCAAACCATAATCAGGGAAAAAGCTTTTATGGATTTTCTTGTTGGAGATTGAATGTTCTGTTAAGATTACTGCAAGAGCGTATCCTTAAAACTGCATTTAAAAAAAAAAAAAAGAACCAGAGTCCAGGAGATACTTTTATCAGTGCTTTCAAAGACAGCAAAGACTGCTTTGAGCCTGTTTTATAGAAAGTGGTGAAGTTAACATGTGAAACACTTCTTACGTTAAGAAATACATTTCAGCCAGGCTGAGGTCAACTTCCTTGTTTGTGGGTGAAAATTTGGTCGATGACATGAGATTATTATTTTAAAAAGAACTACCACAAATAATCAGATCAATGATCCATCTAGCCCTGTATTCTATCTCTGACAGTGGCAAGCATTCGCTACTTCAGAGGAAATGCACAAATCGAGGGCATATACCAGGAGCGATGCAGCTTCTGTTGTTCACTCCCAGCTTCCAGCAGTCAGGGATTTCAACTCCATGCCATCTTGGTTAACAGCCATTGATGAACCTATGAGCTTGTCCAACTCTTATGTGAACCCAGTTATACTACTGGCCTTCACAACGTTCCCTGGCAATGAGCTTCCCAGGTTAATTATGCATAATGTGGAAAAGTTCT
Organism: Sphenodon punctatus; assembly: GCA_003113815.1. Taxonomy (NCBI): domain Eukaryota; kingdom Metazoa; phylum Chordata; class Lepidosauria; order Sphenodontia; family Sphenodontidae; genus Sphenodon; species Sphenodon punctatus. The sequence goes on from QEPC01003278.1 coordinate 3,473,429, forward strand.
CTCTCTTGTTTGTTTCAAACCCCCCATCCCTTTCATCAGGTTGCATCTGTTAGACTGGGGCAGCTACACAAGTTTCTGCTATGAGTTAAACAGCAGTAGCAAAAGCATAAGAGCAAAATGACAATAGCAAATTGCACAGAACCTCTCCCCCCACGACTAACTTTGTGATGACATTAGTAAATCAATTGGCATCATGCTCCCATAAAATTGATTTTCAATGTGTGTGCAGATAAGTACATGAACCCTGCATTCTTCAATAACTCTGGAACAATACTGCGTCAAAGCTGCAATATAATATAATCTCCTGCTACTTAATGAATAACCCAACTGCAGTTCTAGCCTCCAAATGCCATGACCTTTAAACCAATTTCTGAACTGTAAGTTTCCTAGACAAAAAAAATAATAAAATCCTCCTTCCTCGCTGTCCTTGGACAGTTCTATTTTATGTGTTGTTCAGTGTGGTGAGATCATTTTGTTTAAATGAAGAGCACCTGCTAAACTGAAGTTACTCCAGCTGAAAGTCGGTGTCAGTATTTGATTCCAAAAACAATTCGTTTTCTTTATTATTTCAGCTCAAAGTCTGGGCATCTGAACTGCAAAGACGTTTGAAGTCCCCTGGCGGCCTTTTCAGACTCCAACTGCGATTAAGAAAATCATGCCAGAAAAATATGGTGCTGGCATGCTTTTACGTAAACCTCCATTTGATAAAATCTGCACATTCCTCATAATGCTTGATGTCGGGCAAATTATGTGAAGAAAAGGCTAGAGAACCCATCCTGCTATGGAAGAGCAAACTAGAGGAACCAACTTTTCATGCCAGAAGAACTCAAGTAGTACAACAGCAGTTCAATTCTTATCTGAAATATGCAATGCAAGTCTGGGGTTTTAGGTTATTTTAATTGCTTTAGTTTTTATGTGTTTTTAAAATGTTGTTAGCCACCCTGAGATGCTTGTAGCAGGAGGGGGCAGCATATACATTTTAATAATAAATAAATAAATAAATACAAGTAAAGTAAGTGTAAGTGAGGCCTTATTTTGATGCTGCCATTTTAAGTGTGTTACACACTGTATAGCAGCTACCACATATGGCGTTTTTTAAACGTGCAAGATTTATCCCCCAGTTTAAAAATCCGGCTTTTGGAACCCCCCCGCGGAGGTGATTTACACACTTCTCGCTGGACCGGAGCCGTTGGAAACTAGCACTGGGCAACTCCCGGAGGTTTTGAGATGCAGACGGGTAAGACCTAGGCTATCGGGGTCTTAGCTAGTCCATGGCTCAACATTTCTGGGAGTCTGCTGGTGCCACTGTTTCCAATGGTACCCGGGAGAATTCCAATCCAGCAAGCAGCATGTAAATCACCTCCACGGGGGTTTTATGAAGACGGATTTTTAAACTGCAGGAGAAATCCGGCACATTTAAAAAACACTCATAGCGCCGTACCTTTCTAGGCACATTGGATGTGATCCTGTAAGTCTGAGTTCTTGGCAAGAAAATCCCCTCAAGAAATTCAAGAAGGCAGCATAGAGAATCAGAAGTACCGAGCAGTAATTGTTTGTGGAATTTTTAGAGGTGGTGGTGGAGTTGGGGGCTTGGAATTTACCACAAATGAATGTGGAGACATGCTAATACAACAGGGTATAGTCTAGGGGTGAAGAATCTCTGGTTCACTGCTCCGTTTCATTTCCTCCCCCCCCTTCCAATTCCTGGATCTGGCCTGTGGATTCAGACCCTCCCCACAAACACTGAAAGAGTGAGCTCAGAGAAAGGGAGCAGAGGTGTGAACTGTCACTCAGGTACAGGGGTTGGATCCATGATGGGAACCCTTCTCTACCTTCCCCCATCCGGAGCACACCCCTAAGCACTCCCACCCCAGATTCTATCTGGCCTGCAGACCTTGTACTAATGTTCAAAGTGGTCCAAAGGAGGGAAAAAGTTTCCCACTCCTGATAAATACTCGACACACACACACAGTACTCCATCATGGCCCCCTAAAGGCGACCACCACATAATAGTTACCTCTCACTACTACACATGTCACACAAGAATGCTCACAGGCTACCTTGTAGGAACTATAAGGAATCTATGTGGTGTCTTGACCCCTCATGTCACAAGGCTGGGAACCTGCTTTTGTGCATTTTTCACACAGTCTGTTGAGGGCAAAAGGAGATAGCGAGACATTTCCCATACACAAGCAAGTCAGATATAATCTTTGTTTGTACTATAAGTGTTGGGAAGTATGTCTGCGTAGTGTGCCATGGCAACCCCATACGGCCTGCTGACAGTGAATGAATCATATCCAGCTCCCCTCCCAAGCTGGGTGGAGTGCATGGTGCAATCAGCAACAAATACTGGTTAGCAGCATATTAGGGTGCACCGTGCTTTTGCTCAGAGCTGCAGTAAAATGTATTCCACATCTTATCCCCTGCCATGATGATTCTTGCCAAGAAAATTCCTGCTGCAGGGGATGCATCCTTTTCCTCCTTGTTGCACTGGGCAGGATTTAAGGCTACAAATTCCTGATTGCCTGCAGCTAATCCCCAGAGAGGTCTAAACCATGTGACATGCAATCCCAGTCTGGCTCCTCTCTCTCGTCCCCTTCCAGTGGCAAACCACTCGAGCACTGCACGTACAGCACACGTACAACAGACTAGAGTCGTTGAAGATGCAAGTAGGCTGCAGTGGATTTTGCAATTTGTGCATTCTTACCTATGCAATTTACCTGTGCTGTAGTTGTGTAGTTGGAAGCTTTCCAGAGACCTCACCATGTTATTCCCTAACCATTTTTGTAGAAGGATTTGAAAAGAAAAGAAAATCTCTGCATTGAACAATATTCTGACTGTCTGTAGGCAAACTAAAATAAAGAGCATAGAACACACATTATATTAATTAAAGCATTAGGTTGAGCACTGCACTTATGATTACTAAAAAGAGATCTCACTAAAGCAAATAAGAACAACAGGCCATAGGTCAGCTCGCTACCTAGAGAGAGCAATGGTTCATAACCCTATGGCTTTTTATAAGTGCCAACTGCATAGGAACACGATTTCTTGAACCAAAACATGAAGATACCATGCACAAAACAATTGTGGAAACTAAGTAAAGTTGTTCCCCCTTGTATCTTAGATTGTAAGCCCCTTGGGGGTGGAACTATTGATTGTACAGTGCCAGGTACACTGCTTGTGCTATATAAATACATAAATAATAATAAAGATCTAAGCCAATTCAAGTTAGTGAGCCTGTGAAATGAATACTGTTAAACTTGCTGCTACAATTAAAGCAGGATGCTCCAGCAAAGGAAAACAGAGGCAAATGTATGGCGTAAGGATGAGCATACTGCTAGAGAGAACACGGTATTGACCCACAGCATGCTAACTGAATTCATGTGTTTTAAGGCAAATTTGCATAGCCCTTTACACTTCCAAACCACTGTACAAATATTTTTTAAAGTGTACCTCAAACCATTGGATTTATCCCACAAAAGTCCCAGCCGCTAGTTTTTTAACATTAAGTGACCAAAGCAAATACCAGCCGTAATGACAGTTTTAAAGGGCTGTGTTTACTGTCAAGTGCTATAGTGGGGTGAGAAGAGAGAAGGTAAACACTGCAGGAGCTGGCCGATGGTTCCATGGTTAAGGGCAAGCTGAGGAGGAATTAAATCGCTTCTTACGGAGGAAGAACTGATTGGGTTCCCCTCCCTACCAAAGAAATTTCAACACCTACTTATTGGAGTACAAGATGCTTTAAAATTCTCATTAAAAACTAAATCAAATTCAATAGCTTATGAGGTTAAATTCATTTCAAATGATGAGCTTAAGAAATTCAGTAGCATGTGCTTCACTGTCCTTAATGACCGAGACAATTCCCGCTGGGCCGGTCTGGAGTTACAACCCCCGTGGAGCAGGTGCCTCTCCATGCAGCTCCAACTGCAGGCTCCCTGCCTGCAGTGGCCATTTCTGCCTCCACCATGAAGCCTCCAGACTAGCCCAGATCTGCCCAGGGAGCCACAGTGAGTGTCTGGGAACCACGTGGCCCCCAAAGGCTAGCCCCCCACCAGCCCCATGCTGGAATGCCCTACCCTGACCCCACTCACACTGCCTGCCCTCAGCAACCTATGCCCCCTCCCCCCAGGCTCTGGCCCTCCATACCTTCTCCAGCCCCTCAGCACCCCCTTCTCCAGCACCCACCCCCTCCGTGCCCCATGACAGAAGTTGGGGGAGGGGATGCTTAAGAGGTGCAACTCAGAATGGGAAACGGAAAGGAGGGTCCAAATCATGGATCTGTCCTCTCTCCTTGTGCACATGTCCTCATCTCTGCTTCCTTCCCGAGCCCAGTTTTTTAGCACTTGCGAGCAGGAACTGGATCCAAGGGCCAAATAAAAGTTATCCACAGGCCGCACATTAGTGACACATACATATGCACATTTGAAAGCCTACAGTCCAGACTCTGGTTAGCCAAAAATATGGGATAAAAACAGGGAAAGAAAACCATCGCTTTTGAGCTGCCCCCCTTGCCCAATACTAGAATTCTGGGGGTTCAACTCACAAAAGCGAGGAAGCTATGAACCCCACACAAAAAAATGGGCTGCTTTCACAATATTTTCCAGGGCCATTTTAAGTTCCGAATCCGCCCCTGCTTAATGATCTTAGTTACAGAAACACACCCACCCCTCTAGCCTCCCGAACTAGTTGAGCCATTCACCTAAGAATCCCTGAAATCTTGGATAGAGGTTACGTTTCAAGATTGTTTTGTTCAGTGCTGCCCCCCACCCCTTTCAGTCATTCATAATCAAGAGCTTTTCCTTCAGCAGAGGCTGCGGAATAATGTATTATTACAGAGAATTCTGGGAAGAACTGCCCTCTCTCAAAATGGCTTCTTCAAGTGGGAATCACTATAAGAAGGATGTCCCCTGCTTTCCCCCTAATGGAACTGAGACTTTCAGGTGGCATAGGCAACCATCATCTTCTCTGAGGCAGTGTGGCTTAACTCTTCTTGTGGGTAACACGAGATATCAGTCATTTTGAAAGAGGGCAGTACTTCATGAGATCTTAAGTAGCAGCCATTGCTAACAGATACATTTTCAGATATGAAATTCATTACTCCTAAATATTCTTTTTTCAAATATACCCCTTCACCAGAACTAGAAAGTGGGAAGGAGGGAGAGGATAGTGAGGCAAATGGGTGTGTACGCAAGCACACGCATGCAAGATAATGTAGGATGTTCTAGTGCAGCCATTCCCAAGGTCCCAACATCAAGTGGGGTTGCAAGACCAGCAGATGGGGTCCTGCAACTGGAGCAGCCACTGCCATTGCGTTGCCTCTGGCTGTGGCAACTTAAACAGCAGCAGCTAGTGCTGCTGCCACCACAGCTTCAGCTCTGGCCATGGCAGTTTGCTGCTGCTGCTGCAGTTTCAGTTCACTGCAGAGAAGGTGGGTGGAGAGAAAGCGCAGCTGCTTGAAGTCTCATTTCCCCCCTTCATCTGGGCTGTGGGTCTCAAGGGGAAGAATTTTATTTATTTTATTTTATTTATTTCAACACATTTATAGCCCACACCCTCCTGCTCACCATAGCAGCTCGGGGCAGCTCACAATAAAATGCAAAAAATAAGACAATTCAACAATTAAAATCAAATACATAAAATTAAACTTATTTAAAAACTTATTAAAAGAGCGGAACCAAATACAAACACAAAAACACACACATACACCCAATCCCAACCCACCCTCCTTGTCTCTCTCCCCAAAGGCCCGGCGGAACAGTCAGGTCTTACACTGTCTTTGGAAGGCAGGAGGTCCAGAGCTAGGCAGGCCGCCATCAGGAGGGAGTTCCACAGCCTAGGAGCAGCCACCGAGAACACCCTCCCCATCGTCGCCCCCCGGGAAACCCAGGGGACTTCGAGTCAGGCGAGAATGGGGCATGCACAGAGGTCAGGGAATGAGCGCTGCTACTTCCTTCTTCCAAGCACCGAGTCTCCAGATGGGAGATGGAGTGTAGACCCTGGGGGGAAGAGTGGTCCGTTCTGCCTTCTCCCTTGGGTTTGGATGCTATCAGAAGAGATTTCCTGTGCTAGCAATGTCATGCACCACAAACTCCCAATAGGAAGGTAAACACAGCAAACCCCTTCTTACAGCACCCGACCAAGCTCAGGATTTGTGCAAATGTTCGTCGCCTACCCGGCCCCTCCCCCGAATGGGGGGGGCGGCTCGGGGGCGGCGGCCGTTGTCCTCCCGCCGCTGGGCCAGAGGATGACACGCTGAGGGGGCGGCGCACGGCGTAGGAAGAAGAAAACGGCGCGAAAAAGGCTCTCGCGAGGTGCGGGAGCTCGCTGGCGCCATCTTGTGGCCAGGCGCGAGAAGACCATTCACGCCTGGATCGTCGTCGAAGGAACAGCGTGGCCAGAACGGGGCTCCGTGCGGTGGCTGTTTTCGACGGTGCTTTGTGGGCCAAAGTAGCTGGTGTTATTTGGTAGGTAGGGGAGAGCCCCTTACCTACGTCTGCAATATCTAGCCGGGTGGGGAGAGAATTTGGGGGGGTTTGACCTGGGGCCAAGCTGCTCCCCCTCCCTGCTTGTTGAGGGGATTGAATTTGGGGGGGTTTGACCTTGGGGCCAAGCTGCTCCCCCTCCCTGCTTGTTGAGGGGATTGGGGGGGATCACCTCTCGGGGACAGCGCTGGGAGCCCTTTCCCACTCTCACCAGTGACGCAGTGTCCAGCCGGTGCTGGGTCGTTTGGATTGGGGAGAGGAGAAGGGGGGTTGGTCTCTCTTCTCCATTATTCGGGTTGGGGGTGTAATTTTCCTCACGGGGGCACCACTAAGTGGGGGTGAAACACACCTCCTGGTGGGGGTCACCAGGCAGTGAGAGACAGTCCCGTGTGAGACAGGGGTTACCCCCATCGACGGGGGGAGTCGAGTGCTCAGGCTTGGGCACTGGTTAGGGAGGAATTTTTCCCTTCACTCTAAAATAAAAATAATGAAAGGGGGCGGGGGCAAGAAAGGGAAAGGCCCGGCAAAAAAGGCCTTGGCCCAGCGTGTGACTGAGGTACTGGAATCCCTGCAGGCCAGAATGTCTGGGTGTGAGGGGATCATTAACTCCTTAGCATCTGGTGCTGGGAGGGAGGAAAGGGTTGAGGTATCTCAGGCTGGACCCTCCCATGGCGGGAGGGCAGCAGATATGTTAGGGGCAATGGAGCAACAGGTGTCCATGGGGGCTGAAGGGTCTTTGGGGGGACCTAGCTCGGGTGACATGGTTGGAGAGGAGAGCTCGAGTGTGAACCGGTTGGAGCTTGAGGCAGGTAGAGGTGAGGCACCTGGGACAAGGGTCAGGGCGAGCACGAGGAGTGTGCAGCCTCCCGCCCGGTTCAGGGAAGTTGAGGATATGCCTCCTGGAGCTATGGATAGGGGCCAGGGCCCGCAATGTGAGGGTTCGAGCGTGAGGGGCGGGCATCCGGAAGCATTGGGGCGAGGGGTTCAGCCTCCGGCTGGGCCTCCCTCCCCGCCCCGGCGGGGGGGAAGGCGTCCTTTATCGCCCAGCAGGGACAACATGGAGGAACCTCCGACCCATCGAGCGCGTGCAGATCCGCTGGCTGCCGTCCTTGAGACGCTGAACGAGTTTATGGGCCGATTCGCGGCTTTGGAGGAACGTGTAGCAGAGATGGAAGGGCAGCGCCGTGCAGCGGCGGCAAGGGTCGATTCCCGGGAGCCAGGCGGGACGGAGGAGCAAGGGGCACGGAGCACGGAGGAGCAGAGTCGGCGGCCTCAGCCAGACGCAGGAGCAGCGGAGCCCTCGGCTGGGGGTGCGAGCACCAGCCGTGGAAGGGCAGGTAAGTGTTCCCAGTGTATCACCTGCCAGTGTGGTTCTGAAGTGGGTGGTGATAGGGAAAGGGTCACTCAAGCTGCCCCTGCGACCGTCGGGCGACTTGGTTGGGTAGGGGCGTGGGTCCCCTGGCCGGGCAAGGAACCAGGCGGGGCACAGGAGATTTCCAGGCCGGTCTTGGAGACCGGGGCAGGCACAAGCCAAGGCACGGGGCCTGTTGATCCGGCCTCAGGGGCTTGCACGATGTGCTCTCACAGGGCTGAGTCAGTAACGTCGGCCCGAGCGGAGCCGGGGACGTGGGCGCCTCTAGGGGCCCCCATAGGGGCGCATTTAGCGCAACATACCCGAGACAAGATTTGGAAAGGGGAATACGTCGATGTATTTTCCTTGCTGTATACTGAGCCGGTGCTTGATCCCAACAGCAGTGAAAAGGACAAGGAAAAAGAGCGCTTTAAGCACCCTAAGGTTGAAAGAAACTGGACCAATTGGTCGGCTTCATTTTCAGTGCTGTTGGGGGTTATGGTTCAGGCTTCGCCAGAAAGGGCAGCTGAACTTTTAAAATACCAGGACATCGTGCGCAGGGCCTTTGACTCCGGCAGCCCGGGGGCATGGTTGTGCTACGATGAGGGGTTCAGAAAACGGGCGGCGATAACTCCAGGTCTGAGGTGGGACGTTTATGCCCAAGACCTCTGGTTGGAGTGTATGGCCAATATAGCAGGGGTGCATAGGACGGACAGTGGACATACCCTAGCAAAGGGAGGGGTAGCCCCCATGAACGAACCCTTTCGGTCAGGTGGGCGCCGTAGCAACCAGAAGAAGGGGCTTTGTTGGGACTACAATGAGGCTGGGGGTTGCGCCCGCTCCCCGTGCCGATTCCGGCACGCCTGTTCTCAGTGTGGGGGAGGGCATTCAGGGGTTCAGTGCAACAGGGGGCGTTTCTCCTCCCGAGGCCGACAGCAGGGGAAGCCAGGGGCAGGTGGCCCCCAACAGCAAGGGGGAGGGAAGAGCTCCAACCCCAGTCAGTTATGAGGCATTGGAGCGTGCCCTAAGAGGTTGCCCGATGATTGGGGAAGTGGCTTATGTAATTTCGGGCTTCCGGGATGGCTTTGTCATCCCGGCTAGGTTCCACAAGGCCAGGAGTTGGGTAAGAAACCTCAAGTCGGTGGCTGGAAAGGAAGATTTGGTTGCCAGTAAGATTGCCAAGGAACTCGCTGAGGGTCGCATCGCGGGCCCATTCACGGCGCCTCCGTTTGCTAACCTTCACGTCTCCCCGCTAGGTATAGTACCAAAAAAGCAAAAGGGGGATTTTCGCCTCATACACCACTTGTCCCACCCAAGGGGGGGGTCGGTGAATGACGCGATCCCGTCTGAGCTGTGCTCTGTTCACTACGCTTCCCTCGATACAGCAATAGCGATGGCGAGGGAGTGTGGTGAGGGAGCGCAGTTGGCGAAATGCGATATTAAATCGGCGTTCCGCCTGCTGCCGGTTCACCCCTCAAGCTTTAGGCTTTTGGGGTTCCAATTCCGCGGCCAATTTTATTATGACAAGGCGATGCCCATGGGGTGCGCGATTTCTTGTTCGGCTTTCGAACGTTTCAGCTCTTTGCTGGAATGGTTGATACGCCAGCGGACACGATCACGATATATTATTCATTATATCGATGATTTTATGTTCATTGGGGGGCACGGGACCGGTGAGTGCCTAAGGGCGCTCGAAACTTTTAAGGACCTAGCTAGGGAGCTGGGCGTTCCCCTGGCACCGGAAAAAACGGTGGGCCCTGCTGAGGTCTTAACATTCCTTGGGATTGAGCTGGACACCATTGAACAGGTGTCACGCCTCCCGCGCGACAAGTTAGACGCGCTAGTGAGGGACGTTGATTGGGTAGCCGGGAGGGTAAAAGTCACAGTGAAGCAGCTACAGGCGTTATTGGGGAGTCTCAATTTCGCTTGCAGGGTAGTAGCACCAGGGCGGGCCTTCTTGTCTAGATTGTACGAGAAGGTGGGTAGTAATCAGCCAGGGCATCATCACATCAGGGTCACGGCTGAAATGAGGGAAGATCTTAGGACATGGAGCCATTTTCTCCACAGCTTTAACGGCGTGAGTATGTGGAGACGGCAGTGGTTATTGGAAGCTGAGCTTCAGGTTCAATCTGACTCTGCTGGATCTGTGGGGTTTGGGCTATACTGGGCTGGCAAATGGTGCGCTGCACCATGGCCGGAACAGTGGGTGCAAGAGGGGGTGACGAGGGATCTTACCTTCCTGGAACTCTTCCCCATCGTACTAGCAGTGTATATGTGGAAAGAGGAGTTTGCCAACAGAACTGTACTGTTCTGGTGCGACAACCAGGCGGTAGTCCAAGTAATAAATGCTATGTCATCCCATTCCAGAAGGGTAATGGGGCTGGTGAGAGCGTTCGTTCGCCAGTGCCTCGGCAGTAATATTTTATTCTCAGCCAGGCACGTCCCAGGCATTAGCAACGGGATTGCTGACGCACTCTCTCGCCAGCAGATGGACCGATTCAGGCAGTTGGCACCCGCGGCCAGACAGCACCCGGAGGAACTCCCACAAGGGATATGGAACATTGGACAATAGAGATGTTCCAGGCAGTGCAGGGGTCATTGGCGCCCCGCACTAGAGCGGCCTACTCCCAAGCCCTAGGAGAGTTCCAGAGCTTCCGCGAGGATAAAGGTTGGGGGACACAATTCCCGATAACGGAGGCCCAGGCCATACAGTTTGCGATCATGCTGAAAAGGAGGGGTTTGGCGCCCAGGACGATATCTGGAAAGTTGTCAGCCTTGGCGTTTTACAACAAATTAGCGGGGTTTACATCACCGAGTGCGGGTTTCCTAGTTAGGAAAATGCTGGAAGGATGGCAAAGAGAATGCCCCCGGGGACTAGACAATAGGCAGCCCATTACACCTGAGGTATTGCGAAAAATATGCAGGCAGCTGCCTGATGTTTGCTTTTCGGCCTTTGAGGCCATAACGTTTAATTGTATGTTTAAGCTGGCATTCTTTGGGGCATTTCGAGTTAGCGAATTGGCTGTTGTTAGGTCCACAGATAACGGGGGATGCGTACTTGGCATTCACGACGTCCAGGTGGGGGCGGAAGGCATGGCTGTTTGGCTTAGAGGGTCCAAGACAGATCAACGGCGACAGGGACAGAGGGTGAAACTGGAGCGCATCGCTGAGACTCAGTTGTGCCCGGTGGCAGCAATTGAGGCCTACTTGGCGGTGCGTCCCTCATGGCCTGGCCAGCTGTTTATTCACAGATCTGGGGCGAGGGTATCCAGTTACCAATTCGCGGCTGTCTTGAGGAAAGCTTTGAAAAAAGCTGATATCCCTCCACAAGCATTTAGCAGCCATTCGTTTAGAATAGGTGCGGCAAGTAGCGCAACAGCTGCCGGCCTATCTGAGGAGCAGGTAAAGAATATAGGCCGATGGAAGTCAAGTGCCTTCCGTGCATACGTCCGTAAGGCTACAGTGTGAGGGGCGTTGGTCACACTGGTAGGGTAGGGCTGACTCAGCACGCACGGGCATTGTTAACCTGGTCTATCTCTACAGGAGGGGACCAATCAGCACGGCAACGGAGGGTCGTGATCGTCGGCCACAGTATCGTCTACTGGGCCGGAAAACGAGCGGGACGCTCGTATTGGGGAACCCAGCTGGGTCTGGGGCATCTTGCCGAGGTGACCTGGAAAGGAAGAAGCGGCATGAGATGGGCTCAGCTTCTTCCGGTGGTCCACGAGTTGGCAAGAACGACGCATCCAGACATACTGGTAATACATCTGGGGGAGAATAATTTACCGGTGGAAACAGGTTTACACCTGGCCACCAGCGTAAAGAGGGATCTCTGGGAAGTGAAGAGGCTTCTCCCCAATACCAGGTTAGTGTGGTCTGAGATGCTTGAACGGATTCGTTGGAGGAACGCCGTGCGCCCAAGCAAAGTGGACAAGGCTAGGAAAAAGGTGAATAAGGAAGTGGAGAGGTTGGTTGTAGATTTGGGGGGATACACGATCAGGCACCCGGCTATTAAGTATTCTCGGCCGGAGTTATTCCGACCTGACGGAGTGCACCTGTCAGATGAGGGGCTCGAGCTGTACCTGATAGCGATACAGCAGAAGTTAAGCATCTTGCTAGGTTAATCGGGGAGTGGGGAGCGAGGCCAGCCAAGCGTTGCTGGCAGCCTCTAGTGGCAGGGGTCCGGCAAGTCAGGAAGTTAGGTAGGGATAGTCTGCTGCCAGGTCATCTCCTTAAAGAGATGGGGTACATGCGAATGCTAGAGCTTGCCAGCCAGCATCGCGCTGAACCCAGGAAGGGGGGCTGGACGGCGAAAGACCCTAGGACAGGGGCGGTCCAGGGTTGTCGCAGCCTGCCCTCAGTCCTTCCTTGGGTCACGGTAAGTGAAGACTGCCTGACCCGGCCGGGGGCGGCTGGGCAGGTGTGACATCGCAGCAGCTATAGGTGGCAAGGTGCGGTACTGAGGGACATCAGACCGCCTACAATTTACTCTACCTAAGTTAGGAATAGAATAGGTTGACAGGACCTGGAAGGGTATGGCCCCTTCCTCCCCGATAAGGCTAACAATAAAGTATGGTGCGGCCTGATTTACTCCACTAAGAATGGTGTTCGTGTCTTCTTTGGGCTGGGGGACAATACGTCGTGTGCAAGTGAGAGATACTGAGGGTTAAGTCCAGTCCTCATTGAAGTCCATGTCTCAGCTCTCATTGATCTCAACAGGGGAGGACTGTGTGCGCAAATATGCGCTAAAGGAGGGAGAGACAATGGGTATTTTCAAACGAGATGATAGCCCACATTAGCCTTCACCAGGCAAGTTCCTGCCTACCCGTTTATTAGGTGTCAGCCACATGGCCTCCACATGGTCACCACAGAGCTACCACTCATGGCAGCGCCCAAGGACATCATGGGCCCACTGTGCAGGTCAAACAGGACTGATGGGTTCTCATGTGTCCACTCCTGCATCAATTAGGTTCACCTGCAGCCTCTCCTGCATCCAAGTCTGCCAGCACCATAGAGTTCCGCCTAGCGCACCCAGCCAGCTGAAAGGCAGGACCAACAGCAATCTCTGTCCCCACAGTCCCTTTCAGCTGAGAGGCGGGGTGTCAGTGGGGGTGGGGACAGGAAGGGATGGCCACACTCGGACCCTCATGCACTCTCCGTTCACACGGGGGTGCTGGCAGGACTGCGAGAGGAGATAATGCCAGTCAGCATAGTAGTTGGGCCCAAGTAGTCTCAAAGAGACAAGGCCCCTATCATCATTGGGCGCCAAGCACCTGAGCAGATAAACGCCCCCCTGCTCACTGCACAAACTCCAAGCACTCTCAATCACTCGGGGAGGGGGGCACGGAGCAGTTGGGTGTGGGTTTGTGAGGGCTCGAAGGTAGCGACCCAGGGCTGAGGGGGGAGGCGAGAGACTCACACAACACACGGATAAGGGGAAGGGAAGCCCCTGGGGTGGGGTGGGGGAACACCGTCACACAAGCACTCACCTCTCGCACACATAGGAACCACAGGAAGGGAACGCACACAGGAGCAACACACACTGATGATCTCTCACACACCCACACAAAAGCAATAACAATCCCACATCTCTCTCACCAGAGGCCAGCTTCTCACTAAGATTACCTAGTGCCGGCTATTATACTTTTGGTTCCAGCTCCCTGCGTGCCTGCAGCTGCATGGAGCGGCGCAGCCACTGACTCCACGTTCCTCAGGGCTGCTGGAGGCGGCGCGGCGCTGTGTGAGTTGGTCGCTTTGGCAACCAATGACAGCCACAGCGGCGCTGGCACCGCGGCGGGGGCCGGGACAGGGGGAGTAGAAGCGGCGACGGGAGCAGCCGGGCCAGGGCGCCCCCAAAGCCCGCGTCTGACATGGGGAGGGAGACTACAGGGTAGGGAGATCTCTAGTGCGCCTCTGAGTTGAAAGGAGGGGAGGGAGATCTATAGTGTGCCTCTCAGCTGACAGCAGGGAGGAAGACTGTGGGGAGGGAGATCTCTAGCATGCCTCTCAGCTGAAAGGAGAGGAGGGAGACTGTGGGGGGAGGGAGATCTATAGTGTGTGTCTCAGTTGAGAGGCAACCTCGGGGGAGGGAGATCCCTAGCACCACTGGTGGAAGCTGTCGCAAGCCCATGAAATATGGGCAGGGGGTTGCTCATTTATTAGACTGGGCACACTAAATACGTGAGTGGCAGCTACCTGAGGGTTGCACAGACCAAACATGGACTCCAGAGGGCTATCGTCTTCTTCGACTTCACCCTATGTGTCAGCAGTGATTGAGGCCCTGATCTTAGGTCCACATGTGCACAGCACACACACGGAAGTGTCACTCTATGTAAACAGGGTACTATTGCCACCACGTCAGACCACACCGCCACCCAAGTTTGCCACTGCATTCCTGCTCCTGGGAGTGGCAGGATTGTGGCGGTGGCCTTGAGTGTCGATGCGGTCTGACTCCAGCAGCAGCACCACCACGCGTGCGCACAGTTGCCCGTCAGTCTACGCATGTCGCATGTGGCTGGACCTAGCATTGGGGCCAGAGTATATTAATATAGCATACTAATAATGTCATTCTTTGGATTCCTTCGGTTTTTGATGACACACTTTATGATGGTCATGGGAAAATTTCAGTCTCAAAATCGGTCATTCAGGCAAAAGGTTTGGGAACTCCTGTTGTAGTAGGCGAGGAAACTGTGTGTGAACAGGAGGCTGTAAGCAGGAGAGTTTAGGGAGATGCAAGAGACGGGGGAATTTGGAGGACAGGAGGGAAGGAGAAACTGGGTCATGCAATCCCGCTGCTTTGCTCTACTCCAGTTTAGTAAAAACAGCTGTAAACCCAGCTTAACAGGTCAATGTGCTGTGGCTGCTTTGCACTGCTACAGAGCAAACAGCTTCAGGCCATTGCTTAATCTGGCCCTGAAGCTGTTTAAAAAAACAACAACCAAAAACAAGATTTTTGAATAACTAGAAATGTTCCATGGTAACATCTTGTAATGAAATAAATTGTTTTATTTTTACTGTTCATGTATGAAATTTTTAATTTAGCCCTCTTTCCCATGACAGTCCCAGACAAAACTATGTTAGAATTTAGTGGAAACTGAGAGTTTAGGGTGCAGTATATTACACAGATATTACAATCAACCCCAAAAGCAAGAATGATCAGACTGGGATATTCATAGTTAAACTGAGGTGACCCAAGCATGTTCAAGTGAGGAAATGCACTGGTTTGGCTTTTCCAAAAATCTACACACTGGCCTGTTATAACAGCAGCAGGAGCAAAATCTAATCTGTGACTGTGAATGCTCTTGTACACTAATCATAATTCTAAAATTATTGCATGACATCAGTGTTGGGCAGAGAAAAATGCATCTGCGCTTATAATTTGGAAAACTGAACGACAAAGGTAATTGAAAGTGGCTTCACCGCACAAATTCTTACATCAGCAGAGTTAGGAATTTGCTGTGGCTTATCCTTTTTCATCCACACCTCTGAGTAGAACCAGGTGAAGCATTTACAATAGGAACTCCTTTATCTGAACTTCTCTAATCTGGATCCTTCCTTATTCTGGATATATCTTATGCCCCTTGCACCACCTTATCTAACCCCACTTTTTCCTGCTCCTCATATACCTAGTTCCTTCATAGTCTATATTATTATTCCTAACTCTGTCTCCCCCTGACTGCCACTCTCAGACCCTGTCATATGTAGATTCTACATTCCCAGGCCCTTTCTTATGTGATTTCACTTCACCTTAGCTATTCTCCTTTATCCCACACTTACGTCTCTCTTCTACACATTCTCAACAGCCCTCTTTTTTATATTTTTAGGTTTTGGGCACTCTTCTCCCTATCAAATACCCCCCACTAGTCACCTTATCTTGTCTAACCTCTCCCTTTCCGGCCTCTTTATATACTGACCTGTATTTGCTCAGTTTATAGATTTCTGCTGGCTATGCTACATGCCTGAGGAAAGGCCCTGTGTGGCCCAAAAGCTTGCTTATTTCCAGCAATGGTAGTTGGTCCAATAAAATATTTCAAACCACTTTGCTTCCCTCTCAGTCACTTGGGACCAACACAGCAACCACACAATCTCTCTGCCTTGCCACTTGCAAACACAAGGCATTACAATGGAACTCCACTTAGCTGAGTACTTCTCTAACTTGGAGAAAATTCATGTCCCCCCAAAAGTGACCACATAAGGACACGAAAGGAGGGAGGGCGGGAGGGGGAGAGAGAGAGAGAGAGAGAGAAGTGGCCCCAAAGAATAAATCTTGCATGGGACAGGCTAAACTTCTTACACTTTTATTTTAAATATGACTGATCCTTTGAAATCTACAGTAACCTTAGAAAAAGGAAAGCTTGGACAATAAGCAGCTTCTCCAATGTATGGATGAGCTATTTGGCGTTGGAGTTATTTATGCTCCATTTAAGCTAATGTTTTATTGGGTTAACCTCTGTTTGACCCAATGGAGGGAGAAGTTGTTTTCCTTGAGCTAGTCATTAGTTGAACTGTAACTGATATGCCTAAGGAGAAACTTCATTTAAGTTGAAAAAAGAAAATCAATGAACAGATGACCCGAGGACTAACGAGTAGTGGGAGCTCTGTCCCTTACTATAATCCTTCCTTGAAGCAGGAGGCAAGAGAAAACCCACCTTACTTCAAGACACTACAATTGCGTACCTGTGAGAATGCAATTCCAAAAGCCACTCCAGCTATGATGCCCATATTTATCTCCATAAAACTGGTCACCAGATCGTAACAGCCCTGGAAACAAAAGACAAACAATTATGCTTTGCACACATATACCCCCTACCATTTGTTTATTTATTAAAATGTATATCCCACCCTTTCCTGAAGGCTTATCTGGATTAGGTTACAAGTTGGTTGTCTTGACATGATTTCCAACAAGTGTAGCCTATTATAATGAACCATTCATATTACATGATGCATTTATACAATAAATTGTGAGACCAGAAGCAGAATATCTTATTACTTTCAATAAATGACCAGCAACTGCTTTGAGAGTTTATAATCTCAGGCTTAATGTTACAGAACTATAGTTTTTGTAGTGCATTTCCTTCAGGGAGGATTTTGAGGAAAAAACAAAACAGAAGTGCCTCAAATATATATTTGTAGTTCATATTGAAGGCTTCTGTTCCAATACTTCGACCTCTCCCCAACACATTCTGAACTGAATAGCATGTACTACAAGTGGCAGAGAATTCTTACCTATAAGGATTGTATCCCCTCCCGCACTCGATTTTTGAGAAGTCTGTTGATGGGTTTATTATTTTAAAATTAGTTCAAAACTAGCACTCTGTTTCAAGAATTTAAATTAGTTTGTTGCTGACGTCAAAGCCATTGAAAAACACCTACCAGGAATGTTTCAGTTTAAAACTCCGACCCTACATAAAATGTCTTATGTAAATGCGCCGCAAAAAGTAATGCTCTGAATGAGACCAAGCACAAGATGTTTTAGTTTGAGACAAAGTTATTGTAAATTTTATTGCAAAACTACGGCAAATTAACTTAATGAACATGAATAGTAAGTAATTCAGAACAAGAGTAACCACAAATTGGGTCTTAGATTGCGTCAACATCTATACCAGTCACTAGATACATCTCCCAACATTCTATAGTACGTTAGATTCAACCTTATTCACTTAACATATTCAACAACTTTGGCTCTGTACCATGATTATTATATAACAAAGTTAGATTTTATTCATGTAAATCTTTCATTCTGCTTGAGTTAGTTTAATATGGCGCCTCATTCGTTTTAGTAACTAAAGACCAGAAAATGAATGAATAAGCAAATATTAGTTTGCGTTTTTGACTTTAAAGCAATACAAAAATAAAAAACAACAAAAATTAAAAATCATTGCACATACGCAAAAATGGATGCCGGACCCTGATGCATGCCCCTCTTTTTTCAAAATGGCGGCTTTAGCATCAGTGCCACTTTGGAAAAGGGCGGCCATTCTGTGCACGCACAAAATGGCCACTGCGCATGTGCCGACAAGCTGCCCTTTCCTAAAATCGGATCGATGCCACTGCCACCATTTTGGAAAAGGGTGTACATGTGCAGAATGGTCCAGCAGCCATTTTGTGCATGCACAATGATTTCTTAATTTATTTATTTTGGGGGAAAAAAATAAATTATTTATTACAAAATTTACTATCCCGTCCCCTCCTGCCAAAGGCAGCTTGGGATGGCGTACAATATAAAACATGGAATACAACAAAAACTTAAAAAACAATTAAAATAATCATCTCCCACACCTGACACCACCCCTCCCCCTCCCTGTCTCCCTCACCAAACACCTGGCGAAACAACCAGGTTTTACATTGACACCTGAAGGAGGGAAGGTCCTGGGCCAAACGAGCCCAGGACTATTCATTTAATAGACTGTGTTAGGAAAACAAATGGGTTTTAAACAAAAAATGAAAACAAATTGATTTTTTTTAAAAAAAAGATTCTAAAAACAAAAACCAACGTGGTCTCTTCTGCATATCTCTACTGACCACATTGATGGACTGCGCTGGGCTCAGGGAGCTGGGTGAGGGGTTGGCAATGGGCCTTTTTACACAAGACACACCCACACATGCCCATGCAGGTCAACTGCGTGAGCACCTCGCATGTGACTGCCGCGACGGATGGGTGGGTGGGCGTGTGTGCATTCCCACGACCCACCCATCTCTACCCCACATGGAGCAACTGGCCAAAACGGGGGTTGCTCCATGTGTGGAGGTAGGTGAAGGGGGGTGGAGATGGGTATATGTCTGTGTATGCACACACCCATGTGCTGCCCGCGCACCAGTCCACGCACCAATATTCCCTGCAGCCGCAGCCCATTTAAAAAGTGCCACTGTATATGGCTAGTAAGTGGGTGATGGTCAATGATGTCTCTTGCTGCGAATGAGGATTTGGCACTCACTTTAGTGTGCCACTTGTGTGTGCCTAACCTCCTTGCGCACTTGGATGTTTTGCCATGCCTCGGGCTTCCCCCTAACATGGTACCAGTCCAACGCCATCCTGCGAAGGGCCCTGGGCTATCTGGGTCTCCCTTCAGGGGAGTATGGGTCTCATTCATTCAGGATAGGAGTGGCAAGTTCCGCCGCTGCGGAAGGTTTGCCGGACCACGAGATCAGGGCATTGGGCCGGTGGAGGTCCGCTGCCTATAGGAGTTACTTTCAAAGCCTCCCCCAGTAATTTTCCCTTTCTTTGTTTCCTTGCTCCCAGATACGGCAAGATTCCCCCAGGGAGACACGATCTGGATAGTCAGACAGAGTCTGGTGAACTGGGCTGGGAAGGCAGCAGGCCAGACCGGCTGGGGGACTCAGCTGGGTCTTTCTGCCAGGGCTGTGATCTATTGGAAGGGGCGCAGTGGTATGCGGTGGCATCAACTATTGGCTGGCCTGAGGGCGGAGGTGAGGAGATCTCGCCCAGACATTTTGGTCATTCACCTGGAAGGAAATGATTTGACGCCGGTGAAGGGGGTTCGTTTAATAATTGATATCAAAGGCGACATACTTGAACTTGAGAAATTGTTTCCCGGGGTGGTAGTGGGGTGGACGGACCTAGTTGGCCATCTAAAGTGGGCTGGTCCAAACATCCCAGAAAAGTGGACAGGGCCCAATGCAACATCAATAGGGATGTCAGGAAGCAGGTCACCGGTAGAGGGGGAATCAGGGTGAAACATCTGGGGAACACATAAGAATCCCGATGTCTTCAGAGATGATGGGGTGCATTTGTCCCTGGCTGGAAAGGATGGCTACCTCGCTATGTTAAAGGCGGAGTTAGTAAGTTTTCTGGAAAGTGAGCATGGGAAAGGTGGGGGACGGGCTGTCCGCAGTAAAACAGCGGCGGTCCCTTAGTGGCCGGGGTCCAGTACTGGTATAGAGTTTTAAATAGAAATCGAGTAGCAGGGGAGTCATCTCCTTAAGAGATGGGGAGGCAACGCCGGGCACCTAGGCAGGGCACGGCCAGTGCCAGGGTTAGCATCCCGGGGAAGGGTGTGCTGCGACGGCGGGCAGGGACATACACAGTCCCCAATCTTGCAGCCACCCAGAATCCTTACTCCTGTCCGGAAAGGACACTGTCCCTTTTGAGGCCAAGGCCGCAAGCCGATGGCCAAAGGGGAGACGTGGGATGACACTGGGGAATGGAACTGGAGGGCACACCCAGGCCATGACCCCTGGACTTTGTGGTTAACGCTTAAAGGTTGGGAGTACTGGACCCTGAATTGCTAAAGGCAATTTCCCCCACCAGGTTAATTTGATTTGAATAAAGAGTGCGGCCGTTAAAACCCATGCATTGTGTCCTTGCCTCATTCGGGGTGCGTCAGCAATGAGGATTTGGCACTCACTTTAGTGTGCCACTTATGTGTGCCTAACCTCCTTGCGTGCTTGGATGAATGAAGATCACCCCCCAATATTGCCTTTCCTGAAAATCTTGGGATGGGGGTCAGGGAGGAGAAATCAACACAAACCAAAACCCTGTGCCAGCAGCGAAAGTTTATTTACACACCGATTTTAACTGTATATTTTCTGTCTGTTGCATAAAGCTTCCTGTTTTTAAGTAGTCTGCATTTTTATTCATTTATTCGTGTCACTTTCTCACCCACTCTCTAGATTCCACTATCCCAATTTTCTTTTTTAGAATAAGGAGGGGTGAATTTTTCCTCTGCTCTGCCTGCAGCAGTCTGAATCCAATCCAATGAGATTATAAGCAGCACTGCAAATGCATCTAACTAACCACAATGCTTGTGTCAATCATCTGTATTTCCTCAGCTCAGGCTAGCTGCATCCAGTGACTGAAATTTCTGTCAGAAGGCAAACTGGGGGGGGAATTAGCAAGAACGAGGAGAGATGCTGACTGACTGACAGAAGCATCCAGGTTAGCTGGATGCACTCAGTTAATGCTCCATGGTCTTGTCAGCTTTGTCTCTGCAGAACAAATCCTGTGCACGAAGGAGTGTTATGGGGAAAAGGGGGTGAGTTTGCAATCATTGGCGGAATTTCTGTGCTAGGGTACTTGAGACACATCAACTTAAGAGGCCTAGCAAATTGGGGGTTGAAAGGATAAACATCCCCCATCCCCCATCACCAAGCCTAAGGGTGAAGCAGAAATTCCACTCACGTTCCAATTTTTTTGGAAGCTAGCAGTTCAATCGTTCCAATCAGAAACTGAAAAGGACAAAATTCTGATCTGATTTATGATCAGAACGATTGAAATAACGTTAGTCATTGTGCGCATGCGCAATACGGCTGTGGCCATTTTGTGCATGTGATGCACAAACTGGTTCGAGTGGAATTCTGATAGAAATTTCGCTGGCTAGTCTATTGCTGCAGAACTGTTCTGCAGAAACAGAATGACTATTTCAAACCAGCCCAACTTCAACATTTTTCACAGCAGCATAAATTAAGGATCTGAAATAGCTACCAGTATACATTTGAGCTAGTATGAATGTTCTTGTCAAAGGCTGACTGGCAAATGTCACAAATTCACAATTGCAAATTCAAATTTGAATTCATGTGTGCTTGCAAAGTTGACATGCAATTCCACTACTTGCTAGTGTTAAAATTTCATCAAAAATGTAAGAGTTTGATTTGCAATTAAACCGATCAAAATGCAATCTAAACACTATCCAACTAGGTAGAGGTGAAATAAACAAACAAGAACTACAGTTAAACCAAACTCAAAGTTCTCAAAGGGAACAAAAGCCCATAGTAGAATACTCGTTTAAGGAAATGAATACTCAAATTATATTTCTGAATTCATAAAGCATGAGGAAGCCCTGCTAGACATAGCAGTTTGCAAAATTAATTCACGGGACGCAATCTGCATTTACAACGTGTCTTAATTGCCTCTGACACAAATTGCCACTTGCCTTCTGGTTTACTTTAGTTGAGGCAATGGTCATGTTGTGCATATCCTGGGGATTACAGTCACTGGAGTTCATGCAACAGCTTGGGGGAATACCGTGCTCAAGGAAGTAAGGGCTGGTACTCCAGTTGGTGTAGTTCTGAACCCCACAGCAACTCAGCTATAAAGAAAGAGCAGAGAATCAAATAAACCACAGTCCAGACAAGAAGGAAAGCTGTTTAAGAACTTACCCAGCAGAGTTAATTAAGGCAACTCACAAATTCCATTTCTAGGAACCCTGCCTCCCCTTCTCCAGCTCAGTTCAATGTAATATGCAAGGGACCTGCTGCTCAAATTTTGATGAAGTAGCTGCACTACTAGGAAAATATATAATTTAACAGTAGTAAAAAAAGCTACTGTACTGAGGAAGTTGAGAAGACCAATCCATTCATCTTTTTCAAAAGGAACTAAACTTAATCTTGGGAAGTTGTACACTGAAAAGCCTCCCCTCAGCAACAGGGAAAAAAATAGTTGAAAGAAAAACAAAAGGGTTATGAAGGGAGCATAAGCAAGGGAGCATATTAAGCAGGAAGCCAGCAGCACAGATTTAAAAGCCGAAATCAAGTCTCCCTAACTCACTGGGATTCTTTGAAAGTGTTGTAATAGCAACCAAAAGAAAAATTGGTAGGTGTGGTGAATGCTTCTTAAGTGAACTCAAATGACAAAGTGGTAGGCAAATCCTACCACAGATTAAAAACTGGTTAAATCTGTAAAAGATTAGGCCTGAATTTTCAGTATGCGAGGAGATTATAAATGAGGTTGGAATTAGGTCTAGAACTTGTATTAAGAATGAAAAAACATTTCCCCAAGATTAACAGAGGGAACAAAACTATTTACACTTGTCTTTACTAGGTATAGCATGCAAGAAACTTCAAAAATACTCAGGAAAATGGGTAAAAACTGGAGATTTTGGTCACTTGATTTTACTGAGTAATGCCTTCCACTTACAAGTGATGTTTGAATGGCTGGCATTTCATTTCTTGCAACTAAATAAAAATAAAAAATTGGCTTGCATCTAACGTATATAACTATTTAAAACTTACGCTCTGTTGTACATCATCCACTGCACGGCTTTGCTCATCATTGCCATTGTAATTCTGGATAGCTTCAGTGTATGTCCTAAGGAAAGTGTCCTTGATCTAAGAGGAAAATTAGAGAGGGTGATATTTTTTAACTTGACCAGCATACAGAATGGGCATTTTAGTTCACAGGCTCTTAGTCTGAATGAGTTCCTTCCAGGGAATACAGAAGTGTACAAGTTCAGCAAGATAGCCAAAACAAAGGTACTTTTGCCATTCTTTCTGAAGTGTACAGTGAGAGACTACAAAGCTATCGCTAAACATTCAGTAGTCCCTTTCCAGCATTTTTATGCTGACATTTGCAACCATGTGCTCTTTACAGAGAACCCCAAAACAAAGCACAATGAAAATAAATCTTTCACTAAACAAAGGAAGGTGTCAAACAGTCAGAAGCTTGAGGGGAAAAAGCAAAAGCAAATCTGGGCAAGGAAATAAAGAGAAGAAAGATTACTAGAGGCTATTCAACCTCACAGATTTCAGCTTCCTGCTTTATTTCCCCAAATTCATTTTCCATCTAGGTTTGCCAGGGAGCAGAGACCTATGCAAACTTTGTGGAGTAAGGGCTCATGGTATAAAAGCTTCAAAGGAATGACTTGTGCCAGCACAAGGATAGCACCTGCCAGTTCTCTGGCAGATAAAAACAGCTAGAGGGAAGAGAATTCCCTCTTTAATTTACCTTTTGCACACGGGAGATAGGAGGGGATTTAGCATTGTGCAGAAATGAGAGGCAGAAAAAGGAAAGAAGGGGAAATGCCAATCCACTGAGTTGGCAAAAGGACTAATTCACTGCAGCACAGGACCCCTCTGTCAGGAACTACAGCTCCCTGGGCTAGAGAAGCTCAGACATGTCATGGAAGAAAGACGTCTGAACTCTGAGGCAAAGACAACATGGTGGCAGGGTCATGAACCTGGCTTAGCTATGACGTCTACGGAAGACTGCCCGCCCAGCCTCTCGGAATGGCTGTGCAAGAGTCCCAGAATGGAACTGGTAATTGTCAGGGGAATGAATGGGCACATCAGGATCACATCTTGAACAATCTGCAGGTGGCAGTGGTGGTCTTTAGAAAAGCACATACTGAGGGGAAATCACAGGCAAAAAATCAGCAAAAGTTCAACAGAACAGGGGACTGGAGGGCAAGGTATAGAAAGGGGGGAAACAAAAGCAGGACCAATGGTTGCATAGGACTCCCATACCTCCCCTTTAAAAGGGGACGCTTATGAAAAACACATGCTGTGGGGCTGCACTGGAAGCAATGCAGCCCTGCCACATGTATTTTTCATGCGTCTCCTTTTAAAAGGGAAGTATGGTAGCCCGAACCATAAACCTCCCGTTTCAGCACAAGAACTACTAGAATAGTGAAATGCTGAAAGCGAAATGGTGTTTAAAGTTAGGGCTGGTCATAAAACTGGAATTTCTGTTCTATGGGAAATTCAAAATTTTGACATTTTTGTTATGCTCTGAAGTGGGACAGACTTTTCCCTAGCTTCTCAGCCTCATAGATTGCTCATTTATAGTTATACTGTCTTATCCTTCAGGGTCCCTCTCCTCCCCACATTGGGCAGGAAAAGGAGGGCTATAAATGCTGATTAAAACTAAAACACTAAACTATAACTAAGCAAAGCACATGCACCTGCAACTTTCAGCTTCATGAATATATCCCTCCCTGTCTTTCCTGTTGTTCCACTCTCCCTTGTCCATCCTAGTCTGTAAAGCCCCTCAGAGCAAGAGCCTCTCTCTAATTGCAGCTATGCAGCATCAAGCACACTGCTGATAAACAACAACATAACAGACCCAGATGACAATTTTGTGTGGAAAACACTCCTGCACAAGAGCTCACTTGCTCATAGCAGCTGATCTTTGCACTTACCATTGTCTACTGCAAAATTGTGTTCAAATTAGCATATTCCTACAGCCTAGTGGTATAGCTGGAGACAAAGGACGCTTTCCCACAATACTTTCCATGCACAATTTGCCTCCGGGAAAGATCTGGAAGGCAAAGCATGTATCGGGTTTATAACGTGGGAGTGCACCCCTGCACATTTTTGCCGGTGTCCCATGGCAGACTGTAGAGCTGGATTTCCATAGGAGCAACCCTCCGCAGGATCGCCAGAAAGCATGTGCATGGGGGCGCTCCCACGTTACAAACCCTGCACATGCATTGCCTTCCAGATTCTTTCCCTGAGGCAAATTGTGCACAGAAAGTATCATTATTACGATTTGCAAGCATTTATATAGCACCAGCAATGTACCTAGCACTTTATAAAGTAATGGAATAGACAGGGTTCCTGCCCTAGGGCTTACAAACAGAGACTGGGGTGGGGTGAGGGGAGACGAAGGAAGGGGAACAGAGGGAGAGACAAGGAGCGCATTCCAACGTACAGAAAAATGCTGGTGTTTCTAAATGCGCTTGCATTTATTCACACAGCATTTAATTTGCGCATTCCAGCCATTTTAAATAATGCGCTTTCACATTCCCACACTAGCTTAAGTCAGTATCTTGAGCGCCTCACTTGCGCGGCTCCCGGAGAGGGGAGAGGAGCCCAGCCAGAGTGAAGCAGGGAGCTGTGTAAGTGACATGTTATTGACTAGGCTAGTCAGTATCATGTCAGATACACACCACTCTGCTTCCCGGGCTCTCGGGTCGGAGAGGGGGAGAGGAGCTGAGCCGAAGCGGAGCGCTCATGATACTGAAGAGCGGAGGACATTCTGACAGGAGGATTTCTGCGGGTGTTTAGAAATGCGCTCTTGTAAAGGTAGGTTTTTGCCGCTTGTCAATGCGCTTAAAAAACAAGCGCAAGCACGGTTAAAGAAGCGCATACAGCCTTTCACACTACAAGAAATATGCGGGGGAAAGAAAAAAGCCCTGATTTGCTGTATGCGGGAATGTGCTCAAGGAGTGTAACATTCACCAAGATGTGAGGTCCCAGGTACACGTGCTTGGCTTGGTTACATCATGGGAAGGCACCCAAAGAATCTGAACTACTTTGTATCTATGTGTTTACACACACACGCACACGCACACGCACACGCACACGCACACGCACACGCACACGCACACGCACACGCACACGCACACGCACACGCACACGCACACGCACACTTCAAATTCCACCAAAGACATTTTTCTCTACAAAACATTTCCACTGTAAAACTTTCAGCCAGCTTTGCTTAAAACGGACCACATCCCACTGTAATGGACCAAGCAGCATTATTACTATAGGTCCAAATTATCTCACTCTTTCCATATGTATGTGTATCTCCATTTTCTAGCTGCTTCTAGCCTCCCTGGTGCTCTCAGGTCTGGCACGGCACAGTCAACAAATAAGATTTACAAGACAGCAAGGAAACGAGTTTGGTTTGGCTTTGCATTCTTGGAAATCCTCTCTGCATTATACAAATAAATACTTGCCTGGCTGAAGTTGCTGTGTTTAAGAAAAGTACTGAAGTTATTTTGCAGTCCTCAGCATATGTAACAGGGTAAAGAAGATCTTACATGATGGACGCACAAAAAAAGAGAGCTCTCGAGTAAATAATCAGACAGCAAAAGGCTTGTAGCTTTAGCCAAAACCTTTCATTTGAAATCATATCCATTTTTAGGCTGCACACATTACTGGCGGAAAAGAGTTATTGCACGCAGGATGTAAACTGGAACTGCTGGAATGTGACAACTTAGATATTCTGCTCCAGGAGGCTTCAGCAAACCTTGCCATTGGTAGCCTACATACGTCTTTAGTTACTCACCTCATGGCGAAACACGAAGCCTGAAATGCCAGCCACTAGCTCAGCCAGGAATACCAGGGACAAGAACATGGCATACTGTGAGCAAAGAGACAAGACAGGACACACCAGTCAGAGTATGGGACAAATCACTCCCAGCGTACATGATTTGTTACTCCTCCATTTCAATACATTTTCTGTCTCGAATGTGTGTGTGTGTGTGTGCGTGTGTGTGAGTGTGAGTGTGCGAGAGAGAGAGATATGGACTACCATAAGTCTCCGAGGGGGTGAATCACCATACGTAGCTGCAGGGATGGGGCATAAATAACATGCACCTGCAGCCAAATAATCCCTGAGAGGCTCTTGCTCTGTAAAAACTGAGAATAAGACTCAGAACAAGCGACGTAAGAAAGTAGGCTGGCAGCTCATCTCGAGTGTCCCCACACAGGAGTGGGAAAGAAGGCCAAAAGTTTGTCTCAGGGGCTTGTGCTGACAGAGCTTACCTAGGGTAGCCAGAAGATTCAAAAGCTGAGAGCTGAAATGGACACTTGCCTAACCAGAAATAAAGGATGCACTGTAACTTAGGAAGACTGGTGGACCACTTGTGATATGAACAGCGAGTAATATGGGGAACTGTGCACTTACATTGTAAATAAGAACACTACACACACGTGAAACTGCATGTTTGAAAGACCACTCGTGCAAAAACCATTCATGGCTTAAAAGCAGGGTGTGAATTTATTTATTTAAGTTTTCAACCCACCCAGTCCCAGAGGCTAAGGGTGAAACTTTACAACCTTTACCTAGTTCACCCTCACAAGGTAGGTCATTATTAGTCCCATTTTACAGATGGGGGTTTGAGGCTGACAGTTAGTGACATGCCCAAGGTCAGGGCTTTCAAGGCTAAAATGGGAGTGGATTCTTAGTCTTCCGGGTCCAATTCCAGCACTTTAGTCACTAAGCTACTCTGGTTCTGGACATTATAAAAGCTACAATTAATTACTCATAGCTTCAGTGCATTCTCCATTTAGATGGTTGTTTTAAAATATAAATAAATGGAGATTGAAACACAACATATAAATGTATATAGAACAAAATTGCAGAGACTATTGAAGAGAGATGACTTTCAAGCCACGCAGGCCCTGAACCTGCAGTGCAGCTCAAGCAGGTAGACCCTGTACTTACGTGGCACTGCATGTGCACAAGCTTTCACCTGCATGCACCTTACTGCAGGCCCTGATTTAGACACCAGTTTCACTGCCAGGTGGGATTGGTTTTTACAGAAATGAACTGGAGTTGGAGGAGGAAAGTAGAGTAAGCAGAACTAGCACAATTTGCTCTGAAAACTGCAGCATTCAAAATATTTAAATATTTTTCTGTAAGAATAAAGAGGGGAAAAAATATTCCAAAGCTTTTTTTTTGTAAATGCTAATTGTTTAACACAAAGTCAGGTATTTAGAAAGGTTCATGTCCCAACTATGCCTTTTAGCTCAGGGACATATATTTTTAAATAAACAAATACATCTGTAATATAATGGCCTTGCCTTTTTTCTCCTTTCTCCTCAACAATAACTTGATCAAGGCTTTTCAGATCACCACAGGCAGCTTAATTTGCCCCTGAACATTCCTATAAAAATATTACAGGCCTTGCACATTTCACATCTGCTGATACTTTCTTCAAAATTCAGGGTTTTTTGAAATCTTGTTCAGTCGAGAGCACTCTGGGTACCCTTATTTTCACCTCTGCAGAGGGCTTTTAATCCAGGAATAAAAGCTGTCTACACTACTCTACTAGCCATAATAAAGCATCTGAGGCATAAGATCTTAATATAAAACAAACAAGCCTCACATGCATAGCTTTGGACTCATCCTAGCATTGGAGGAACTTGGGCTAGATACTGAGGGTGGGGATCCTGGATCTGCCCCTGGCCTAGAGAAGCCCCATTACTGGCATACAGATGCTCCACCCCCTTGACACACAAGCCCCCAACAACATTGAAAAAATCTGAAATCTACATTTTGAGATGTTTGAAACTGTAGAGGTTTATTGCAGTGAAAGGGTTTTGGATTTCGGTGTTTGCATGTTCCCTGTCTATTCAATATGTGGTGTGTCAACAGACCCTCCCTTCCACCTCAGCAGGTCTGCCCTGAGGGCATGTTCCCCCCCCTCCTTCCGGAAGTTCCAGTGAGACAGCCTTCACTCATCCAAAAGCCTTTTGCCCTGCAAATGAAATCAAGCTAATAGTGACTCAATTCAATTAGCCCATTTCCCCTCCTACCTCCACCCTCACCCTCTTTCTCCCACTGAACTCTATATGAAGCACAGAGCAGCTGGAAGTTCTTTGCAACTGAAACATTGAATGGGGATTTGGGCATTCATCCCCTGCTGCTCTTAAAGTTAGAGTGGCAGGGGGAGAGGGGCTTTTGCATGCCCCCACCCCGCTATAGTTACACTCATGCATTGGAGGAACCCCAGACTCCTTAGTGTGTTGTCTCGCAGACATTTCATATTGTTTCAAAGGAAACGTCCCAAACCAATTTCAAACTAATTAATGGGCTATGCCATTTTTGACATTGTACCTCAGATGAATCCGCATGATTGATCAAGGCTTAGCTCCTGACTGGATTCAAGGAAGACCTTTTCTTTTTTTTAAAAAACCAACCACCAAAAAACACTTAGTCACTGTAAATCAAGGTCATTACAAATCAAGGTCATTGCAACCTCTCTACCTACCTGAAACATAGTTAACATCTGCTTACGCTCAATAAAAACGTATTGATTAAGCAACTCCAGCAGGTAAACATTACAGTTGCTTTGTAGACACACTTACCAATTTCAGCATCCATGGGCTGCCGCGACAAGTGGCAAAGCATCCAAAGAGACCGAAGACAATGATTGTGGTACCAGTCCCAATAAGTACATAGGGGGCATTGGTGGAGTTTTCAGCAATGAGAGAAATATATGTGCCTAAAGTGAGCTTCCCCCAGACTCCAACAGCAAGGAGGATAACACCCGTTATCTGCAAAATAAAAAGAAAAATTATGGTCAGGACTTATCAGAAAAAAGAAACGCCTGGGATCCTACTGAACACTGGCTTTCCCTGCCTCCCCCAAGTCAAAGCTGCTGCAGTGGTGAGACCCAAGACTTTCAGCAGCTTCAGAGGAGCTGACACGTGATGAACATTCCTCTTCAGTACGCCTCAGACATGTCGCAAACTATACTACAGGTCAAAGCTGCAGGACTAACCACCACTAACAACAACAGTAATTTCTATAGCACTACTAGGTGCATGCAGCACTTTACAATCACTGATTTTCAGAGACACATCCTTGCCCAGTAGGCTTACAATCTAAGAATGTAAGAGAGGGGCATTTGAAAACAGAGCATACTCAGTGTGCTGACAGGCTACACCAAAGCTGCATTACCTTCGGAAATAGGTCATCATCTACCTCAAGACATGACTAACAGAGAAGAAACATGAACAATCAGAGCTACCATCTGAAAATACGCCAGCTAGACCCATTTACAAGCAAAATATACTGAGCATACACAGTAGAAAGTTCTCTGCACTACTGAAATTAGGTATTTCCCCCTCACTGCGAGGAGCTATTAGTATGAGATCTTCCAACCTCAGCTATGAGGCTCAACCACAGCAGGCATTTTTAGACACATGTTAAAGTTCTGGATTTTTCAGTCTTCTGGGTTTACAAGTCCACAAGTAAGTTCCGGATTCATTTTTCACACACACACTGCCCTGAGGCAGCTCCTGGATGCATTCTTCACACACACACGGCCCTGAGGCAGCCTAAAGTAGCCGCAGCTGTAGACGTGAGGGGCTGCCATGGAAACCAAGTGACCACAGCTGCCTGGAGCATCACAGTTTACCAGGAGAACCTTTTACACACAAAGGTTCTGGGAGAAGTTTCACGCAGAAGTTCAAAGATCCCGATGTTTAAGATCTGGATGAGTGATTTAGACACACAGAAAGTTCAGGATGTTACAGCAAACATCCAGGAGAAATGTGTGTCTAAAAACACCCATTGTGTCTTCAGACTAGAGAAAATGTTGAGGGTTTAGGTGGAAGAAGATCTGCCATTCAGGAAGATTTGCCTCTGTGCTACACATTAAATAAAAGTGCATTTCATCATGAGCACATACAAATGTGCCTTGCCAATGGCGACTGAAAATCCTTTGCATCCTGATTGCGACTACTGCTGTGGAAACGTGTTTTACTGTTTTATTCTGTTCCTGATATTGAAATGGATGCGAGAAGAGAAGCAGGAGGCAGATATAGTATGTCCTCTGCTGACATCTAGTGGACAATATGAAACATTTTATGGATTCTCTCTCACACACAGCCACCTTGAGCAGCATCTGAAACATAAACCCATTGATATATTTATTTTGTTTGTTTTTTAAACAAGGTAAATATGTTTAGGCATCTTCCAAGTAACTGGAAGTAAGTGACATTCACTCGAGAACAGTGAGGTGGGGCAGAAAATGTTCTGGAATATTTTCTGCTATATTTCCCCCCGAAAAACGTTCCGGTTCTAAAAATGCATTGTTTCATAAAATTAATTAGTAACATAATGAATGGATACCAATACCTAATTTCAATAAAAATAATTTCTAAGAAAAGCTTTGAATTTGAACACTTAAACCACATTACGTGCGCTTTATTGAATTTTTTTCCTAATTTATTTCACTTCAACTATTTTTGGCTGTTGTAAAAACTTTTGAGATATTTATCCAGCACATCAAATTAACATAGTATACTTTTTCAGTTTTTGTTTACTAAGTACAAGTCAAAGAAACATGCTAGATCAAATCCCAATAGATTTAGGGCATTGGAAAAGTTTTCAGAAACTTTTCTGATTCAGAATTCTCCAGAAAACCCACCATTACTGCTCAAGAAAGTGAAATTCACTCACCAGTTCTCTGCATTTTGTGCTATCAGTACAGATGATAATTTCCTGGAATGGTTTCATGCACTATCAACACAGATACACCTTGAAACCTGGTAGGGTAGGGTAAACAAAGACAGCAAGAATCTACCAGTTGACCTCTCTGTCAGCAAACCATTGTTTCCCTATCCGTGTATGTCAGGTTCCAACACACTCAGATGTTGCAATTAAAAAGATCAAATCTGAGGGGAGCTGGGAAAGGAAACAAAAGGAAAAAAAAACAAAAAACCCTGCAATAAGTGAGTATTGGAAGTTGTGCCATCAATTTTTAGTGGATTCTCCTGGAAGTCAGGGTGAATTGCACAAACTATCCATCAAGAGCAGCAATTGGAAGGAGGCCAAGAAACAAATCTTGGAAGAAAGGGTTGGACTGCTTATGTTAGGATGTGTTCTCATTGGCAAGACTACTACGGGGTTGTTAATCTGGAGGAATTCCTGCAGAGTAGCTGCCTCCCCTTGGTTCTGCTCTCATGCACAGGGAAACCCAGAAAAGTAACTTGATCCTTTCTTTCCTTCCTTCCTTCCTGCTCACTGGACAGGAGATATGCATTTGCAGCAGGAGTGGCGAAACCAAGCTCACAAAGAACGTATCACAGGAAGGCACTGAGTGCCAAAAAACCAGAAGACAGGTGCTGCATGCTGGGAAGTGGGAGATCTTGGAGAAAAACAAGCAGGCCTGCTTGCCTCTGAACTGTTCAGCTACTCGTTTCCTTTGGGGAAGAACTCACCCTCTGTCCATGTGAGCCAAAGCAAAGGCAGGGGAGCTAGGAGATTGTTACCCTGGAGTAACTGCTCCTGTGACAATCCCTTAGACTGATTCAGATAGCTACCCAAGGAAAAATCACTGTGTCAATTTTCTGTACCAGTTGTTAGCCAGTCCCAACATGACAGGCCAGGTCATATCTGTTGAGCTGAGATTCAGCATTCAGTGGAGCCACATGAGGGAAATATTTATTGATGTTTAAAAATTGATACCCCACCCCTCCTGCCACAGCAGCTCGGGGCAGCCTACGTCATAAAAAAAAATTAAAAAATACAACAATAAAAACTATATAAACTACTAAAAAACATAGGATGTTGTCAAAACCCACAACCCACCCTAACCTACACCCTCCACCCATCTCCCCTGCCAAATGCCTGGTGGAACAGTCAGGTCTTACATTTTCATCGAAAAGAGGGGCGGTCCAGGGTGAACAGGCCTCTGCCAGGAGGGAGTTCCACAGCCTTGGTGCGGCCACTGAGAACGCCCTCTCCATCATTGCCCCCCAGGATACCTGGGAGACTTTGAGAAAAGCGCCCCCAGTTGACCGCAGGGGTTGATCCAGAGCCCAGGGAGTGAGGCGGTCCCGCAGATAGGACGGGATTTTGGGCTGGTGGGGAGGCAGAAGAGGGGCAACAGTTTCACTTTCCTGAAGCATAGCCTCCACTTTCACAAATTCTAGTAAAGACTTAAGCAATGGGAAGGAGAGCTGGCAAGAAGCTATGTTTTCTGCAAGTTCTGAATTGCAAAGGTGGATTCATTAGTTTCCATGATTTACAGTAGGAAGATGCAGAGTGGAGCTTGTTTTCTCCACTCCTGGTGCAAATGCATATCTTCTGCCCAGCGAGTAGTAAGGGAGGAATATCAGTGGGATGGAGAATATGAACTGGAGAGCAAAGGGGAAGAAGGAAAAAGAAGATGAAGCAGATGATGTGGATGGATTACTGATTAACCAGGAGGCAACAAAAATAAGACTGAGAGGGGAAAGCCAGACACTGTCACGGAGGAACACAAGGTCACCACGTGTGACACAGGCCTACATGTAGACTACAAGTCTGGTAAATATGTAAAGCAAAAGGTTCCACATGTATGTAATGTTAAAACTGAGAACTGTAAAACCCAAATCAGGACTGTGACACGTGACCAAGCTCCAGGAAATGCAAAGAGATAAAAAGAATGTGTATTTGGGAACCCTAGCCAGACAGACCTGTGGAGATGCAAATCAACCTTCATGTTTGCCTGGGTTGCCTACGTGACAGGACTCACATTTCTCCAAGGCAAGAAATCCGAGACAAAGAGATTTCTCTCCCGTGGCCATCTTGAGGAGAGGCATCTGCATCCTAAAAGCTGTCAGCCAGCAAGGCTGGAGCTATGAACTGAGAGACAGGACTTTGCTTTCTAGCAACTCTAAGTCTGGAGACCCAGTCGCTTACATCAAGGACTGAGAAGAACTTATGGACCTTTGTAGGGTAAGATGCTTATTTAGGAACTCAACCAGTATAGGTTAGGAATGCGTTATATTTACCTTTGATTTCTAGTAACCACTCTGTATCAACAATCTTGCTTATGTAATCAATAAACTAACTTCTTATCTTTATGAAGAAGTGTCTGTGTCTAACATTGGAACACAAGTGAGCAACAAGAGTTCTCAAGCTCTTGCAAACCCAGAGAGTAAAGAGTCTGTAAACGGGAAGGATCGAGCCATTGAGTGACAAAGGGGTTGTCCCTGCGGCAGGCTTGAATCAGCCAGAGAGAGAAAACTGATCCAAGTGGGCTGTGCGCGAGGGAAACTGAGTCACTCAAACCCGGTAAAGTGGGGGTGCGGACCTCCAACCCATGACACACACAAGTGGAAAAATGCATCTTCCTACTGTAAATCATGGAAACAAATGAATCCACCTTTGCAATTCAGAACTTGCAGAAAACATAGCTTCTTGCCAGCTCTCCTTCCCATTGCTTCAGTGTTTACTAGAATTTGTGCAAGTGGAGCCTGTTCTTCAGGAAAGTGAAACTGTTGCCCCCCTTTCCCTCCTCCCCACCAGCCCCAAAGCTTATAATGCTGCAAATTCAAAAGCTCACACATTTTCTTCTTCTCTGACTATTTATTTACACCAATCACAAATTCTAGTATAGAACTTTATAGGAGGACCATCCTCTCCTTTTTTTGCACACAGAAGATTAAATAAATAGACAATCGTTATGCACACAGAAGATTAAAGAAATAGACAATAGTTAATATTTAATAGTGAACAGTTGGTGTCTGAGTGAGCACCTGTTGAAATGAATGGGGAAGTTCACATCCCAAAGCTGTGTTTCAAGGCCTCTGCGAACCCAGGCCGACACGGATTGCACTGGCTTCACATTTAAAAAGGTTTCTTTGCAACTGTCGCAGTTAGGGACTGGCTTTTTAATGATAGCAAAGACGCTAGAAAAATAATTGAGAGGTCACTGTGACCCTTTCCTAAAACTAATACTTTGTGTCAAATCCTCTCCAGCAGGGTCACCCCGAGCAGGGTGGCCCATCCAGAGAGCTGCCTCATGCTAGTGTATTGCCCCTGGATCCCATCAAGTGCCTAATCAATCACATTAAGCAGTCTCTGTTTTTCTTCAATCCTTTATCAACTGGCTTACAAGAAACATGAGCACAAAAGCGTGACTGCATCCATGAAGGGGTAGTGATGCCTACCATACACTTGCAGGAGAGATTCCTACGCAGATGTCACTAGTATTGGCTTAACTGAGATGATATTTGACAACAGAGCGACCCCGAGAAGGTAGGCCCTTTTTACACAGACACTCGACCACGGATAAAATGGGTGTTACATTTCATTATACATGGTACAGGGCAGCACTGCAGCCCTGCAACATGGGCCCTTTTCACACGAGATGCCTCCACTCACTTTTTCTGGGTGGAGGCATCTGTGTAAACACCACTTGCAGTGGGTGTATGTTCGTGTGTGTTCCCACACAACACCCATCTCCTCCCACCACGGAGCAACGGACTCCACTGCCGATTGCTCCGTGGGTGGGGGGTGGGTGGAGATGGGTGTTGCACGGGAACATGCACACACCTACACCCACCGCAAGTGTGTTTACACAGACGCCTCCACCCATCTCCACCCAGCGAAATGCACCCCACCCACCACAAGTGGTGTTTACACAGCCACCTCCACCCATTTTCACCCAGCGAAACTGAGTGGAGGCATCTCGTGTGAAAAGGGCCCATGCTGCAGGGCTGCAGTGTTGCCCTGTACCATGTATAATAAAATGTAACACTCATTTTATCGGTGTTAGTATCTGTGTAAAAAGGGCCGTAATTATAGCACTTTCTCTCAATGATTGTGAAAACCGATCCAACTCCATGCATAATATTCCAATAGAAATTTCTCTCACAAATCAGGAAGGGATCACTTGTAACAGCTATTAAAAAACACATAAATCAGCATAAAATATTGACATGACAATTCTTTATTCTTGCGCTTTGGACTTTTCTAAGATACCAAATTTTGGGAAATGAGAATTTTCTCATCCCTTCCACAGACAACAGCAAAGGCTCGCAGCTTTCCCCTCGCTAGCCAACTTCAAAAGCAGAAGGAAAAAACTAAATTTTTATTCATTCTTCCATACGAGGAAATATTGATTATATAAGCTTGTAACAGATCAGTTGACATTGATAAATTACCAACCTCAGCTCAAGCCTCTTCCCCCCCATTACCCATTTCCCCCCACAGATACGGATGGGAAAAATCTTCCATTTATATATGGAAGTAGGTGGCTGCCTCATCGGCAAGTTGAAGGGAGCAGCAAAAACTGCAGCCAATGCTGGTAAGCTCCGCAGCGGAATCAGGGGCGGGAGTAGCAGGGGAAGCCCAAGGCAGAAAATCCTGGCATCGTTGGTGACAAAGACACATCAGTTTTAACAACCTCTTTATCCAGTAGTCTAAGGACCATTACTAGTCCTTTACCACCTGCTTGTTTATAAGGAGGGACGACCCCATGTTCACTGTGTTTTCACCCAAACGCAGTGAACACGAATCCCTGGTTATAACGCTCAGTTTGCAAAGACAGCAGGGAGGCTTACTTACATGTAATCATCTACAACACATTCAGAATTAGGGAAAGGGGAGCCATAACTATCGATAGTTAGTTCTGATCGTTATTTCTTGGCAAGTCTTTGATTTACACAGGCTTAAATACACATTACCAGGATGGGTGGTGATAGATAAACATCCCAAAGTGATTACTATCAAGAACAGAGAATATTTTGGAATGAGCTACTTACCTGGAGTATTGTTTCTAGGGGGAAAAAAATATACAAATGGTTAAAGGCAAAACAAGGAATCTCTTTCAGCAGATAGTGTAATGAGTAGAAGCATGACAGGCTCACAGTTCTACTCAGAGGAAGTCTTGTGTTTCTTATTTTCAAGATTTGTTCTATCCCTAACTTTTTATCCCACTCTGTAGTTAGTTTCAGAATTTTTAAAAAATGTAGGGTGGGGGTTAGAATATACCTATGTTGTCTACAAAGGGCCACAGGATATTTTTGATCTGATGTCATGCATTTGCATCTGGGTACTCAGTCTATCATAATGTTAGTACTGCTAGGCAGATGTGCACTGTCCTGTGCCTCTGCTGTCCATCCAACTCCTCTCCACAGCCCCTCTCTTCAACAAGTGGCAAAGAGACATGACACAACAGACATCGACCTGATTAATAAAGCAGCTCCTTGGTCTGACCTCATACATGTTGTCAGCCTAATTCTGCATCCAGGCTGACCTGTATGTCAGGTTCAATATGCTAGAGAACAGTGATGTATGTCCGTTCCTATGCTAGAGGAGGAAAATGAAACAATGGAGTGAAAATACATCTGTTATGTCAGTCCGGCATTGAGGTTTTCCTTGGTCCCTCGTAATGTTTTCTTCCAGATTAATTTCAGCTATTCTCGGTAAGCTTCAAGGTAAAAATCACAGGCTAAATCATATCTTAAATCAAGAGCTGCAGTGAAGCAATTTTAAACAAACCAGGAGAGCTTGCCGCTTTCCAATCCAACAACTGTTTGGGGATGAGAAATGATCGAGGAGGAGGATACATCTGTCAGAATATGGCTCAGAACTCAAATTTTGTTGCTGATCTAAATTTAAAAGCAGAGTTACCATGCAGGTGATTTCCTAGAGGAATCTAGGTTACAAAAGCTACTTACAGAGAGATTAAGTGATGGGAATGCAATACTTCTTTGCAATAACTTTAGAAGGATGGAGGGCACCTTCGTGCACTTCTGCTTAAAGGAAGGGCATCGTGATTTTTCAACATATCCCATGCTGCATGCAAAAGCATCACCTTTGCTGTTTAAAAACAGCAAGCACAGCAGTGTGGAGAAAAATATATTTTATCACAAGGAACTGTCTTAGTTTGCAAACCCCAGGAGCTATGCATATATCTATTTATGTATCCTCTGGTGTATCTTCTGCCATAATACAAGTATTAAATAATATAATAGGCTTTGCAATAAGCTCCTCAGAGGAGGACCTGTCTTTTTGTCTGTCTAGAATGCCAGGCACAGACACTACAGGGCATTGTATAAATAATGGAAAAGCACAGACAAAGGATGCCAAATACAATTTTCACAACATATGTCACTACCCATTCCATCCTTAACCAGTACAGTTATCTAGATACGTATAAATACACACTATAAATATATATTTAAGCTTTAAAGATGATTGAGTATCCTACAGTGACCTTCAAAGTGTGAAAAGGGGTTGGTGGGAATGTATACATTAGGTAATTGTTCTATCCATGCTGCTTTTCAGATGGTCAATGTATACCTTTCCTGCAACTTTGCATTGGGCACTAGGTGATACAATAGTACAGTTAGCTAGCAGCGTCTATCACTTCAGGACTTGACAAATCTTTTTATTTATTTTTTTTTAAAGAAAGCAAGCTTGAAACTGATCTGTCTGTTCCTCTGTTGCCCACCACCTGGCCTGGGATTTAGCTCTAGGGAGACTATGAACCTAGTTCTCCTGTCTTTGATGCTCACGAGGGAGATTCTGTACAACCCTGTCTGCTTGTAAAAGGTATGCATAGTACCTCACAAATGGTACAGACAGACACAGACTGTTACTATGGTATCAGTATATTCCTATAGATAGCATCTCACTTGGGGCAAATTGCTTAACCTGTGCCCTTGCTGTCCTTCATAAAGCAGGGACAACACCACCTGCTTCTGAGGGCTTTCGTACAACTGCAGGTTTGAGATCTGCAGGCAAAATGTATTGTAGCAGAAAAGAGTAGGGGGGGGGGGAATAAATCTGTGGCTATATAGGCTGGCCTGGAGGGGAAAGTAGCTCTGGGGAGGAGGGGCTAAGGCCAGAGAAATGTGCAAGATTCTGCTGTTTACTGAATGAGCCTGAGCCAGTGTCCTTTCTGGGGGAGCCTGCCTGCCTGAGCTGCTGAAGGAGGCTGCATGATAAATATAACACTGGTGGCAGCGGTGGGATCGATCAGCACCTAGCAGGCAGCAGAGAAAATGGCCGACAGCCAGGAAAAGGGTGACAGGAGCAGCAGGTGACCGCAGGAACTGGAGGAGGTAGGCCAAGACACCCAGTTTTTATGTCCAAGTCATTCTCAGGGGCTGATCAGGAGGAGTGGAGCTCCTGGATAGGGCACTTTGAATGGGCAGCCAGGGTAAATCAATGGGCTGTGGCAAAGAAAGGATTTCCCGGTGCTACTACGGAAAGGTAGAGCACAAGTTTTCACTTGCCTGCCTCCCCAGGTGCAGATGGACTAAGAATCCTTGAAAGCAGCTTTAGAACAGCAGTTTGAACCATCATTATTTATTATTATTATTATTATTATTATTATTTATTATCAAGCATTTATATGGCACCAGAAATGTACCTGGCGCTTTACATAGTAATGGAATAGACACGGTCCCTGCCCTAGGGCTTACAATCTGAGA
The DNA here is from genome assembly GCA_003113815.1 of Sphenodon punctatus. NCBI lineage: Eukaryota > Metazoa > Chordata > Lepidosauria > Sphenodontia > Sphenodontidae > Sphenodon > Sphenodon punctatus. The sequence continues at coordinate 3,512,669 of QEPC01003278.1, forward strand.
TACTGGGGGGGGGGGG
>QEPC01003278.1:3526961-3555998 GCA_003113815.1 Sphenodon punctatus
GGCGGGGCTTCTGGGGGCGGGCGGGCAGCTTTGGCCTGTGCCTTGGGCTTAGCCCTCCCAGGGGGTGGAGCCTCGCTCACCTGCAGGGGATGAATGATCAATGAATGTGTAATGATCAACACGAGATTTCACTGAACCTCAGGGTAACAACGCTTACTATCCTTTGCAGCGCACCAATTATTTATTTCACACTGGCAAATTTTGAAGTGAAATTCATAGCTGAGTCTCAAATTTTTCCATTACATGACTTTAGAATCTGCTATTTGTTAATCTGGTATTTTGCAAATTAGCATTGATTGTTTTGACGTATATGGAGGCAAAGAAGCTCAGATGACATATTTTATTTGACCTATTTTTGTTGGTGAGAGTATGCAAGCTTTTGGATTTTAACAGATTTTTAATAGATTTTTTAATGTATATGTAACTTGTGATTGGTTGACTCTTCACCACTTGTGTCACAAACTGCAACAGAACGAGTATCTCATTTGACTTTGTTAAATAAGCACACTACGTGAATTAAAAGAGGTTAAAATTTGTTCAACTTTGCTTAATTTGTTTAGTTTGCTTTGACTTCAATAAACAAATTAACAAAGTTGAATCAAGTTAATCAAATGAATTTTGACTTTGTTAAATAAGTGAATTATGCAAATTAAACAAAGCGGAATACTGTACACTCAAAAAAGGTACAATCGAATATTCATTAAAGGAAACTGTCTTCAAATTTTATCTGTAAATATCAAAAGCCCTATTCGTTTTAAGTCATTGAGAATCAGATATACAATTCTTATAATTTTGGGGTTTAATGCTTTGTCCATTTCTCTTTTTAAAACACGGAACAACAACAATTTCATACTTGTGTTGTGAGAAACAGTTGGATGAACAGGGTTTTACTGTTGGAACAGACAGCAGCAGCTGACGCTCTATCGTTGTGCCAAAATGACTCAACCCTATTCTGCAGAGGTCGCCCATGGAGACCACGGGTTGTTCGTTGGCGACGCTCATTAATTCTCTGGCCTTGCTGCTGAGGCTGTCAGGAAGGATGCCAATCAATGCAAGTCTAATTATGGGTTTTGTTATATTGGCACCTGTCCACTAGCAACCAGGCAGGCCACCAACTAATTCCATGCAGGCCACTGAACAGGCCTTGGATAACAATTCTGGGTCACTACTAACATGGCAGGATCAGTGATGTTCTGCTGGTGGTTTCCTTACTAAAATCCCACCACTGAATTGAAGGGAGGGCAAGGATAATTTCCTTACAGCGGCTGAAGTCATGGCTTTTTTGGATACTGCCAGGCCATCTGTGCCAGGGGTGACTTATCCAGGGTATTTTATGAGAGCAAATGCTCTGCTTTTGGAATGTGTAAGAATACACCAGCTACCAGATAATGCCCATAACATTTCCTGTGGGAGGGGAAATACATCCACAAAATAGTCACTAACCCCTTGCCCTTGTGCCTTATCCTGAATGTGCTTAATAGATTTTTTCAGGAACAAAAAAACCCTGCTTGCCTAGTGATACTGTCTTCTTCCTTTGGTGAGCTTGAACTGCTTGAACTGGAAAACAAATTAATTAGACTTTCCAGTTTTCCATTCTCCTCTTTCCAAGGTCTGACAAATACCACAGGGTACTGGGGGAACATTTTGTGGAAATGTCCTATTAAAATATCAACAGAACAGGATTTAGAGAAATACAAACAGGTGACCTGTAAACAAAGACATTATATCCCATACCAGTGCTAAAATAAGTGAGTTTCTCAGGCAGGGTTTGTTGTTAAGCATAATATTCATGTCAGGTTTTACAAAAACGGAGCAGAAAAGCAGCACAATGGATGGATATGCAAATAACTACACAGCTGCCAGTTTGGTTTTTTGTTTTTGTTTTCCAAGAGAGGTGCTCTTGCAGTAGGAATTTAAATGTTCCAACCGGATAAACTAGCATTGCACTTCCCAGAATGTGGTCCATGAAGCACTTCCTGGTGGTGTGCTGAGAGCTGCCTGGTTCAATGGGTTCTGAGATTTAAAAGGCCACTGAAGTCAATGAAAAGGTTTATTGATTTCACTGGACTTTGAATCTGGTAAATGGCATTAACTATCCCCTCTCCATTCCAATAAATAAATCACATTAGAAGTCAGAAATAAATTTCAATACGATCCTAACCTCAACCTGCTGTGTAAGCCATTTGTGTCATTGCCACAGGACTGTTACTTAAAATCACCCAAAAAAAACCCAGAGGTGGCAGCTCATGCAGTCACAAGTGAAGTGCCCACAAGACAATATTTCTATTAAGATGTAGGCTGCCTCCACACCTTCTGCATTTTCTCGTGAGATTCAATCTCACAAGAAAATTGCAATTGCAATTGCATGGACATCAACCTGGGCTGCATGCCCATGTTGATTTCTCAAGGTCTGTTCAAAGTGGGATGGATCCACTGTGACATACAAAGGATTGATGCCCACGCTCGGTCCCTCCAGCCCCCAGACTCCCCTCAGCCCACCCACACTCACCGGCTTCTTGTGCCGGCTGATGCTGCCTCTACTGGGCCCCACGCTGCTGCATGCTCTGCTGCTGGCCAGCCAGCGGTGTTTGTTGCACGCTCTGCAGACGGCCAACCAGCCTGCAGGGGTTCCCCAACAGCAGCAGCAACAGCACGGCAATAAGAAGCTGTTGCCTGACTGCAGGCCTTGGTGCCGGTGAGTTTCACAATGAACGTAATTAACGTAAAATGCGAATGCACTGCATGCATTCAAATTTCATGTTAATTTCTACTTACTTGAGTGACAGGGCTGGATTTTCAGCCCTGTCGTCCGTGATGAAAATAACGTTCATTTCAGTTACGATTGAGAAAGATTGCATTCCCATGTTGCACAATTTCACGTTAGATAGAAATCAACGTGAGACTGTATAATGTGGGCAAGCAGCCATGGTCTATGAAAAAGTCTGAAAACCATGACCTAGTTTATAGGAAGTGTTGTCTTTTGTTGCAGAAAACAGCTCTGGCTGTTTGGCCAATAAAAGTGGAGGATTTTTTATGGTAATGAGCAATGCTCTAGGAACTTTGCTACTACATCAGGGTTGGTTGGTACAGGGAGAAGGGGTGGTAATCACTAGATCAAAGTCTGATTTTCATTTAATCTGACTTATTCATGAGGAAGATTTTAAAAAGAATAATCTTTATGCCATAGGGCAACAGAAACACAAGTATTTATATTATTTACTTAAATTTATACCCCACCCTTCCCCTAAGGCTCAGGGCATCTTACAGCATATGAAACATAAAAAATAATGAAGCATAAGAACATAAACATTCCCTTTAAAACTCCACCCCCATCCCTGCCTGCTAAACGCCTGGCCAAACAATAAGGTCTTGTATTGCTTCTGGAAGATGAGCAGGATCACTCTTAGTCCTCCAAGGGAAGGAGTCCCATAACTGTAGGGCATCTACCAAGAATGCCTGTCTGCATTATTCCCTGTCAGACTACTGACTTAGACAAACAAGTCCATTTTCCACAGCGAGATCTTTTGTAGTTCACTTCCTTGCCACACATTTCAGTTCCTAGTTCTGAGTCACCAGCTCCTCAGACAAACCACTAACAAAACTCTTCCATGAATAATAGACTACCTCTACTTCCTGCTGACAAATATGAGCCATTAATAATAGTACCAAGATTTTTCTAAAGGCCTCTTGGGATGCTGTCACGAAGGAACATAAGGCCACAACTATAGGTCTAAGTAAATATGTAAAACTGAACCTTACACATATATGTAATGTTAAAGTTGAGAACTGCAAACTCAATTCATGTAATGTAAACTGACAACGGCAAACTCGCTTCATGTAATCAGGTAATGTAAAACTGAGAACTCGAAACTCCAGGAAATGGAAAGAGATAAAAGAATGGGATTCACTCTAGAAAGCCAGACAGAAACCTATGGAGATGCAAATGGATCTTCCTGTTTACCTTTCTGAGGACGTGTTTGGAACCACGGAGTTTCCCTAGGCGGGAAAATCAAACAAAGAGATGGCAAAGGTACTTAAGGGGGGAATGCAATTCAACCTCTGACTGAACTGAGTCTTGGAGGCCTCAGCCTGCCTGCCAGCCAGACTGCTGGAAGAGATGCACCGAGAGAAAGGACTTTGCTTTCTACCAACTAAGAGACCAAGCGCCCAGCCCTTACACCTGGCTGAGAATAACCTCAAGCTTATGGATTTCCTATAGGGTAAGATTTATATAGGGATTCACCCAGTATAGAATAGGAATGCGTTATATTACTTTTCATTTTATTAGCCACTCTGTGTCAAGTTATTCTTGCTTATGTAATCAGTAAACTTTCTTATCTTTATTAAGAAGTGTCTGTGGTCTAACATTGGGAACACAAGCGAGCAACTTGAGCTTGCAAGCTCTTGTGAACCCAGAGAGAGACTGTGTGTGAACTGGAGGCTCCCTGGGAGTTTGGGTGGCAAAAGGATTATCCCCTTTGCAGAACTGGACCAGCCAGAGAGAGAACTGGTTCAGGTGGGCTGCAAGTGAGGGAAATTGAGTCACCCAACCCAGGAAAGTGGGGTGTTGGACCCTCAAACCCGTGACAGATGCTTTGGCTCTTAGCTCTTAGCCCAAACAGTAACACTACTTGTTGGCAGCAAATCCTACTTTACTGCAACCAAAGCAATTTAATGGCATGTCACTTTTATTACAAGATTAGGCATGTGTATTCTGAAGGTTGACCACTGACAAGAATTATGCTAAGACAAACCACTGCTCTTACTCCCAGAAGATGGTGGAACTAAAATACGGTCAGATGTTTGGCATTTGTGCCAATTTAGGACCATGTGGAATCTCAACAGTATCTCTGCCAAGTCTACAGGTGTCTTCTTTAGACATAACGTCAATGGGTGTCTGAATGTTTTGACCTTGACATGAACACTGGATTGGCCCTGTGTTCACCATATGGTGCTGCTTAGACACACAGCCCATCTTAGGGCAAATTGGTGTTTTGCTCGCCACCCAAGCTCATCACGCAAGTGCTGCCGCCTTGTTCCCCAGGTTGTACCTGCTAACACACCATGCGATATCATTAGACCCAGTGCTGGCCACGTGCTGAGCCAAAACACGCAAACTGTCCTTGTGATGCACGGATGGCCAAATTGGTGTTGAGATTGTTATGGTGTTTACTCACAATGGCCAAACACGTGCTTAGGGGTTTTGACACCTGATCTTTGTTATGTCTAAAGATGCCCTAGATTACGTAACCAGCTTATTAGAAACTTTGTGTTTGTGAGTGGGCTTAGAAGTTACTTGTCAGTGCCAATTACTTTTTTGTTAGCCGCTTCTTTCAGTGACTGGAAATGGCCCTATCCCCACCACATAGTTTCATTAAATTTATTCTGAAGATCATCCTTTCTGAGTATATATAGATGAGTAGTGTAAGTAGTAGCATATCACTTTGTAGAGAATATACTACTCCTACATATGGGGTTGGGCTCCTACGGGGTTGGGCTCCCCCAGGACCTTGGTTCTGGGGGACTTCAACGTCCACGCCGATGCCGGCCTTGTTGGGGCGGAGCGGGAGTTCATGGCCGCCATGGCAACTATGAACTTGTCCCAGGAGGTGATCTGCCCGACCCACGTGGGGGGACATATCCTCGACCTGATCTTCGGCTCTGGCCTTGAGGCGGGGGGTCCGGTTGTGGGGGAGGTGACAGCGGTGCCCTTGTCGTGGACGGACCATTACCTCCTTCAGGCCGGTCTTTTAGCGCGCCCCCTCCAGAAGGGGAAGGGACCAGTTAGGATGGTCCGCCCTCGGAGGCTGATGGAACCCCAGCGGTTCCAGGAGGTCCTGAGGGAGCTTACCCTGGATGTGGACGGTCACTCTGTGGATGAGCTGGTCCGGCATTGGAACATCTTGCTGGAGGAGGCCATTGACAGGGTGGCTCCGAGGCGCCTTCTGCCTCGGTCTCGTCACCGCAGGACCCCTTGGTTTACTGAGGGGCTGCGGTGTATGAAGCGTGTGGGCAGGAGGCTAGAGCGACGCTGGCGTCGGACTCGGTCTGTCTCCGATCGTCTTCTCCATAGGGCCCATTTGCGGTCCTATGTGGAGGCTGTGAGGACGGCGAGGAAGGAATTCCTCGCCGTCCTCATAGCGTCTGCGAAGTCGCGTCCAGCGGAGCTGTTTCGGGTGGTGCGGGGGCTGGTGAGTCCGGCCTCCCTCCGCCTGGATGGGGACTTGTCCCGGGCCCGCTGTGAGGAGTTTGTCATCTACTTCGCAGACAAGATCGCTCGGATTCAGGCCGATTTCGACGCTGGGTTGATAGCAGTAGGGGAAGAGCGCGGGGGGGCGGAGGGTCCGTCTGGTCCATCTTTATGGGGTGAGTTTCAGGAAGTGACGCCAGCCGATGTGGTGGATGTCCTGGGGTCTGTGAGGGCCACGTGTTGTCAACTAGATCCATGCCCGTCCTGGTTAATAAAAGCTTCCGGGGAGACGTTGGGGACGGTGCTGGCGAGGGTGGTGAATGCGTCCCTTCGGCAGGGGAGGTTGTCGCCTTGCTTAAAAGAGGCTGTGGTGCGCCCCCTGCTGAAAAAACCATCGTTGGACGTAGACGCGCTCGCCAGCTACCGACCTGTCTCTAACCTTCCCTTTTTAGGGAAGGTTATTGAGCGGGCAGTGGCGCTCCAGCTCCAGGGTCATCTAGATAATATCGGGCTCCTTGACCCTTTTCAATCTGGGTTCCGCCCCGGCTATGGCACCGAGACGGCGTTGGTGGCCTTGGTGGACGACCTCCGCCGGGAGATGGATGCGGGATGTTCGACATTTCTCATCCTGCTCGATCTCTCGGCCGCTTTTGACACCGTGGACCATGGGCTGCTGTTGAGACGACTGCGTGACCGGGGGGGTCTGGACGGGACTGTTCTTGAATGGTTCCGTTCATTCCTCTCGGGGAGGAGCCAGCGGGTGGTGTTGGGGGAGGAAACATCGAGCCCCCGCGCCTTACCGTGTGGCGTTCCGCAGGGATCGATCTTGTCTCCATTATTATTTAACATCTATATGCAGCCCTTGGGGGAGGTCGTGAGAGGGTTCGGGGTGCGATGTCACCAGTATGCTGATGATACTCAGCTGTACCTCTCGTTTTCTACTGACCCAGACCCTGCTGTCTCGGTGCTATCCCAATGTTTGGAGGCCGTGGCGGATTGGATGCGGCGGAGCAGACTGAAGCTCAACCCAGATAAGACGGAGGTGATGGTGGTGGGGAGGGCGAAGGGGGTGGTGGCCCCCCTGATTGGGGGGGTTTGCCCCCCTGTAGCTCAGCAGGTCCGGAGTCTGGGGGTCATATTGGACGCAGACCTGCGGCTGGAGCGGCAGGTGGAGGCAGTCGCTAAGGCTGCCTTCCGCCAGCTTTATCTGGTACGTAGGCTGCGTCCGTATGTCTCTGGCCCGGACCTGGCCTCCCTCATCCATGCCTTCGTCACCTCGCGGCTCGACTACTGCAACGCGCTCTACGTGGGGCTTCCCTTGTTCTTGGCCCGGAGGCTGCAGCTGGTGCAGAATGCGGCGGCCCGTCTTCTTACGGGGACGGGTCGCCGGGAGCACATTACACCGGTGCTCCGAGCGCTGCACTGGCTGCCGATAGTGTGCCGGGCCAAGTTCAAGGTCCTAGTAATGATCTATAAAGCCCTATACGGCCTTGGCCCCTCTTACCTTAGGGACCGCCTCGCCCTTCGCGCCCCGGAACGGCTCCTGCGGTCTGCCGGGGGTGCCCTCCTGGAGGTCCCCCGTGTTAAGCGGGGGGCCACGATGGAGCGAGCATTCTCGGTGGTAGGACCGCGGCTGTGGAACTCCCTTCCGGAGGAAGCTCGCCTGGCCCCAAGCCTTTTAACATTTCGGCGGAACTGTAAGACCTGGCTGTTTGCCCAGGCCTTTGGGAGGGAGGGTGGGGAGGGAGGATTTTAGTCCCCTACCCATTTGTTTTTGTCTAGCCCTGTTTTAATATTTAATATGTGATTGTTTTAGATGAATTTTATTGTATTTTATTGTTTTAATGTTGTAAGCCGCCCCGAGCTGCGTTGCAGGAGGGGCGGGGTATAAATTTGTAAAATAAATAATAATACATATAGAAACTGCTTGTAAATAGAACCTCAAAATCCAAATAAAATTGCAAGCATGGAACTTTCAAATTATACCTAAAAACCTCAGCTTTTGTCCAGTATTTTCCCTTGGCAGGGAAAGTAGTACAGTTCAAACTGTACATTCCTTTAAACTGCAGCCAGAGCCAGTGAGACTCAAAGATTAAAAAAGTATCCGGACAAGATTTTTCTAGGCAATAATCATAATTTATTGTTGACTAGGGATGATCTCAAACCTCTTAAAGCACATTCAAATTTACACATAAGTAAAGACCGTGTGCAATGATTTTTACAACACTGTTTTTTTTCCTAACAACTGTTCAAGCCAAGTTTTCCCCCTGTGTAGAAAAGGTAACAATTGGGAGAAAGGAGGTAAAAGGTCTGTTTAAAAATGCGGGCAAAGATCATTACTTCCCACAGAAAGCGCTATAAAGAGAAAGGAGTTTTTATTGTGTATATATCTGGCAGCTGCCCAGCAACAATCAACCATTCAATCTCACTTTAAACACAAGGGCAGTCATAAGCCCTTTTTGATATGTGGGCCACTCAGTGCTTATAGACTGACACTCTGAGCTTTTGCTATCTGAAGGAGCTGTGCTCCTTTCTCTTGCCAACACAAGATGCTGCCCCAGGCCACTGACCCGTTGCTGGACTCTTCATTGTACTTCTTATCCCACACTTGGTTCTGCATTGAATCACTCCATTATTTCTACTCTGCCCTATTTTATTGTTATTTATTTATTTTGCACACAGAGAGGTGCATGTGTTAAAATTTAGACTGTGAAAGGCTTCATTAAGACTGCTGAGGCCCAAGAGCACACACTTTAACCAGCAATCCTTGTATGCATTGGAGGCTTCTAAATATATGGGTCTTACCTAAATAAACTTGAAGCCTTTATAAACAGTGGTTCCCAAAACGTCTGTGTGTGCGACCCCTACTTTGAGGTTTCAATAGAACCTCATGACCGCGGACACTAACAAAAGACAAGCTAAGTATATCAAAAATCATTTAAGATCATGACTCAATATAGTGCATGACTGCACTTGGGATCCCAACCCATAGTCAAGGAACTTCTGATTTATATATCGATAACAGTGTCACAACAGCAGGAACGTACTCGATTTTTTGTAAAAAAATAAAATTAAATAAAAAATTAAACAGGACCTTCTTTCGTATCCTAACCCTCACAGCCCTCACAAAAAGGGTCATGAAGACAAGTGATCAACATTCTGCATCAATTATTGGTACAGTACAAACAGAGCATCAGAAGGAGATTCTGTATTCATGCGTATTATATGCATTTTTGAATGGCACTCTGAATACCCAAAATGAATATTCACACTGAAACAAATATTCACATACCCACTAGCAGTCCTGATTGTGCCCACCCCCACCCCAGTCATCCTATTTATATATTTGATTATCTGACCAAGAATCTGAAATCAAAACACTAAAGATACTGGACAAAGCTGGAAAAAGCCTATCAAAAATTTGGAACAAATATCCAAATGTAGTGGACACAAATAGTGCTTCATTCAGACCTGAATCAGAGTGGTCAAATTCAGCAAATATAGCATTCACTGTGGATATTTGTTTCAGTTCCACATACAAACAAACAGTTGTACAGGGAAGAATCTGTACAGCCCAATAGAGAAGCAATTTCTTTTCAATAGCGGGACTACACTGTAAGCTCCCCTGCCCAAGCAGCTGTGCTGTAGCTACGCCCTCCTTCCCCCCATGCCCCCACACATACACTTAGCAAAATGAAAATGGCAGGGTGATTACAAGCCCCAACACCTGTTGGTGACACCCAGGTTGAAATCTCACAGAGGACAAAACAGTCACTAAAACGGGGGAGAAAAAAGTAGTAGCAGCAGCTTGTGAAATAGGTGACACTATTGAATCTAGTAATTTCCAACCACTGGGCTGCAACTGCCATGACAGGGCAGTAGTACTGGCATCTCTCAGCACTAGGTCTGAGCGCGCCTCCTCAATCTGCCCAAGCAAAAAGGTGTGTGTATGGGGGGAGGGTGGGACAAAAGGGACAATTTGTCCTAGGCATCACCCAAAAGAGGGCCCTACAACAAAATGGGGATGTGTTTGAACACACTGAATGGTGGAATAAGGGGGACCCTGTGTGGCATTCTGCCCTGGGAAGTCCTTATTCTGATCCCCATCAATCAGCTGTTCAGTGGGGACCAGGAGCACTCCCCCCCCCCATACCGCAAACCTCAGGGCTTGGGACTTCTACTGCTATGGGCAAGTTCTGCTGTTCTCTGCCCATTTTGCAGACCTCCCTTTCCCCAGAAGGTTCGTTTGAGCCCGAACCCGGGTATCTTCCGGAAGCAGCCCAAAACGTTTGAAAGAGCATTTGGCAGGCAGGGATAAATGTATTTATTATTTATTCATTAATTCATTCCATTTTTACCCCACCACTCTTGCAAAAGTGACTCGAGGCGGCTTACAATTGAATAAAAACAATAAATTCAATAAAACCACATGTATATATACATATACATTCTCGGCAGCTGCACCATTGCTCTGGAATTCCCTTCCGGTGGAGTTTTGCCTCAGCCCAGATCTTCTCGCCTTCCGACGAAGCTGTAAGACCTGGCTCTTCCGTCAGGCATTTTTTGGGGGGGCTAGGGGGGGTTGGCTGAGGAGAGATGGAGGAAGGGATTTTTATGCACGTTAGATTTTATTGTTTAGGGTTTTTGTGGTATTATCTATCTATCTATCTATCTATCTTCCGTCAGGCGTTTTTTGGGGGGGCGAGGGGGGCTTGGCTGAGGAGAGATGGGGGAAGGGATCCTCAGCCAACCCCAAAAACGCCTGACGGAAGAGCCAGGTCTTACAGCTTCGTCGGAAGGTGAGAAGATCTGGGCTGAGGCGAAACTCCACCGGAAGGGAATTCCAGAGCAATGGCGCAGCCGCCGAGAACATCCTGGTGTCCATTTGAACCTGCCGACAGTGCAGGAGAGCACTCCTGGAGGACAGCAGGGGCCGCGCAGCGACCCAGGGGATGAGGCGATCACTCAGATAAGCAGGGCCTAGGCCATGAAGAGCTTTAGAGGTCAACACCAGCACCCTGAATCGGGCCCGGAAGACAGTAGGCAGCCAATTCAGTGCTTGGAGCACAGGTGTTATGTGCTCCCTGTGGACCATCCCAGTAAGGAGGTGGGCTGCCACATTCTGCAGCAGCTGCAGCTTCCAAACTATCACCATGGGCAGCCCCACATAGAGAACATTGTAATAGTCTAGCCTCAAGGTGATGAACGCATGGATGACAGCGGCAAGGTCGGAGTCCGAGACATATGGACGGAGCCTCTTCACCAGATGTAACTGGCAGAAGGCGCCCCTGGCGACAGCCAACGCCTGAGAATCCAGGCATAGCAGTGACTCCAGGAGCACACCCATGCTCCGCACAGATGGAGCCAATGGAGGACAGATACCCCCGATAACGGAGGAAACTTCTTCACTCAGATCACCAGCCCCACCTACTAGCATCTCCTCTGTCTTATCGGGATTGAGCTTCAATCGGCTCAACCTCATCCAATCCTTCACAGCAGCCAAACATTGGGACAGCAATGAGACAGCAGGGCCTGGGTCGGATGAAAATGACGAATACAGCTGGGTGTCATCCACATACTGATGGCAGAGAACCCCGCAGCTGCGCACGACCTCCCTGAGTAGCTTCATATATATGTTGAACAAGAGAGGGGACAGAATGGAACCCTGTGAGACCCCACATGGGAGGCCCCAGGGGACAAAGTATAGTTCCCTAGTACCACACACTGAGTTCTATCTGCGTGGTATGAATGAAACTATTGCAAGATGGTCCCATCCATCCCCGCCAGGTTCCACAGGCACGTCACCAGCAGCTCATGGTTCATGGTCTCAAAAGCCGCCGATAGATCTAATAGAGTCAGTAGGGTCAAACGACCCTTATCCAGTTCTATGAGGAGGTTGTCGACCAAGGCCACAAGCACTGTCTCCTTGCCATAACCCAGGCGAAAGCCAGAATGTGTGGGATCAAGAAAACCGATGCCATCCAAATGCACCTGGAGCTGATAAGCCACTACCCGTTTCCCTAAAAAGGGAATGTTAGAGACAGACTGGTAACTCACCGGGGCATCAACGTCAAGTGATGGCTTAAGGAGAGGCCAGATCACAGCCTCCTTGAGGCAGTCTGGCACCCTCCCCTCCTGAAGGCAGGCACTGACACCCCTGCCAACACCAGTCATAGTGTCTCCCTAGTAGCTCTTACTAGCCAGGATGGGCACGGATCTAATTCTCAAGTTGTGGCTCTAACAGACTCCAAGACACTGGCCGCATCGGCAGGCGTCACCAGTTGAAATTCATCCCACAAAACGTGACCAGACAGAGCACTCCTAACCTCTGGCTCTGCCTATAAAATGGCAGAGTCGAAGTCAGGCACGATTTTGTGAGCGACTTTGTCCCCAAAGTACTTCAAAAACATGTCACAATTGGCTGTGGATGAATCTGGTTCCAGGCGGAGACAGGCTGGACCAACCAGACCTCTCACCACCCAGAACAGCTTCGCTGAATGTGACTGAGCAGACACAATGAGTGTAGCATGGATGGACCATTACCTCCTGCAGACCTCTCTTCTGGCGCATGTCTGCCCCCGGATGAATGCGGGACCAATTCGTATGGTTCACCTCCAGTGATTGATGGAACCAGAGCGGTTCCGGAGGGCTCTGTGGGGGATACCCTCTGATTTTGATGACCGTCTCATTGATGACCTCGTGGCTTTCTGGAACACCTTGCTAACTGAGACCATTGATCAGACGGCTCCTAGATGTCTGCTTCCCAGTCGACAGCACCGCAGGCCTCCTTGGTATTTGGAGGACCTGCGGGTGCTGAAGCAGAATGGGTGGCGGTTGGAGCAACGGTGGCACCGCTCTCGCACTGAAGCTGGCAGATTGCAGCATAGAGCTAGTTTGCGAGCCTATGCTGTGGCTATGAGGACAGCAAAAAAAGAGTTTCTTGCTGCCCTCATAGCATCCACTAAGTTCCATCCAGTGGAGCTTTTCCGGGTGGTGCGGGGGTTGGTCAGTCCGGCCTCCCTCCACCTAGGAGTGGAGTCATCTACGACTCGCTGTGACATGCTTGTGGATTATTTTGTGGATAAAATCGCTCGTATTCACTGCGACTTCGATGCTGCACTTATTACATTAGGAGAGCTAGAGGTTACGGAACCTCTTGTCCAGGTTTGTGGGATCAATTCCAGTCAGTGGTGCCCGCCGATGTGATCAGGGTCCTTGGGGTGGTTAGAGCCACTTCTTGTGAGTTAGATCCATGCCCGTCCTGGATAGTGAAATCTTACAGGGAGAAAATGGGGCCATTGCTGGCGGGGGTGGTCAATGCCTCCCTTCGGGAGGGCAGAGTGCCGGGCTGCCTCAAGGATGCAGTGTTGCGGCCTCTGCTCAAGAAACCATCGCTTGACGTTGACTCCCTTGCCGGCTATTGGCCTGTCTCTAACCTTCCCTTTTTAGGGAAGGTTATTGAATGGGTAGTGGCCCAGCAGCTGCAGGGGCATCTGGATTGCAACAGTTTTCTTGATCCCTCCCAGTCGGGATTTCGTCCGGGATAGGGCACCGAGACTGTGCTCATGGCCTTGGTGGATGACCTGCGCTGAGAGTTAGACCGGGGTCAGTCGACCTGTTGGTATTGTTAGATCTTTCGGCTGCGTTTGATACCGTTGACCATGAGATGTTGGTGACGCGCCTGTGGGGGACTGTGCGGGAGTGGGCGGGACTGTTCTTGAATGATTCCGCTCATTCCTAGCAGGAAGAACTCAGCGAGTGGTACTCGGAGAATGTTCTTCTTAGTACCGAGACCTCTCGTGTGGTGTCCCGCAGGGTTCTGTCTTGTCCCCACTCCTGTTCAACGTGTATATGCAGCCACTCAGTGAGGTGATTAGGAGGTTTGGTGTGCGGTGTCATCAATATGTGAATGACACCCAGCTGTACCTCTCTTTTACAACAGACCCAGGCCCTGCAGTCTCTGTGCTTACCCGGTGTCTGACAGCTGTGGGGGACTGGATGAGGGCCAACCGACTGAGGTTGAATCCTGACAAGACGAAGGTGATGCTGGTGGGTAAGACGACGGAGGTAACAGCCCCCGTTGTGACGGGGTCTGTCCCGTGCTGGTTACCCAGGTGCGAAGTCTGGGGGTGCTCCTCAACACGCAGCTCTGCCTGGATGCCCAGGTGGAGGCTGTGGCGAGGAGTGCCTTTCGACAATTACATCTGGTGCGGTGGCTTCGGCCGTATGTTTCAGACTCTGACCTGGCTACCCTCATCCATGCTTTCATCACCTCTAGTTGAGAACTGCAAACTCAATTCATGTAATGTAAACTGACAACGGCAAACTCACCGGAGGGAAAGGTCCATCCCTCAGGGCTTAGAGGCTGGGCGAGGGCGGGGCAGCAAGCCCAGCCACCAGCCCTGATGGAAGCCCCAGCAGCAACCCCCCTACTAGCCAAAACAGCCTTCCAGCCACCTGCAGAGCCTGGAGGCTTCTTAGAAACTTAAATAGGGCTTGGGTGGGGGTTTTTTGGGGTAGGGTTGTAGGGGAGAGAGGCAGTTTACGGGGAGGGATGTGTGTTTTTATTGTTTAATTTTATTGTTGATTTTAAAAAAAATATATATTAATGGATTCTGAGCCACCCTGAGCCTTATGGGAAGGGTGGAATATAAATTCAAATAAATAAATAAATAGAGGGTGAGGCAATGTGGGAGGGAAAAAGAAAGGGAAAGGGAAGATAGGGAGACATATTAGAGTTTCGACAGAGAAAGACAAATGAAGAAAGGAGGGAGAAGGGTGCAGATGGAAATAAAAGTAAGGAGAAATGGGGAGGGAGGAGAGGGGAAAGGACAGAACACGGCTGTAAAATGGAGGGAAGAGGAAAGACTGGTCTCAGTACGCTGTCTCGGGCCTTGGTGAGGTCTCAGGCTGGGAGGCTGCCAGCCCTCCCGTGGTTGCTGCACCCTGTTCGGCTGACACTGGGTTGTGAGACAAGGGGTGAAGAGGAAGACCTGACCAGCCAGCCACTAGTGCCCATTACCGTGTAATTTTACAATAAAAATATGACATTATTATGAAAACTGACATCTCCATCTCCCTCAATAATGCAATTGGGAGCAACCCACAGCCTTTGCATTTTACTTCATCGGTCCCAGCACCTCACCTATTGGAGGACTGGCCCCCAGAGAGGAAATGTCAGGAACCACTGATTTTATGGCTGAGTGTTCTATTTCAGAATTCATAAAGGACCTTCCATCCACAAATGGTTTCCTTTGATAATGGTTAAGTCCAAGTGAAAGAAACTCATTGAAAACAAAATTTATGGTACAGGGTAAACCTAGTCTCAGTACAGATACCAGCATCTAGTTCCATACCATGGAAGTTCATTAGTGGCTGCAGAACTCCCAGACTCTTATTTCTTCAGCGTAGGCACCACACGCACATCATTCAGAATCATGCTATCAGATCTGACAGGCCTGACCTTCATTTAGGAGCAAGCTTTTTAAATGGACAAAGTTTACAATCATCTAATAACCTTGGCAAGAATTTTGACCAATGGATAGCTGCATGTTACTCTTCGGTAACAAAGTCAACACAAAACCATAGGTTTCTGCTTTACATTGTAGGATTCAGTCCAGTGCCAAGGTGGGACTTTCTAGCTAAAATGAAGGGATCTGTGTTCACAGGTCCCGGCTAATATGCAAGATATTGGCTGAGAAATGTTTATTTTTAAAACTACCACCCCACTAGCTATTCATAAATTGATCAGAAACCCATGGCTCTGAGGTTCATAGAAATGAAGCATACTGCTAAAAAAATAAATGTAAAAGAGGATGTAAAAGAAGTAAATTGGGAAACTGCACGTGGCTGTTATCTACAAGTCTCATGCAGGTGTTAATGTAGGAATTGCAAAGCTGAATGCTACATACTGCTTTGAAAGGAAAAGGAAAATATTAACCCTAAATGTGATCTCTCTCTCTGAAGATTCAGAGGCAGAACATTTGTTGCTCATTATGAAGAGCATCACTGATTTAAATTAGATCAAAAGAAATAAAAGCACCATGAATCTCGCACCCACTGAGATTCCATTAGACCCAAATGCAGATTAACTGATATGTAAGCAGGCCACATATTGAAAATTTCAAGCTGACCATTTACAATGGTAAAGATGGAAGTATGGCAGTAATTGCTAGTTTATTTCTCTGCATAATTCGTTTCTCCTGCTCCTTACAAATATGATCAACTTAATGCTGCTTCGTTTCCCCTTTAAGCTCTATCAAAGAGACATTTTGAGCCTGGCAGGTCTTGTGCCCTGCTATGAGTTTAACGGCAGTTGGGAGTGTTCAGGATCAGTCCCTCTGTTTGCAGTCAGCAGGACTGAAAGGATGTTCAGGATCAGTCCCTCCGTTTGCAGTCAGCAGGACTAAAAGGACAAATTCAGACTCTCTCCCTAAGCTTAGGTATTCTATTTAACAGAGTTTATACTGTCAGACTTTATTGTGCATCTTCTACCATGTGATGAACTGATCACAAAGCATATTTTTAAAAACCTAGAGCATAAATAAGGTCCACAATATGGGAAAGGTTTACCATTTTCAGATCTGTTTGCTGTTGCCAGAATGAATCACTCCCCCAAATCTAGTGTATTGGGAGGTTTATAGGTTCACTTTCTCTGCACATTTTCATTCCTTTCAAAGCAAGCTGGAGAAAGCCATCACATAAAAGGACCCACATGGCCTCAGGAGTACAAGGCTTGAACTAATGCAATCCATTTTTGCTCAAACACCCATTGATGGCATGTAAATTTTATAGGCTAGGAAGATTTAGAGAAAAGGACCACGACATTCAACTAATTAGATCAAGTGTGCATTTCCCAAAGGAGGAAAATATTTTCATTTGTTTATTTTTATAAAAAGGCATCATCAGGGTTGGAACTCCCCAAGTGCCATTAAATATACACTATGACAATAAAAAATTACTCTGTCTGCTCCTGAAAAATGTATATCAGCATCCCAAAATAACAGAGATTGGATTGCTAAGCATCCTTGCTCTTGCAATCTTCCAAGCAATCCAAGGTGCTGCCTCTCTATCCTGTGCTGCTCCTCTTATCTGCTCCCTTCATGTGCCAACAGCCAGAAGACTGAAATTAACAGAAATCCTCTCTCTCTGAACTTCAGCCCCTTGTCTTTACACAACAACAGATGGGCAGGAAAGAGGGATGGTGTAACATATAGACACATGCAAGCCAAAACACAGCTGCTGGGTCTAATTTTAGACATAGTGGACTTGACAGTGCCCCTTAAGAGAGAATGATTAGGGTCATTCTTTTAAAGTATTAACATCTGCTGGAATTAATTAACGGGCTAGCAAAAACAGAGCCATGTTTCTTCATGTGGCAGAGGGCACCACTTTCATGCCTTTCTTCTCCCCAGAACAAAGATTACTGCATTTAAAGGCAAATTCTCTTTCTCTCTCTCTCTCTTTTTTTTGCCATGTACAAGTGGCAAGGTTACCTATAAATAACAAGTGCAGAAGTTCAGAGAATTAAAATTATGCATAACTTGGTATGAAGTTACAAGCACAGTAGTGTCAACGACTGCAACTAGAGATCTAATGTCCTATTAAACTGTCTATAATTATGGGTGTATTTACAATATTGCTTTTGAAGAAAATAAATGTGAAGATGACAAAAAACATGGACTCTAAACAGACAACGGCCCTTTTCACACAGACAATTTAACAATGATAAAATGGGTGTTACATTTTATTATACATGTTGCAGGTGTGCTCTATGGGTGCCCTGCAACATGCATAATAAAATGTAACACCCATTATATCAGTGTTATAGTGTCTGTGTGAAAAGGGCCTATGTCACCTACACATGAACCAATATCAGTCAGCACTCACTGTAACTGCCAGATCCAGTAAGAGATTTTGGTCCAAAGTATCATTTTAATGCAAACAAAACTCCCCCCCCCTCTATATATGGGTTTGGGCCCACATATCTGAAATACCGCCTTTTCCTCATGTTCCATCATGGCCTCTGAGGTCAGCTGGGAACGCCCCCTTGCAAGTACCATCTGCCCACCATGTTTCCACAACAAGGGCATGCGGAGAAGTGATCTCGGTGGCTGCCCCACAATTATAGAACTCAGTCCCCTTGAAGAGTCATCTGAGTCCGAGACTGGTTATCTACCGGAAGCGATGTAAGACCTTTCTGTTTGGCCAGGTGTTTGGTGGGAGGAGGAAGGGGAGAGGGCTCAGGGGTTGGGGTGTGGTTTTTAGATGTTTTGAAAATGTTATAAGCCACACTGAGCCCTAAAGGAAAGGATGAGGTAAAAATCTGAATAAATGTATTTAACAAGATGAAACCTGGCACATGGCAGGCAAATGCAGCTGCTGCACTGCAGGGCCAGCGCAGTGAGCAGGGCCGACCGACGCTCAATCAAAGATGACAAACTGGTAATGTACAACATGCTGTTTCAGAGTTATGGAAAGCTCTAACTAAATAAATGACCGTTCTCTCTGTTTGGCCTTGAGTTTGAAGAAAAGCAAGCTAAGTATGCACTGTGTAAGTATTTTGAGGGGCAACATCCACCCGCCAGGAAGCCATTTGGGATGGATAGAGAAAACAAGCGAGTGCACTTGTGGAGAGAGAGAGAGAGAGAAACTGACTCCCTTTCCTCCCCCACCCATATATCCCTATATGGCTAGTTCCATTAGTGTGTTGGGAGGCAAGTTCCCTACCATACCCCATCCACTCTCCACTTAACACCCTTGTTCTTCCCTTGAATACAATGAGAATAATCAAACATTCAAAACAGCAACCAATAGGATTGGCTAAGATATAAGACACAGAAACAAGTTCCCCCTGCTCTAGTGCTACTGCTTAGCCGTAGTACATCCACTGAGGCTGGAGGCAACCCAGCTAATTATGAAATGCTTTCAAGTACTTGTTTAGCTTTGGTACACAATGTGACATAGACAAACTGCAAAATATATAAAGGGAAATGGGGTGGAGGAGAGGAGATGGTGAAGAAAAAACTTGAGGACCCCATTTCCCGCATTTAAATAAAGGTGAACACTACGCACAAGTGCAAAAATACAAAAGTATGTCAGAGGCAGCAGTTCACCACTGTGAAAGATAGTCTCATCATTCGTGCTGGAGTAAGTTTTCTTTTTGCTCTTTTCATTTGGGGGGGAAAAAAAAACACCACTCATCCACATAAAGGCCTTCTTTATGACCAGTCAAACCAACAGCAAAAAAAGAACTATTTCCCTACTCAGAGTACTTCTTGAAATCCTCTCTCCTGCTGCTTTGTGTTGCTGGGCAGCTTTGATCAGGAGATATGGAGCATTCCTACTTGTGCTCTTCTCAGGCTCACCGTTTAAAAAATTCCTGCTAGATTTCACACTTTTGATCACTCTGCAAAGTCCTTTCTCCGTTTCCTCTGCCTTTCTGCTTAATTACCAGTTTTCATACTCAGGACAAGACCTGTAAGAAATTGATCCATAAATAAGCAGCAGAAAGATAGAAGCCTTTACCTCCGCATGTTACGCCAATGATTCGTGTAATGTGTTAACCAGAAGCTCTGAATGTCATTCCTGCCCCACAATGCTTTTTTGATTCGACGTTTAAGAGCGTATTATGGGTGACTGTTACGCCCCAGGTTCCTGCACCAGCTCCAGATTTGCAGTGGATGGGCACCAACATCAGTTTGATTCCTTAATTATACATAAGTGAATGAGTGTCACTGTGCATTAGTGGTTTCTGCCCAATTAAGAACAGGAACCATTTTGCCAGTAGAACTACAGACTTCCTCAAATGGTATTTTGTCTTTCTTGTCTTGAAACAAAGGTACAGAAGTTAGTTTTTTATATTTAGCTTTTGTGAAGTTGACTCTTTTCATTCAGTTAATATTTGGAAACAAAATATTGAAAAAAATTGTTAAGGTGTTGTTAGTCACATCATCAAATAGCTAGCATTTATGATACACACAGGGGCATGTATACTTCAATGGGACTACTCCACAATAAGTGGTTTGTGGATCATAGTCTTAAATATTTTAATTTCGGGGGCTTTTTAAAATTTTATTTTTAAAATAATCCTGGCAATCAATCATGTGCTCAATTATTGGAGGAAGATGGGGAATTGTTTTTAAATGTTTCAATATTATGGCTTTCATTCCATTTTTGGAATGAAAATAAAAAACAGTTATGCTTTCGTGCCACCTAATCAAAATGACAGAACTGTGCATATGTACACTGCATAACAATACAAGGATAAAATATTTCCTTAAATAATCCATAGAAAAAAACATAAACAGGGAAGGAAAGATTCCTACAGCCCTTGCTTAGAGCCGCATGGCAGCCACATCATTAAAGAACACAACGCATATGAAAGTGTTCATCTTAAATTTAAAGTTATATTTGAGAAAGCAAATAGAAAGCTTCAAATAACTACATGCTTCACCCTCGCATGGCAGTAAAACAGCAGGAAGAGATTTTACAGAAGTATGAAATGGGACACCAAGTCTTCCCTCGTTCTCTGTAGTTCAGCATCTAGCAATGGTAAATTCAGACGTATGGAACCAGACTATTTTTGTACTATTTTTAAACTATTGTAACAGGCAACACATTATTAAAGAGCAGCTTAGGTCTGTATTTCAACTTCTCAGCAACACTGTACGTTGAATCTCTTCCCATCTTTAAATTTGTACTAAATCTCTTGAAGAGAGATGCCCAACACCACTTTTCAGCTCCCTTCGGAATGGCAGTTTCCCAAAATTAACACCTCCAGGATTGGTTATTAACAAAAACTCACTAGCATGGAAATGGGCATGCATTGTATGTGTTTTACATCTGAAATACACACCTCTACTAAACGTATGTAAAAATGCAGCAACTGTCTCTGGGAATTTAGTCAGCACTAGGAGTACTTTAAATCTTTAGGAGTGGTATGCATATGCATACACAGCCGAATTCTCTTTTCTCCCCTCCTTTCCTGAAGCAAGTATTGTAAGCATGTTGTGACTTTCACTTCACTCTGCCTAGTCTAGTCTATATGGTTTATTAATAGATTTTGCATTAAAATTATTGTGTTGATTAAGGGTATGTGGTTTTTTTATTGGTGTAGCTCCATCCAGGCAAGCCCAAGTGTGGACACAGTTCTATGGATATAAATATGGCCATTTATTTATCTATAAACCCTCTGGCACTCCTTTGGGGTAGTTTTGTAGACGCACATCTATAGCAATAACTCACAAGTTAGTGGTTCTCCAGCTTGGCCGTTTTAACACATTGTCACCTGCTTCCAGGGGCACAACATACCCCAAGGACAGTGATATACCATTAACTGTTTCTTTCTTGTGAACAAGAAGAGGCTCCAGGTAACCCCAAACACAGTTGATTTTGCCATGGGGATAAATGGATCCTGATCAATTTTCATTTTATGTGACAACAGAAGCCAGCTACACACACACACACACACACCCTGCAGACACACACAGCAATACAGTCATTCCACTGGCTGTGTGTCCTGTGGTTTTATTTGTACCCCATATGCCTCTAGGCCAGCATGACAGTCTCTTTCAAATTGTCTATTTTGAATTAAAAATGATTAGAACAATTTTCAAGATGCCAAAGGACTAGGGTAGAAATCTATCCCAAGACCCCGTTAGTGTTTGTTTTGTTCTAGACAGTTGAGAAGGGTTAATCTTGTTTGAACCTTTTTATGTTACTTTAATAAAAACAACTAGTTTTGAAAATGAATGGTCATTGTTTACAGCATCATCTGCATACGGGGTACAAATATACCCTGTAAGACAACAAACGTTCTTAAAGAACACATAACAGTTCTTGGATAGTCAACATTAGGTTGTTGGTGTGGGGGGTGGGGGTAGAACTTAGCAGTCCTGGAGAGCACCAAGCAGCAGAGAAAGAATAAATGAAATGTGCAGCCACCACGGTTTCTCCTGTTAAGAAGTGGCGATGAGGAGGCAGGGACCTGCTTCCTCATTTCCGCTTTGCAGCAGGAGGAATGGCAGCGGTAGCAGGATAAGTAGTAGTAGCAGGAAAGCAAGTCCAGGGGCCCAGACCTATCTCAACTTGATATGTTTCCTTCTGTCTCGGGAAGCACCAGGCAGCAGCAGCAGGAATAGCACCCACTTCTCCCTGGAAGCAAGTGGCAGCAGTGCCAGTTCCCTTGTTGCTTTTCCTGCCACTGCTGCTCTTGCTCTCAGGGGATCTGCATGTAGCTGTTGTGAAGTCCCGTTCAGTCCTCACAACAGATACATGCCAACTACCTTGCCCACATGGTGGGCCTACAATGGACCCAGTACTTTCCATGCAGGGATAGAGCTGGAGCATAGCAGCAAAGTAGCTGCTATGATCTACAACTTGGTAGCAGGTTTTACACATGACAATAATCATTACCCTTATGTATAAAAACACCTAGGGAGCAACCCAACGGCCCACGTACGCCGACTGTGGACACCGCACTCCGGCCAGAATACACGCACTTAGGTGCGCATGGCTGTGCTGCACACATGGCATGCGTGTGCTCTTGAGCGCGCGTGTTCCCACCATGCGCCGTGTATGGGAGTCAGCGTATGTCAGCTGTTGGATTGCTCTCTTAGTGTCTAAAGTAATGGGTTGCGCCACTAGAACTGATGTAGTTCTACCACAGCAAGGGACTGTGTGTAGAGACCGGCCCGTGGCTATCTCTTTCCCGTTAGGGGCACAGCTAAACTAAAAAAACACACACCAAAAACCCCAACATGTTGTGTGTTAAAACCTTAGCTAGCACATGTTAATTGACACATTTTAAACACCACTAAGCATCCAGTGAAAACAAAATACAATAGTGAAGACAATGAAAAATCCATTAACTGGCCATCAACAATGCCACTATCTTTGTCTACACAAAGGTTTAGCTAATGTTCTGCATTAGGTTAATTAACATGCTAGCTAGCAATTTGTTAAAAAAACATGCTTCTTTTGCCAATAAAGGGCCTGAGGGCAACTACAGTATGAACCCCTTTTAAATAAACAAGTTTCTTTATTGCATTAGCTTATCAATCCAGTGCAGCAATTTTATCTTATGGTTCTCAGACGGCTTTAAAATTTGTGTTTTAATCTTCTATAAATTATCAGACTTTTGATCTGCCAGTTTCATTCTCTTGTGCGTTTGTGTTTTGGTGAGGCTACTAAGGACCTTATTAGAGAGGCACTATAAAAAGAAAATGTAGTATTGTTTTACAGCTATTCATAAAACTGTGACAGCAGTGCTGCCACTCAGTATATCAATTTACACCAGGTCTTCAAATAGATTTCCAGGGAGAGGAAACAATTCCACAAGTAGTATTCTGCCAAGAGCACAGGAGAGAGTGTGGGTGGGTGGGTGGGTGTGCACGTGCTTATATATAATTTAATGTGTGTACAAATTCCGTGCTTGTGAAAAGCGACAAATGGCCAGCTCCCAGGATTATTAAAATCTTGCTTAATTAAAAGATGGCAAAACTAGAGTTCAAGGCAGTTAAAGCTTTGCCAGTCTGCTTCAATTCTGATTGGTTAGAATCATCTTTAAGGACAAGAAGAGAGTTCTGACTCCACATTGATTAAACATTTGGTCTTTCTTCTAAAGTTGCACAGACAGCAATGATTATTGTGCCAGTGATGGCCTACTGGGAACTAGACTATAACTCTTTAGCAAATAGGCATGTATTTAGCATGATAAGCATATTACTACACTTGAACCCCAACTTCATTTTGCCTAAAAATGCTTCCCCTCACTTATGTGGGCTACTTCATATTCCCATCAGGTTTACTAAGGCTTGATTATTCCTAATCAGGCCTGTTGCACTGTTTTTATTTTGAATATCATACATTTCTTCCATACCTAGGCTCCCACCAGAATCTTCTTTGTTGTAAAAGCTCCCCTTTAATCCCTATATTTCGTGCATGGCTACTCCACCTTTCTTGGCTGGCAGTAGTCTCTACCTGGAGCTGAAGAGGTAACATCCTCCTGGAGGCGCTGAACAGGGGAGCTGAGCACTACTGAAGAAGGAGCCTGGATCCAGGGAGTGGGGCCAGAGGAGTCTGGCTGCCATAGCAGCCATTCTAAGCTCTCCAGAGACCTAGCAGTCTAGAGACAGAGACTGGACACTCAGAAACTTTATGGGCAGATGGTACCTGCAAGAGGGCGCTCCCAGCTGACTTCAGAGACTGTAATGGGACATGAGGGAAGAGGCCACAGGTCCCTGTACCACAACTGTCAAAAAGGAACAGCCCAAGGCACCCACTATCATTTGTAGAAAGAAGAAACCATCACTGAGAGGGCCCTTGCGAGAACCAGTTATATCATACAACAGGACCTTCCTCATTCATTGGACGTGCTTCTAGACCCTTCCATATGCAGAACAAAAGGTTGTTGCCTCATTAAGGCGGCAAAGACAACGACCTGCAACCCCCCGGACTGGGTATGGACTGTGAGTGACGGGGCCCCTGCTGAGAGTGTTATGAGGAGCGGCAGCAGTGGAGAGATGGTGGGGTAAGAGCTTGCCTGGGAGAGTGGGATGGACTTTGGCCAGCCCCCCACCCCCCTTGAGACCTTGATTGGGGGTGTGTGGTTTTGTGTGCCTGAATCTGCACCTAGATGTCAGCGGCTGCCACCGCGTTTGAGCAGTGGGCGGGGCCAGGGCCGGTTGGTTTCCGGGCCACCCGCACAAGAGCCGGGGATAGCCGACGGCCGTGCTGGCGGCACATGCCGAAGAGGCATGGCCAAAGGGGCGTGCCCTTTGGTTGGGCCCGCTGGACGGGGCAGGGAGGGAAGGTTGATCCCATAATGGTATGGTGGGAGGGGGAATTGGAAAAAAGAGGTATTCGCCTCCTGGTGAGAGCAGGAGGGGAAGAGGGGGGCCTTCCTTGGTAAGAATGGGAAGGCGATTTGTGGAGGTTAAAGATAGTGGGGTATGATGTTGGAATTAGATTAGAGATGGAAAGGGATGGTGCCTGTTTGTTATATGCTGCAGTCATAATATAAGTTTTGTGAGGTGAGGGGTGGCTTGGAGTGTACTATGTATATTGTAGGGGGAATGTATATATGATTTATTATTGTATAATAAGAATAATATATTATTGTAAAATTGGGATGAGGAGAGGACCCCTCCTCCTGGTGAGAGCAGGAGGGGGGGTGGGAAGATAGGCCCCCTCCCTGGTGGCAGCAGGGATGGGGCAAATGGAAGGGATGATGAGGACAGGTTTCTGATGTATTGTAATGATGATGTGTTAATTTTGTACTGTAATTATGTGGTGTTGGTCCATTTGGGACACAATTTTCTTTTCCATGTTACGATATTTATTTGCTGAGGTGTTATTTTGTATATGTCCACTTCTGTTGTGAGCTGCCTCGAGTCGCCTTTAGCAAGAGAGTGTGGGATACAAATTAAAAGTGAAATGAAAAATGAAATGAAATTATGGAAACTACAGGTCAACACTATTTTGTTAAACTACTAAACAGCTCATCATGAGAAAATAAAGTGTACTGGTTTTAGTAGAATCCAATCCATTAACAATGCTCCGACAAGCCTACGCGCACACACCCTGACAATAATAAACTAATATTAATGCCACATGCAAACAACTAAGGTATATTAGGTAGGAGTGTAGTGTGGAGGATGTGGTTAGGACTGACAAATTATTTGTTCCACTATTTGTTCCACTTTGCAAGATATCATGTGACTTAGAGAAGGCTCTAGTAACATGGTTTTTTAAAATCAACAACAGCCAGTCACACCAGACATTTTCTCACTGTGGGACCATTGGAGTGGTGGACCCATTGTGGAGGACTGGGGGTGCCCTGCTAGTTCTCAGCCGTCACCACCTCTGTTGTTTCTCAGATCACCAGAATGAAAGCTGGAGCGTGTGCAGAAGGCTGAGCTATCCTTCGGCATATGCTTACATTGCTTCACAACAGCCATGTAAGAAGCTGGGGGCAGCAGAGGAAAGGCTCCCCAAGGTTCTGCGGCACCTGTGTGGGAGGGGTTAAATCAGAATTGTCCCTGCTACACCCGTGCAATGGAACTCAGGAAACGGGCAGGAGGTGGGGGCTGGAGGGCTCCCTGCAGTCCCCAGTAGATCCTCCCAGCCAATCAGCCTGGCTGGAGAGGCACCGGAGCCAGCACCCCCAGCCAATCACATAACAGAGAGCGACGGTGGTGTCGTTCTCGTGCTGAAGCTGACAGATTGCGGCATAGAGCTAGTTTACAAGCTTATGCCATGGCTATGCCGGTAGCAAAGAGGGAGTTCTTTGCTACTCTCATAGTGTCTGCAAAATCCCGTCCAGCGGAGATGTGCCAGGTTGTGCGGGGGCTGGTCAGTCCAGCCTCCCTCGACCCTGGAGTTGAGTCATCATCTGCCCGCTGTGACGTTTGCGGATTATTTTGTGGATAAAATCGCTCGTATTCACCACGACTTTGATGCCGCACCTTAATACAGTAGAGGAGGTAGAGGTTGTAGAAGCCTGTCATGTCCAATTTTGTGGGATCAATTACAGTTGGTGATGGCCGCAGACATGGTGGAGGTCCTGGGGGCGGTTGAGGCCACCTCTTGTGAATTAGATCTGTGCCTGTCCTGGCTAGTTAAGAGCTGCTGGGAGACAATGGGGCTGTTGCTGGCCGGGGTGGTCAATGCCTCCCTTCAGGAGGGCAAAGTGCCGAGCTGCCTCAAGGAGGTGGTGGTGCGGCCCCTGCTCAAGAAACCATCACTTGACGTTGACTCCCCCCCTGCCAGCTATCGGCCTGTCTCTAACCTTCCCTTTTGAGGGAAGGTTATTGAATGGGTAGTGGCCCAACAGCTCCAGGAGCATCTTGACCGCGTCAGTTATCTTGATCCCTTTCGGTCTGGCTTCCATCTGGATTATGGCGCTGAGACCACACTTGTGGCTCTGGTAGATGATCTCCGCCGCGAGAAGGATTGGGGTCGATCGACCCTATTGATCCTGTTAGATCTTTCGGCAGCATTTGATACCTTTGACCACGAGATGTTGGTGACGCGTCTGTGGGACAGCGTGGGGGTGGGTGGGACTGTTCTCGAATGGTTCCGCTCATTCCTGACCAGAAGAACTCAGCGGGTGGTGCTCAGTGATTGTTTTTCATCTTACAGAGACCTCTCGTGTGGGGTTCCGCAGGGTTCTGTTTTGTCCCCTCTCCTGTTCGATGTGTATATGCAGTCGCTCGGAGAGCTGATTAGAGGGTTCGGGGCGAGGGGTCATCAGTGTGCAGATGACACCCAACTGTATCTCTCATTTTCAACAGACCCAGGCCTGGCTGTCTCAGTGTTTACCCGGTGTTTGGCAGCTGTAGGGGATTGGATGAGGACTAACCGACTGCGATTGAATCCTGACAAGACGGAGATGGTGGTAGCGGGTAAGTCGGTGGAACTAACAGCTTGATGGGATCTGTCCTCCACTGACTTCCCAGGTATGGAAACTGGGGGTGCTCCTCGATGCACAGCTCTGCCTGGATCTCCAGGTGGAGGCTGTGGTGAGAAGTGCCTTCCGCCAGTTACATCTGGTGCGGCGGCTTCGGTCGTTGGTTTCAGTTCCGGACCTGGCCATGATCATCCATGCTTTTATCACCTTTCATCTAGACTACTGTAATGCACTCTACGTGGGGTTACCTATGGTAACAACTTCGAGGCTGCAGCTGGTACAGAATGCGGCAGTCCGGCTCTTAGTGAAACTGGGCTGCCGGGAGCACACCAGTGCTCTGGTCTCTCCACTGGTTGCCAATAGTCTTCCGGGCTCAATTCAAAGTGTTGGTTTTGACCTATAAAGCCTTACACGGTCTGGGCCCAGTCTACTTGCAAGATTGCCTCACTCCCTGGGTCCTAGTCCAGCCCCTGTGGTCATCCTGGGGTGCCACACTGGAGGTCCCTCAGGTTT
Organism: Sphenodon punctatus; assembly: GCA_003113815.1. Taxonomy (NCBI): domain Eukaryota; kingdom Metazoa; phylum Chordata; class Lepidosauria; order Sphenodontia; family Sphenodontidae; genus Sphenodon; species Sphenodon punctatus. The sequence goes on from QEPC01003278.1 coordinate 3,555,077, forward strand.
TCCGGGGGGGCCATGCAGAATAGGGCATTCTCGGTGGCTACGCCGCACCTTTGGAACTCTCTCCTGGTGGGGGCTATCTGGCCCCGGACCTCTCAGCTTTTTGAAGGAGTTGTAAGACCTGGCTGTTCCATCTGGCATTTGGAGAGGGAGAGGGGCGAGGGGTGGGTAGGGGGTGCAGGTTGGTGTGTGAGGGGATTGGTTTTTATTCTTTTTTATTGATGTTTTATTATGTTTTATGTTATTTTTATTGTGTTATTGTGTTCATCTTTTATGTTGTTAGCTGCCCTGGGTTGTCTGTGGCTAGAGAGCGGGGTATAATTTTTTGAAATAAATAAATAAATGAGAGTAGGAAGGAGGCAGGAGCTGAAAAGTCACACCTTCCTCCTCCACGACTGAACAGAACAGAGTGGAAAGCAGAGCAGACCAGCTAGGGTGAATGCTTGTTAGCCCTTTGATCCCCCCCACCTCCACCCCTGTTCACTCCACGCCTTCTCCTGACTTCTCCTTCACCCCCATTTGCGCCACTCTCTCCTGCCCACCACCTTTTGGCCCTCCTCTTCCCTAGGTGTAAGATATTTGTATTTATTTATTGGCATTTTTATGCCGCCCCCTCATGCCCACGGCATCTCGGGGCGGCTAACAATACGATAAAACAATAAAATACATTAAAACCAACATCACTTTTAAAATAATTTTAAAAAACCCGACCCTAACCCTACCCTCCAATTCCCCAAATTCCCCACCCCAGCAATCTCCCCCATTAACCCCTCCCCCCCCTCCCCTCCAAAGGCCTGGGTGAACAGTAGGGGTGGGAAACCGGTAGAATCCGGTATCCGATAATGCCGGTACTGGGCGTACCGGCATTATCGGATTCGACCCGGTAATCCGGACCGGGTACCGGATTCCGGGGTACCGGATTTTT
>QEPC01003278.1:3556650-3571519 GCA_003113815.1 Sphenodon punctatus
TATTTCATTGGTTTCAATGGGGACACAGCGCCCCATTGAAACCAATGAAATAAATCCGGTACCGGCATACCGGATTTAATCCGGGAATCCGGTTTTCGTAGAACCGGTAACCGGTAAATCCGGTAGCCGGTAATGGGTCCGGGGTCCCACCACTAGTGAACAGCCAAGTCTTGCATGCCTGCCGAAAGGCGAGCAGACCCGGGGCCAGAGTTCAGATCCAGGAACTCTGCATTATGGCTGTCTTTTTACCATCAGTTTGCCACGGAGCTGGTGAGGTCCGAAGCTTGGAACCTCACCCTGATGGCTATCTGCACTCAGAAATCATCCACTGTTTAGGGATTCTGGCTTAAATCAGCAGGCAATCAGGTCTTTGCTGTGGCAGGTCCCTCAGAGTGGAACACATCCCCTCCCCCCCGAAGTACATTTCAATTCCTTCTGTAGGGGATTAATAGGCTGATTGAAGCAGTATGGCTACATGATAGAATTAAGGGATATTATTTGCATATGTAAAGAAAGGCATTGTATGCTTGATTTATGCTTTATAGTAATTTTAGTTTAGGAATATTGAAAATGCATATTATGAGGAAACAGGTGGACAGGGATATATTCTTGCCATCTATAAAGAGAGGTCCAGCAGGAACAAAACTAGCAAAAACTGACCGTTCCCAGAGCATAGCTATGCATTAAGGTAAACAATAAACAAGAGAGAGAAGGTTGCAAGGACATTGCAGATAAGGATTACGCAATGCAATGAGAAAGGATGGCCTGAATAGACAATAAGACGCCTCAGAGGAAGGGCATGGGCAACCCATGGCCAAAGGTCAGGCCTCCCATCTGGAGGGAGGGGTAGGCAGGATCCAACTGGTCAGGACAAGCCCATAATAACGGTGACTAAGTAGAAAATACCCCAAATCTGGATAGTCAATGGGAGAACCTTCCAGGTTTAGCACTGACAACCCCGCACTCTGGATAATCATGAGGCAGTCACTGGATAAAAAGGCCAGCCCTAGACAGGATCGGTGTCTTGCACGGTACTCTCTGACCAGCTACCTAGGTGGCTGCCGGTTGATCGGTGCTTGACCCTTTCCAACGCTCTCAAAGGCTGTGAAAAGTCAAGACTCCAGCAGCTAGGTTCCTAGATAGACCTCGATCAGGCCCCCGCCCTGCCTCTCCTCTCGAGACCAGACCTGAAACCTCTGATGCGTAAAAACACATATATATGTATTTGTGTGTGTGTGCTTGCTGTTAGAATAGGTGAAGGCTATTGCTAGATGCAAGTGTATTGGTGCTTTAGTCCCAGTTCTTTCTATATGATATAGTAATAAACATATGTCTATTTAAGGGGCTTGTGGTCTGTTTTATAGTGCTCCCGCCAAGATCCCGGAATTGGAAACTGCCTACTGGGGTTTTAAGTCCTGACCCTGGAAGGAAAGATAGAGAAGAGTTTCAATTCACAACACTTCCTCCTCACCTTTAAAAAACACCTGAGAACTCTTTTATTCTGCCCCCTCCCTGAATGATCGGATATCTGAAAAACTTTTTGTTGAACTTTGAATAATGTTTAGATTAGCTGGGATATTTTCTGGGCTCACTGAATAGATGGAAAAAATGCAGGTACAATTGAAAAGTTTTGTGAAAGGGTTTGTTTGCTGACTTGTTATATTCAATCTTTGTACTGCAGTGTGAAAATTTCAAATGGTTGATTTGCATGTAGCTGTGGTTTTATGGTGTTTCTGAAGGGGAAAATTAGTGTTACTATTTGTTGTTGTGGCAGCCTTGCTGAATTTTGTCCCCTCTCTTAGAGTGATCTGATGCTTGGAAAAACCTTTATTGAACTTTGAATGATGTTTAAATTGTTTGAAATGTTTTCTGAGACCACTAAGTGCAGTGGGGAAAAAATGCTGGCAGAACTGAAATGTTTTTCCAAAAGATTTATTTGCTGACTTGTGCATGCCATCTGTTACCCTTGTCTGTGGGGCGGGGGTGCACGGGAGAGCATTCTCGCTGGCTGCTCCCATGTTGTGGTACTCCCTTCTCCAGGAGGTTCATTTGAGCCCAAGTCTGGCTATCTTCCAGAGGCGGTGCAAAAAATTTTTATTTGAAAAGGCATTTGGCAGGCAGAGATAGGTGGGGTGTGGCTGGGTTCCTGGATAGGGATGGGAGTGGGTTTGAGGTAAGGTTGTGAGGGGGGGTTGGATGTGGGAAAGGGTGAAGATGATATTGGGTGGGTTTTGTGGAGGGGGTTTTGGGGTTGTCTTGGTCTTTTACTGTTTTTATGGATTGTTTTTATATGTCGGAAGCCGCTCTGTACCTTTTTAAGGGAAGGGTGGGAGAAAATTTTAAATAAATAAATACATAAAATATTCCATTTCTCTGTTGCAGTGGGAAAATTAAAAAATACTTGTTTTTCATGCAGCTGTGTGTGGTTTTGTAGAATTTTTGAAAGAGGAAATATGGTAGTCCTTTTTAATTTTGTCCCTTATTCAGTGAGTGATCTGATATTACTAGGAATCTTGGGATTTTAAGGATTTCTCCTTTTTTCCCCCCTTGTTCGTTGGTCTGAGAACTTGTAGGAAGGATACTGAAAGTGCTATATAAATGCTTAACAGGCATTCTGCGAACATATTGAAATGAATGGCATGGGATGCCCACTGGAAACAATGGAGGCAGCAGGAATACCATGGCCCGTCTGTCTCCTTATAGGGGCAGGCCGCAGGGAGTACATGACACCAGTGCTCCAGGCTCTGCACTGGCTGCCTATAAAGCACCGGGCCAGGTTCAAGGTGCTGGTTTTAACCTTTAAAGCCCTTCATGGCCTGGGCCCTACTTATCTGCGGGACCATCTCACTCCCCATGTGCCTGTGCAACCATTGAGATCGTCTGTGGGAGCCTTTTTGGAGGTTCCCCAGGCTAGGCGGGTGGCCATCGATGTTAGATCTTTTTTGGTGGCCACCCCTGTGCTGTGGAATTCGCTCCCGGAGGAGGCTCGGTTGGCCCCCACTCTCCTGTTATTTCGACGTTTATGTAAGACCTGGCTGTTCCGCCAACCCTTCGGCGAGGGGGGGAGTTTTTCCCTTGCATATATGTAGAATTTTAACTGTTTTAATTGTTTTATTGTTTATATATTTGTTGTTCGCCGCCCCAGGCTGCCCTGTGGGCAGGAGGGGCGGGATAAAAAAATTTATATAAATAAATATAAAATAAAGAAATACCTGTTAGAAATAATGGGATCTTCAAATGGCAATAGGCTTTAATTGGCTGTGAAGCAATACAACAGAACTACATCTTTGGGGATGCGGGATTCAAGGGGGTGGAGAGTGGTGAGGAAGGCACCAAGGAGAGTCTGTGGAATGAAAAGAGAGTGGCTGAAATGACAGAGAGGATACTCCTCCCTCTATTTGGAGTTCTGCTGGCTTTGGGGACTGACCCAGACTGCTGCACCCATGGCCTTTTATTTAGCCCTTGCAGAGTTACCAATCAGCACTGCCCTTGCAGGCAATTAGCCCCTGGGTTAAACCTTTAGGTGTTACTTTGGAACAGAGTATGTAAAGAAATGAAGGGCATTTTCAGCAAGACCTTCCTCCCACCTGGCCCCCCACAGCAACTGTTGTTTCTCCTCTTTGATTTGCTCACAGAGCTTTTCATTTTGCTCACTACTACATGCCACCAACATTGTGTAGTCTTCAGCTATGTACTCACTGTTTTATTAATTATTAATTATTATTATTCATTGTGTATTCCATAATAATGTGTGAAAAGGTGTCCCCATCCACTTCCCCATCAACCTAAAAGTCCACCACCCACCACTGCACCTACTTATGTACCTGGAGCTACTATGCAAAAGATTTTAAAGGGCAAACTCAAAAGGCAGAGTCAGTAACGATTTGCACTAGTATATAGACAAAGCCCAGAATCTTGGAAGAGAACCGTGGGAAGAAATCCAGGAATCAAAGGGGAAACAGAAGTCAGGGAAGAAGCAGCTCAGATTCCAATCCTTCTGTGTTATGAGTGTGCCCACCGACCTTTTCAAGGAGGTACGTGTGTGGAGCATATATTTCATACTGATATTGCTAAAGACTTGTTAAATGCCTTTAAATGAACTGTAAAACAAAAATGCTTCAAAAATGAGCTTTGTAGTTCTTTAAAACTACAGCTAGAGATAAGCAGATACACCCACCTCTGAAGTGAGCCTCAAGGAACTATTTCTAGGAGGAGAAGAGGAGAGGAAGGTGCTAAAGGGTCTGCAGGAAGGCAAATAAAAGTGAAGTAATACAGAGCAAAACTGAAAGGCTCATTTCAGTAGTTGAGCTGTATTGCCACTGATGAGTCAAAGTCCTATAAATATTAATAGGATTTGCAAACATACCAATGGAAGAGTAGACTCACCTACCGTTCCGTACTTCTCCCTTTCATTAGTTCTCTAGACAGCTGCTGCAGTTTGACTGAGAACACCTTCCCTCTCCCTTCTGAGACAGAGAGCAAAAATATTGGCTAATGCCCTCATCTGCAAACAAATAGCTTCTGCTTGTATTTGTGTAGGAAGCAATTCTATCAGCAGGTTGTTAACCCAGAGTGAAAAGTGGGTGGCCATGCTCCAAGTTAAAGGTGTAGCAAGGGCAAGTATGAAAAAGCAACTACAGAAAAAGAATCATAATAGGAAAACTACAACCTCTTAATGTGTTTCTGGATGTCAAGTATGTAAGACTAGCTCAGTAGCAAAGCTAGCTTTGCAGTGGCCCTGTTACACTCCAGTTGATTATAAAAACTTTGAGAGGATGACCTCAACTTGAAATACTATTTACAGATGTGAAACCCAACAACTTATAAATTTGGGAGTGCAGGGAAACACTTTTTTACACTCAAGAGTGTACTCAAATTGCAGCATATCAGTTTGGTTAAAGATCAGGAAAAACTTCCTAATCATAAGTCCAGTTGGACAATGCAACAGGTTGCCTAGGGATGTTGTGGGTTTCTTCATTGGATGTTTTCACAGCGTGGGTAAACATCTGTCTCTGATGCTTTACCATGGAACAAGGGGTTGGACTAGATGACCTTCGAGGTCTCTTTCAATCCTAGGTTTTTATTCTGAGACCTGTACTATGTAGATAGACATTTTAAAAAAGCTAAACAGCATTATATGCATTTGAATATCACCCATACACTTTCAAATCTATTAATAGCACATTGGGTTCACAGTATACAAATTTTGGGGTGTACTTCAAATTGTATAACCTACACACATCCTATATCAAATTAAAGCATAGAAACTGTATATGTGTCATCACCTGTAATACAAATTTTAAACAACAGAACTTCTAAGCAGTAGCCCCGACTTACTAATACAAATGATGCGCTTCCACAGACTTCAAGAAGAATGCAGATCGACATTTGGCAATTCAGTTGTTTACAGCGTCACAAGCCAAGGGCAGGCATTAGATAAAGACTGAACATATACTAAAAACGTATTTAGAGAAATGTCGGAGCACTTTATGCAAATACAGGCATGAATTTCTTGCACATATCGAAGGGTTCTCTCTAAAAAGATTTAGTAGTTAAATGTGCTTACTGTTTAGAAAACTGAAACTAGACACCACTGAGATTTGTCTGTGTACTAAAGGTTATCAGATAGAGCAATTTGTACGTTGTATTTCAGTATATCAGATGAACTCAGCCAGGATTGTATTTCCATCTGGTCCTAAGTTTGAATTTTAAGGTCACCAGCAAAGCGGATTCTTTTTTTTTTTTTAAAAGGTAACCAAATACAAACTGCAGCTTTACCAGTGTGTGCCACAATTCCCCTCCCCACCCCCCCAAGTCTAATGTGTCCTCAAGAATAAATTATTTAATATGTGGCTAAGATTCTTTCATACAAAGTGAAGTCGTACATCTCTAAAGTAGATCAAGTTTTCCCCAGAGGTTTGAGCCTACTTAGCACATATAGTACAGGTCTGAATATTAAAAGATACATAAAAAAAGATGAGCAGAAAAAAGCCCTATGTGCCTAAGAGAAAGATAATTTTTACATCTCATCACCTTCAAAAGAATCTGACTTTATTAATTGCTCTCATGTGCTGGAATCTGTACAAACCCACACATTCTGTAAGCATTCTATACTGCTAAAATCTGGAAGAAAGGTGTCACACATTTTTATAGCAATTAAGACAGGGATGGATTTCAATAGTGCCCCATTAAAGTTGAGAACTTTTATTCCCCTTTAGTTCATTTTAACATTGCTTACTGAAAGCTTATAAGAACATGAGAAGTGCCACACAGGGTCAGACCAATGATCCATCAAGCCCAGCACCTGTCTCCGACAGTGGTCAATCTCAGTCGCTTGGAGAAGTACCCAACAGGTCACTATGGGGCAATCCATTCCCTGTTGTTCATTCCCAGCTCCCGACAGTAAGAGGTTACATTCCCCAAACCTACCAGGCTAATAGTTGCTAATGGACCTATCCTATCCTCTAGAAACTTGTTGAACCCTTTAAAAAAAAGTGTTATTTTATTTTATGTAGAGTACATTTCTTTTGTTCATAAGTGTACAACACTTTGGTTCCTGATATATATATATTTTTTGAGATAATATCAACAGAACAACTAAAACATAACTACATTTGCCAAATAGACATATGCGGTGATTGCAACTTTCAAGTTGGGGAGCAGAATAAACTAGAAAGTCCAGGATGTATGTTCTGGCGTCTTCGGTTAGCGTGATGCCCTGTATTCAGTTCACACAAGTAAACCATTTTTTTTGCAGGGTCATTGTACTTGTCATTGAGGTGTACATATACCATACCCTTTTTATCCATTCTCCCTCTGACAGTTCGCTTGTATTTTTCCAATTCTTGCAATGATGTTGATTGCAGCCAACCCAGTTGTACAACTGGCCTTGACTACATCTTCTGGCAACAAATTCCACAACTTAGGCCCTTTTTACAAGGACCGCCGCTGGGGTCAGGTGTGCGCCGCGGCGGGGGCACCCCCACCCCTCACCATTCATCCCCAAGCACAGAGCAACCTGCGTTTTCGCCGGTTGCTCCATGTGTGCAGGGTGGGGGGGATGCGTGGGTCGCAAAAGCGAGCACCCACACACCTTCACATGTACACAAGATGCTCCCCCACGTCGACGATGGGTGTCCATGTGTGGAAGCATCTTGTGTAAAAAGGGCCATTATTGTATGTTGAGTGAAAAAATACTTTATTTGTTTAAAAATCTGTTATCCTTTAGTTTCATTCAGTATCCCCTAATCCTAGTACTATTTGAGAGAGTAAATAACCGTTCCCTATTAACATGTTGCACACCACTCATGATTTTATACATTTCTATCATATCCCTTCTCAGTCTTCTCCAAGCTGAAGAGCCAGCCTCTCTTCATAGGGAGCCGTTTCATACACTTTATCATTTTTGCTGCCCTTCTCTGTACCTTTTCTATTTCTACTATATCTTTTTTGAGATGGGGTGACCAGAACTGCACAGAATATTCAAGGTGCGGTCGCACCATAGATTTATATAGTAGCATTATGATACTCTCCGTTTTATTCTCTATCCCTTTACGATTAATTCCTAACATTTTGTTTGCTTTTTTGATGGCTGCCACACACTGACCTGAGGATTTCAATGCATTCTTCACAATGACTCCAGGGTCCTTTTCCAGTGGTAACTCCTAATTTACAACCCTACATTGTACACACATTTTGGATTGTTTTTCCCCATGTACATCCCTTTGCACTTGTCCACATTAAATTTCATCTACCATTTAGATGTCCAGACACCCAGTCTCGCAAGATCCCCCTGCAATTCTTCACAGTCTTCAGGTTGTTTTAACTACCTTGAATAACTTGGTATTGTCTGCAAACTGTGAAAACTGACCATTCAGTCCTACTCTTTGCTCCCTATCCTTTAGCCAGTTACCAGTCCACAACAGAGAACTGCCTCCTATCCCAAGACTTTTTAATTTTGACAAGAGTTTGTCATGAGGGACCTTATCAAACATGTTCCTAAAATCCAGATACACTATATCAACCGGCTCCCCCTTATCCACATGAATGTTCACACCCTCATTCCAATAGATTAGTGGAGCGCAACTTCCCTTTGCTAAATCCATGTTGACTCTTCCCTATTAAGCCATGTTTATCAATATGCCCCATGATTCTGTTTTTAATAACAGTTTCCACTCTTTTGTCCAGCACAGACATCCGGCTCACCGGTCTGTAGTTTCCACAATCACCTCTGAAGCTCTTTTAAAATATTGGCGTTACATTGCTACCCTCCACTGCTGAGGTACAAGTGGTAGATTTTAGCGATAGGTTACAAATTACCAGTAGTAAGTCTGCAATTTTATATTTGAGTTTCCTTCAGAACTCTGGGGTGAAAACCATCTGGTCCCAGTGATTTTTTACTATTTAGTTTGTCAATTTGCTCTGGAACCTCTTCCAGAGTCACGTTGATCTGTGACAGCTCTTCCAATTCATCACCTTCAAAGAACAGTTCCGGTGTGGGTATCTCCCCATATCCTCTGCCATGAAGACTGAAGCAAAGAATTAATTCAGCTTCTCTGCAATCGCCTTATCCTCCCTGAGCACCCCTTTCACTCCCATGTCATCTAATGGCTTAACTGACTCGCTAGCAAGTCTCTTGCTTCTGATGTATTTTTAAAAGTTTTAGTATTAGTTTTTGCCTCATTAGCGAATCTCTCTTCACATTCTCTCTTGGCCTGCCTTATTAATGTCTTACATCTAATTTGTCAGTGCTTATGCTCTTTCCTATTTTCCTCCTTAGAACGAACTTTCCACTTTTTAAAGAACTTCTTTTTGGCTCTAATAGCCTCCTTCACCCCACAATTTAGCCATGCTGGCAGGCATTTGGTCCCCTTGCTACCTTTTTAAACCTGTGGAATACATTTAATCTGGGCTTCCAAGATGGTGTTTTTAAATAGTCTCCATACCTTTTGTAGATATTTAATTCTCGCCACTGCTCCTTTTAGTTTTCTTCTAACTAGTTGCCTCATTTTAGCAGTCTCCCTTTTAAAGTTAAATGTTAATGCGGTTACCATGAACACGTTACACCAGTGCTCCAGGCTCTGCACTGGTTGCCTATAGTCTTCCAGACCCGATTCAACCTGATACCTATAAAGCCCTAAACGGTCTAGGTCCAGCCTATCTGCGGGATTGCCTCACTCTCCGTGTCCTGGATTGACCCCTGAGGTCTGCCAGGAGCGCCCCTCTTGATGTCCCCTGGGTGGGCCGAGGGGCTATGATGGAGAGGGCGTTCTCAGTAGCTGTGCCTAGACTGTGGAATTCCCTTCCAGTGGCCCTGGACCTCGCCTTGTTTTGACATCAGTGCAAGAACTGGCTGTTCCACCAGACTTTTGGTGAGGGAGATGGGCGAAGGGTGGATGGGGTGTGGGGTAGGGAGGTAGGTGTTTTTGTACTTTATGCTATCCCCCTTTTGAGTTGTTTTATTGATTTTATATATGTTATTTTATGATATTTTAAATGATATTTTAATACATTATGTTGTAAGCCACCTCGAGCTGCATGAGAAGCAGAGGCAGGATAAAAGTGAAACACATAAATAAATAAATAAATAGTTTTATTTACCATTCTCTCTCTGGTAATTATCTGAAATTTGATTATATTATGGGTATTTTCAGACGTTACGAGACCACGCTCAACCACAGTCAATACCCTGTGGTGGGGAATGGCCTCGTAACGTCTGTTGGGGAACCGGAAGTTCCCCCCCAGATGTTTACCACAGTCAATCACGGCAGGGAATCAGATTCACCACGCGATCGGAGAGCCTGACCGGACCATCCCCGATCGCGTGGTGAATGAGATTTCCCCCCCGTGATGAAGGGGACAGTAACATCTGTCCCCTGACCACGGCCCGGAATCCGCCGGGGCAGCATGGGGGGGTGGGGCTGTGCAGCCGCATGTTGCGCCGCGCAGTCTCGCCTCCTCCCTGGATTCCCCGCCGGGATCGGCCACCACGTCTGTTAGCCCATGACGCGGTGACCCCGGCGGAGAATCAAAGGGTTGTTTCCATGCCGGGGCCAATCAGCCCCGTCACGTCTGAAAATACCCTATGATCACAATTGCCAAGGGGCTTCACCACTGTTACCCCTTGCACCAGGTCCTGTGCTCCACTTAGGACTAGATCTAAAAGTAGTTCCTCCTCTCATTGGTCCCAGGACCAGCTGCTACAAGTAGCAGTCATTTATGGCCTCTAAAAACTTTACCTCCATATCACACCCGGCAAAGACATTCACCCATTTAATAAAAAGATAATTGAAATCACCCATTATTATTGTGTTACCGATTTTAGTAGGCTGTCTAATCTCTGCTAGCATTTCATAATGTTCCTGGGTCCACAGCTGCGCCTGGATGTCCAAGTATCTGCTGTGGCCAGGAATGCGTTTCGTCAGTTACATCTGGTGTGGTGGCTCCGCCCATATGCCTCAGACTCCGATCTCACTACTGTCATCCATGCATTTGTCACCTCAAGGCTGGATTAATGTAACGCGCTCTATATGGTGCTGCCCTCAGCGACGGTCCGGAAACTGCAGCTGGTGCAGAATGCCGTGGCCTGTCTGCTTATGGGGACAGGCCACTGGGAGCACATTCAACTGGTGTTCCGGGCTCTACACTGGCTGCGTATTGTCTTCCGGGTCCAATTCAAGGTACTGGTTTTAACTATAAAGCCCTAAACAGCCTTGGTCCTACCTATCTGAAGGACCACCTCACTTCCTGCACCCCAGGGCGGCCCCTATGATAGTCAGGGGGTGCGCTCCTGGAGGGTCCCTGCTATAGAATGGTGGCAGCATTCCCACTGCTGTGGACTTGCTGACCTTTCTGTCTCTCACACACACGCTCACGCACACACACGCAACTTCCCTAGCGCTCTGTAACAAGGACAAACAGGGCATCGCAAATAGTGAGCCACTACACGTACTAATTTTTCCCATGAGTGTAATTAACCTTAAGTTGAGCGCATGCACACATTCCAATTTGAATGTTAAAAAAATCTTACATCACTGGAAAAGTAGGATTTCCCTAGCCTGTCATCTGTGATGAAAGTCGCATGAATTGTGAATTTTCAAGCTGAATGAGGAAAGGTGCATGCCCACGTTACTAAGTTTCATGTAAGATAGAAAATAACTTGAATTTGTGTAATGTGGGCAAGCAGCCCTGGTGTCTGATGCGCACGCACATGCACACGCACACTAAACTGAATGCACTGCTCATTTTAGCTCCACTGAGAAGGAGAAAGCCCATGTTTATACATGGCAAAGGAGAAATGTGTTAAGGAAGCAAGTTTATTTTCAAGCTTCAGTGGAGACATCATAATTAATGGAGAGTAAAAAAAATAATATATAAAAAACTATTAAAAATGGCATGAAAAATCCCATAATGCATTTTAGAATAGAGATTAGTGCCAATCCTTCAGTCCATATCTCCCTTTCGAAAGGATAAAGACGACAATCGCCACTCTATCAAACAAACATTATGAAGGGAAGATCCAGTAGATAGTCCAACGCTACGCTATTTCCTGCCATTTAAATATTTGCCTTAGTCTATTTCATATTCACAGTGGTATTTGGACTCACTGTACAAATAAAATTTTATCCAACTTGATTCTGGTTGTGGAATTCAATTTTGCGGTACTGCTGCCTGTCATCCTTGCTAAAGCTCCAGTTATGATCTTAAAATAAATTAGGTTTATGCACCATCTCCCCCGGCCAGTCCAAGGAAAATGAATGCACTAAAAGCTCTGTGCAAGCAATATTCATTTCTGGTTGCTTTTGTTCTTGTACCACACTTAGCTCATGTTACCTGTGTTAGACCAACTAGACCAGGTTACCTTGTGATTGATTTGAAAATTACTCTAGTTTAGCATAATATTTTAAAATTTTATTAAGAGTTATTGTTTCTGGTACAGAAACAATACTAACACAAGAGATATTTGAGGTCAATAGTACCCCAAATATTAACAGTAATATCCCACAATAACAGTACTAGGGGTTGACTTGAACCCCCATTTTTGGAACATAACATGTACAGAAACGGCAAGAGTTGCAACATTTTCAACTAAATATTGAACAGTACAATTGCTAACTATGAATAAAAAGAAAGAAAAACAGACTGCCTTGTGTCAGGGACAGCACCTGCTACAGTCCAAGCAGCCTCTTAATGCATTTCTGTGAAAAGCTCTTCACTGAGTAGGCATATCATAGGCAAACAAGAAGTATGTGATAACTTTAGTCCCTAATCCCGTCACATCACATGTAGGGTTTCCTGCCTGTTTCACATTTTGGAGGACCACAGAATTAGAGGGTTAGAAGGAACAATACAGGGCATCTTGGGTGCCCAATAGCATCATTATAGTTGCAATGAGTGAATGAGTAAAATGGGGAGGGGGTGTTCAAAGAAAGCAGGCAGGAAAAGACAAAGTTTGGAACTGAAAAGTTTACTTGACTCAGTTTCATAGGGACATAAAGGGAGGTTAAAAAAAGGGTTCAACACCATCAAAGTGATAACCACTGCATACACACAAAACTTTAAGGGTTGTTGTTAAGGATAACTGCAGACCGTTTGACAGTGTGAAAAACCTGAGGGCACAGTAAATAATAGAGGGGTGGAAATGACCCCATATACCTATGTGGTGCATTTTTTCCCCCAATACAAAACTGCACATGGCTATGTTGACAAGAACAGTACTGGAGATTCACACTATGAAGGTGTTAACTGCTATGTAAACATAAAACAAAATGATGGTTGGTAAGTGAATTTTTCACCCTGGGGCATAATGGACCTCAAGGCCCTTATAGTGATAATTTTCTGTACACACAGATGACATTTATGGAAACATTCACAAAGCTAAATTGTTGTCCTTATCTTACTATGAGAATACTTAGAGTATTTTCAGACGTGACGGTACCATGTCTGATCCAGCCCACCAGATGTTTTCCGGGCTGGACCCAGGGTTTCTCTGGGCTGTGGCAGTTCTTATGCTGGGCTGTAACTTGGGCCCTTTGCTGAGTCACAGCCCAGGCTAAGTGTTACCGCGGCCTGGGAATGCCATCTGTGGACCGGGGTAGAGGCGGTGTCATGTGTGATGGCCCATGCTACCTGAACTTGGTCTGGGTTTGGGGCTGTTCTGGGCGACCTCAGCGGCCTCTTAGGCTGCTGTGGCCACCCATCAGGGAGGTGGATGGGTCACACTCAGCAGTACAGGGAACAAGCTTGTGTGGAATGCATCTGCACGTCATCCAGCCCTCTCCCTGGCCTGGGCTGCCAAAACGTCTGTTTGGTGGCCAGACCAGATCCTGCCTGGGGTGAGAGCCAGGATCAAATACCCTTAATGGAAACAACAGGTTCTGGTTTAAGCATTTTAAAAAAATAAGAAAACCTGTTTTTTACAGTATGTCTGGAGTGAATATGACCCCCAGTACCTTAGGCATGCCGTGCTTTCATTTTCCTATTCATTACAATTGGGGTCAAATTTACCCCCAATACTGTTTTAGTGAAATTTTAATTTAAAAAACAAAACAAAATTACAACAGGGGCAGGGGGGAATGAACCAACACAGGACAATTTACCCCATTACTGTTGAGGAGTATGACATGGTACAGGTTTGCTAAAAAGTTTTATTATTTTATTTTTTTTGCCCCTTTTGGGCCCGATTGACCCCAAAATTTGCCTGAGAGTTGGTCCTCTGAGATCCCCAAAAAGGTCATTCTAGTTTTCCTGAAACAGAAAGGTGGAGCAGTTCCCTTAATACCGTCAGTGGTGGAGCTGGGGAAGAACTCAGAACCTCACGACTCTTATATTTGTCCCTTCGCCGCCAAAATGGCGGCGACGGGTATTTGTTGCGCCCCCCCGCAAGTCGGGGGAGACGCAGAGAAAAAGGCGGGCTCGGCTGCGGCGGGAAGGCTTGTTAGAAAGCCTTCCCGCGTTTGCTGATGTGTTTGTTGCCAGTTGCCTGGCAACGGTCCTGGAAGCGAGGCTGCGCGCGCGCACCTCGTTGGGCGTGGGGACTCCGCCCCTGTTAGAAGGGGCGGATCCCTGAAGGCCATTGGAGGAGCCACTTGGAGGAAAAGTGGCCGATCGAGCAGCAGCAACGCTGAAGTGCTGCTGAAGGGTCTTGCCGACGAGTTGGTGCCTTGCTCATTCAGCCCAGTTACAAGGTTAACACGGAGCATGGGCAAGGCAAGGAAGAAGAGGGACCCGAAGGGGCACCCCAAGGAACCCGCGAGGCAAACGGAGCGGGAAGAAAGTGAGAGGGAACCAGCTGTGGTGGGGAGGGCCGAGGCAGGGGAACCCCTCCCAAGCAGAGCTATGCTGCTGGCAAGGTTGGAGGAATGCGAGGCCATGATGCGGTCCCGTGGGCAACCCCCGGTGGGAGAAGTTAACTGGGGGCGTGCAGGGGGTGAGCAGCCCGAGGGTGTCAGTCGGGCAGGGGGATTAGGGTCACTCGAGGGGCCTAACCAGGCTGAGATAATGGGGGAGACTGGGCAGCAGATTGTCCCCGAGACGGGGAGAGGACGGAGGGCGGTGGTTCCCCCCGCCAGGTACAGGCCGGACGAGGAGAGGCCTGTGGAGACCAGGCCTCACCGGCCTCCCCAAACTGCTGTAGTTGCCCTGCTGGGTGAGCAGGGGGCGCAAGGAGGGCAGGGGGCACAAACGGATATAGCAGCTGGGGGGCAGGAAGGGCCCCCGGTTGCAGGAGTAAGTGGCCGGTCTGAGACATCTTCTAGGCCCTTACCACCCATAGCTGATGTCTATGGGGTCCCTGGGCTGGTTCAATACTATCAGCAGGCCCCCTGCTGGCACAGCGCAGTGCAGCAGGGGCCTGTGTATGATCAGCAAC
>QEPC01003278.1:3577727-3589028 GCA_003113815.1 Sphenodon punctatus
CCCAGCCAGGAAAGAGTGAAACCATTCAAGAACAGTCCCGCCAATCCCTGCCCAGTCCTGCAGCCGAATCACCAACAACTCATGATCAACGGTATCAAATGCAGCCAAGAGATCTAATAGGATCAGCAGGGTCGAACGACCCCGGTCCAACTCATGGGAGAGGTTGTCGGCCAAGGCCACAAGCACAGTCTCCATGCTATAACCTGGAAGCCCGACTGGTAAGGATTGAGAAAGTTAACCCGGCCCAAATGCCCCTGAAGCTGCTGAGCCACCACCCGTTCAATAACCTTCCCTAAAAAGGGAAAGTTAGAGACTGGCCGATAGCTGGCAATGACGTCAATGTCCAAAGATGGTTTCCTGAGCAGGGGCCACAACACCGCCTCCTTGAGACAGCCCGGAACTCTGCCTTCCTCAAGGGAGGCATTGACTATCCCTGCCAGCAACGGCCCCAATGTCTCCCAGCTAGCCTTAACCAGCCAGGATGGGCATGGATCTAGTTCACAATAGGTGGCTCGAACAGTCCCAAGAGCATCCCCCGCATTTGAGGGTGACACCGTTTGAAACTCAGCCCATAAAACAGGACAAGGAGGGCTTTCTACTGCCTCTGACATGCTTCCTGCTGAAAAAGTCGCATCAAAACTGTGGTGAATTTGAGCAATTTTATCTGCAAAAAAATCCACAAATAAATCACAGCGAGCATTTGATGGTTCTACGTCCAGGCGGAGGGAGGCCGGACTGACCAGTCCCCTCACTACCTGGAATAGCTCAGCCGGGCGGGACTTAGCAGATGCAATGAGGGCAGCAAAGAAAACCTTCTTTGCTGTCCGCACCGCAACGGCATAGGTGCATAACCAGACTATGTCGCAACTGGTCAACTTCAGTATGCGAATGATGCCACCGTCACTCTAACCACCGCCCTTCCTGCTTCATTCGCTGTAGCTCCCCGGTATACCTCGAGGAGCTGGCTGCCGGCAATTTGGGAGCGAACGCCTGGGAGCCACACAGTCAATGGCCTCCGTTAGCAAGATATTCCACCTGGACACAAGGTCATCGAGTGAGTGACCATCGAGGTCAACAGAGACATCCCCTAGAGCTATCTGAAACATTTCAGAAAACAGAATAAGCTTTTGACCTAGGTCATTGTCCCTCTTATATCTCAATCTATTTATTTTTTACAAAACAAATCTGGTCTGATACTTCATATTCCTTCCCACAGCTAAAATCTAATAATGCTCAACTTTGTAGGAGTAGTTCATTTTGCAAATCAGATAGTAAAAATTTAAGATTATTTATATTTAATGGAATCCTATGAATGAATCTCAGTTTGGAGTAAAGTGTGTTCATCTCCAAATATTCTGTGAAGAATTTCAACTGTACTTGTGTATGTTTTAATAGATCCAAAGATTATAATATATATAATCAAGATAAATTTTGACCATGACAAGAATTTTTATAAATTAGTAGATCACCCAGATGTTCAGAAGATATTTAATCTCAAGATCTAATCTTGTTGATTTACAACATTCTGACATTTCAACTCCCTTTCCAGATTTTAAAATCTTTCTACTCCACAGTTTATTGTCTCTCTTAACTCAATGCGTTCAGTTAAATTCCACTAGATGAACACATTCTCCATATGAATGAAAAATCCAATGCTGCCAAATCACTGGCTAGTATTTACATGAAAAGTGCCAAATCGTATAAGAAGGAAATTAAAACTATATCAATCTATACTTTGTATTAACTGGATCAGACTTCTTCCTCCTTCTGTCATCTCCCAGGCTTAATTGACCGCATTAGGATTTAATCTTGTTTGCCGATGGATGCTTATTGCTCTCGGCCCAGTGTAGTGTTTCTCAAAATTTCTCAATTATTCATAGTTTCTTGCTTTTGGGTTTTAGGTTTAAATTAAAGTTAATAGTGACTGAATACAATGCAGTTACTATATGCATGTCTGAACCACCTTGAAACTCTTTAATGTACGCGTTAAAATCCAGCTACAAAAATTAATTTTCTTAAAAACAGGCAGGATAGAATTTTCCTCTATTATTTCTGTACAGAAGTAGAACAAAACAGTTGTGTCTACTCTCTTGGCTCTCCATAAACAGATGTTTACCCCACACCAAACCAATCAAAAAACAACCTGAAAGTACATCTGAAAGCTAAGACACCCATACGCACTTTTCCCTAGACTAAAAAAAATAAATCCTCATCTAAATGTTTTCCCCTATTGCTTTGACCCCATGAAACTTGGGAAATGACAAAGCGTATCAACTGTAGGTCCAATGCATCAAGAGAGCTTAAACACCTGCCTGGTTTTTACCTTCGGCTTTGAAAACATGTGCACATTTCCGTTTTCCATTTCTAGCTTAGCTTTCAAATAGATTGGGTTTGTTCCTTGAGTGCCTCAGGGCTGTCACGGGTAATAACAAAAATGTTTTCCACAGCAAACTGGAACTTCTACCAACAGATTACTTTGAAGTCACTGCACGTGTTTGCTGCACACTGACTCCACCTCCTCCCCTCAACTCTTCTTAAAGCGAGAGCAGGGGATGGGGGCAGACCTGCTTTTTGTAACCAAAGGAAAGATGCATGCCAAGAGGAGCAACCCAGCCAGTGCTCCTCCTGCAGTACTTAATTGCAGTACTCATACCTTGGGGACGGCCTCGCCTTCCGCACCTCAGGGCGATCCCTGCGGTCTGCCGGGGGCGCCTTCCTGGAGGTCCCGCGTGTTAAACGGGGGGCCACAATGGAGAAGGCGTTCTCGGTGGCTGGGCCGCGACTTTGGAACTCCCTCCCGGAGGAAGCTCACCTGGCCCCGGGTCTGATGGCTTTTCGCCTAGACTGCAAGACCTGGCTGTTCGCCCAGGCCTTCGGAGGGGAGGGGGAGGGAATTTTGGGATGGGGGGTTTAATCATTTGTACATGATTATGTTTTTATGTGTTTTATTATTGTTTTATTTGATGTGAGCTGCCCCGGGATGCCATAGGCATTGGGGGGGGCAATAAATACAAATAAATAAATAATAAAATTAATTGAGGTAAGTGGGCCAAAAATGGATTGATCAGAAGGAATGTCAGCTAGGGGCTCCCATTAAGAAAATGGTGAAGAGGAGGACCACCAAGCTACAGCTGAGCTGCCACACATCCTTGACCTCTGCAAGTCCACTTGGATGAGTTCCAAAAATGATGAAACCACTTCAGTGCCATTCCTTCCCCACCCTCTAAAGCAGGGATAGCCAGACTCTGGTGGGAGCCAAATCCAGCTCTTGAGCAGCTCTCAGCCATGCCGGTCATGGGTTCTGCACTGCCTTAATGATTTTGCATCTTACTTTGCTGCACCCAAGTTTGAGCAGCTGAATCACAGCTGCTGTTCAGAATCTTAGCAGACGGGGCCACAGAGTGCTGGCTCAGCTAGACAATCACCAAGTACAAGTGGTCTGTATGTGTGTGTGGAAGGGGGTGGGGCTGGAAACCTTGGCCACCCCTGTTTTAAAGGGACTTGGCAATTAAAGCAAAGAGTATTTTTGTAATATCAGTCTTGGCACACTGGTTCCTCATCCATTCAGTCCTCACGTTTCTCTCAAGGATATTAGTCATCCTGACCCCTCCTTAGCAGACTGACAGAAGCCAGCATTTGCATCCCAAAAAACAAAGAACAAGCCACACACTTTGGATACATTTTCCCATGAGAAAAGGATGGCAAAGGACAAAGCCTGCATGCCAGAGGCAAGTCCCACTGCTTCACACATAACTGGAAGGTGCTCCCACACTATACTCAAGAGGGCAGCAGAAGAATGCATTCAGGATTAGTTGGAATAAATCAATGTGTTGGGCCTCCTTCCTTCAGCGTTTCTGAGTAGGGCACTGAATTAGTGTCCTGTACAATAGGAGGGCACTCAGCCATTGCCCCAAAGCTGCCCTGGAAGAGCGTGATGAGCAAAACTGTGCTGCACATGTGTGTGTCAGGCCTCCAAGCCAGCTCACATGAACTACCGGCATGCCTCTTCACTTTTGCTTAACAGCTGAAAAGCACTGCTCATTCTGCTCACACAACAGACACAAGATGCTGACAAATCCAAGGAGAAAGCATTGGTCAAAGGAGCACACCTCGTCTCAGATATCAGACAAAGCAGAGAATGTTCAGTGAAACAGATGCAGCTACCTGGGACCTGTCAAGTGCCCTCTGTTGAAAAGAAGGAGGATCTGCCATGCATAAAACTTGCCCCTTCCTAAGGAAGCAGAGACAGAGTGTCCTAGTACCTACCCTGAGGGTAACCTTACCTGAGGGTAAGATTGGTGGACAGAGAGGAAGATCTGGATGAACATACTCCCCCATTACACACACAGAAATGCTGACACAGTACACAAGGATGGTGGGAGGTGAGGATTAAAAGCTGAGAGGGAACAGCTGTCTATTTCCATCAACAGCCAGAGAACAAAACTGGAGTGCAACCTGAGAGGCCATAACACACCACAGAATGCAGCCTACAGCAGCACTAGGTCATGCTCATCTTCCCACTGTTGGATGATGCCTTCGCTCTGTCTGCCCCAGAGGATCACATCCGCACCACTTTCCAGGGCCAGCCCTAGGCATGTGCAACATGTGGGGTCACACACGACCCAGCCTCAGCCGCAGCCTGGATTCCCCCCTTCCCCCGTGAGCAAGTGTGTGGGGACCTAAGGGGTAAATGGTGGGATTGATAAGGCATGTAAGTAGTAGGTGTGAGGACAAATTATGCAAATTAAAGTACGCAAATTAGGCCCCGTACCAAGACTTCGCACATGGCCCCGCATAGTCCCGTAAATTCTGGTGCCAGCCCTGCCACTTTACTCTCCCCTCCACATTCCCTTCCCCTGTCAGGCACAAGACAGCACCTGGCAGAGAGGAAGGGCAGCGGTAGCAATGATAGGAAGGTGGTCGGGGGGGGCACTGGGAGGGAACTCTGGCTCTCTTCCCCTCAATGGAGTTGGACCCTGAAACTGGCAGGAAAGGGGGAAACGGACAAAACCAGTAAAGAGGAGAAGCAAGGAACAGCCCTGCCCACTCCTGAGAAGGGGAGAGCAGGTTGGACAGTATCGGAGGTCAGGGTCAAGGCCCCTCCCTCTCTTTGTAACATTTGGGTTGCATACTTGAACAAAACCCACTTCCTCCTTGAAGTATCTGAATCTGCACAACAAAGACTGCAAGCCTTGAAAGCAATCCTCGTTCAGAAGCCATCCTATCCCCCTCCTCTCCTCTCCTTCCCCACCATGTTCCAACCACTGGGACTTGACAATTCCTTGCAGGAGAGAGTAATATGATTTTTACAGCACTGAATAAATTCCTCATTTCCCTTTCCAGCCATCTCAAGTGACAGCCATTTCTCTTATCACAGCTAAGCACATTAGCAAAGTGAACGTTACCCAAGGCAACTGTATTTTTAGTAGACTAAAAAAGGAGCATTCATCAGGGCAACTAGCTTTAGAGACCCAACCGAATGATCACAGAAAACTCGGGCTGGCTGAGAGCTATGGGAATACTAGGGCTCTATCCTAAAGAGGGCTTTAGCCCATAGCATACTGATTGGCTGGCAGAAATGAGCAAAGCAGCAAAGCTGAAACAAGGTCCCACCAAAATGAGCAAACCCATCGAATCTGAACCATCCAACATGACAGAAAGGAACCGAGCAGTAACTACTCAAATGATTACCTGTTTTTGTCTTCTGAGTTTCGGTCAGTTTGTTTATTTCATTCATTTCAGCTGTTTCCTCACACAATTTCATTGTTCCGGCAAAAACAACCAGAAATGAATGAAAATAAAACAACATTAATGAAATGAACAAAACAAAACAAACGACCCGGAATTGCAAAAAAATGGGTTGTTCCAATGTCGGTTGGGTCAACTGCACTCTGCTCAAAATCACAAAAAGAAACAGAAAACCCAGCCCACCAGCATTTATCCCACTTCAACTCTTAAAAAAAAAAAGCCATCAGCTCCTTTCAGCACAGGGAAACCTAGTAGGACATGGAAGTGTGCAGTCAATGCGCACCTAATCAATCTCCTTGATCCTCTTAAGGCTGGTATTTTCAATCAGATGGTATTTAAGCCATTTTACATTATGGAAAAGTGTGCGGAGAAAAAAGAATGCAAATATGCTCTTAATCCACATAATACAATGTATTTTTTTTACTCCAGCAAAAGATTCTGGTCAATTTTGTCAGTTCTAAACGTTGTCTTTCTACTGAAAGGTCACTTCTTAAGATCACAACATTCTGGCTCCAAATTAAATCCACTCTTTAGTTGAACAAGCTTCCTTGATGCAATAATCTACCCTGCCAGCTAAGCCAAATGCACCCCTCCCCCCCCCCACAAAAGACCACCACCACCACAATGTTCTGTCAATAGCCCCAATTTTTTATTTTTTTAAACAAAAATCATTTGGCTTTCTTTATTAAGTAAAAGCATCAAATGCCAGTTTCCCTTTTAACCTCTGTAAAGCCAATTCAACTTTTATTTCTCCAGTTACTTCCTCCTGCCTGAGCCGCATTTTACAGGAGGCAGATCCTATTATGTGACAAGGGTTGCTACAGTTTCTGCTCAGGTATGTTTTGTGCCACTTCTCCTGGAGCTGAGTTTTTGATCTTGAATCATGTGTAGTACTTGGTTTGGAGCAGGACTTTTTATAAATTTTGTTTTTAGAAATATGAAGGCTGGTCATATTCTTGTCCAAACTTTAGCTCTCTTCTATGACAGAACACAGGTATTTTGGGGCCCAGTCCCTAACACACTATTGCTGTGGTCCACGTAATCAGTCCATAATTCTAGATTTGTTCCTTCACAGCTTGATAAAAATGATTCTAGAGCCCATTTCTCCGAGGAGCTTATAATCTTGCCTTTATTAATATGGCAACTAAGCACTCTTTCTGTACCCAGTGCACAGAGATGCTATTATCCTGAATCTCTCGTTACATGCACAGACACCTGGTCTGCACCCAGAGCCAGCCAGTGAGAATGACTGACGGTGTTTTTCCCTCTGCAAAGGTGAATTTGGTGTTCAGGACAAAGGGGGCAGCCTCTTTCACATGGGGTAATAAAGTAGCTAAAGCCAATACTGCCCAATCCTAATTGAGGGAAGATATTCCTCAGAAGAAGATAGTCTTATGAATCTATAACATGCAATCCCAAATTGACATGGAGAGGAATTCTTCCTTCACTGACAGAGTCTGCACGTTCCATTTTTGTAGTCACTCTGTGTGTAGTAGTTAACTCACTCTGTGGAGCTGGGACTTTGACATTTCAGCCATAGCTGCACTGCTTTCTCCTCCCCACTCTAATTATGCACATGCTGCTGCTATAATGCATCAAATCAATGCACAGGATGAGCAGCAACCAGAGTGAAGCCAGGTAAAGCTAGACTGCTACTCTTAGTACATACTAAGGCCTCCAAAATGTTTATAAAAACGTCTATCGTAGGATTTTAACAATGCAAGAAGCCAGAGGGTGTTTTTAGACAAGTGCCTTCCCATCCATCATGCATGTTGCAGGGCCACATTGCTGCCTTATGCAGCTCTGCAACATGCATGATGGGTGGGTGCTTGTCTAAAGACAACCTAAGAAAGCTAGACCACCAATGGAGAAGGGAAGGCTCTCCAGTAAAGTTTGTATTTGCTGTGTGGAGCTGTATTTCACAGCCCACTTACTCAAGGGTTGTGGATTGTGGCCAGAGGCTGTTTGTTGATCTTTATAAATGGCTTTGAATTCACCCTAACAAAACTTGCTGCACTCAAGTGACAACACTACCAATCTGGTTTGTACTCATCTTTATATTTCCAGACTGTCAGGACAATAATCCATCTTTAATCCACCTTGTCATTATCTGCCTTCTGATAACTCTGTATGTGTTGCAGAACATGAAGCACTCACCAACTCCAACATCCATCCACTTAAGGACGGATTCTTTGTTCCTCCTTGTTGCCAAAAATAGCAGAGGAATTCTGTTGTTAGTTATAACCACTTCCTATTCCAGTCACTTCTTCCAGCATTGGGAGTGGAAGTGAACAAGTCTGGAGCATTTCAGGGGCTAAGCAGATGTACTTAATAAACCTTACTGCATGCAGATTTCCTATAACCTGAAAAAGAAGAATAACCAGGGACTTCATGTGACCTGGACAACTTTGCTATTCCGAATTATTCCACAGAGAAGGTGCTAAGTGATGCCCAAGAGCACAAAATCCTAAAACAGATTGCAGTAGCATTCACATGTACAAAGCACTGCATAAACACTAACAACTCTTTTTAGATACAGGTTGCGTTGTCCCTAATTTACAGATGGGGAAATTCAAACAGAAAAAGCAAATTTCTATAGTGAGTGAGCAACAAAGCTCAAGTAACAACATCCAGGGTTTCCCATCCCAACTCCCAAATTTTGAATTAGCCCATCAGGCCACAAACTGGAACGTCTTCCTTGAAAAGTAAGAGCTGGTAGAAGTTTGACTCCTAAGCTAGGATTACTTTAAACACTGGGTGACTGGGCAACTAAATGGCAGATGAAATCTAATGATGACAAGCGCAAAGTGATGCACACAGTGAAAAACAATCCAATTTATATGTACACAATCCTGGGTTCTAAATTAGGGGTTGCCACTCAGGAAAAGGATCTTGGAATAATTATGGAGAATATATTGAAACCCACAGTTCAATGTGTGGCAGCGGTCAAAAGAGCAAACAGAACATTAGGAATTATTCGGAAAGGGAGAATAAAACTTGAAAATATCATAACGCCTCTATATAAATCTATAGTATGACCAGACCTTGAATATTGTGTGCAGTTCTGGTTGCCCCATCTCAAAAAAAGACATAGCGGAACTAGAAAAGGTACAGAGAAGGACAACAGAAATGATAAAGGGTATGGAACGGCTCTCGTATGAAGAGAGGCTTCCGTATGAAGAGAGGTTTGGGCTCTTCAGTAAAAGGAGAAGAGACAACTGAGAGGGATATGATAAAGGTTTATAAAGGTTTATAAAATCATGAGTGGTGTGGAATAAGTAAACAGAGTGGTTATTTACCCTCTCAAATGGTACTAGAACTAGGGGACACGCCACGCCATGAAACTAACTAGCAGCAGATTTAAAACAAATAAAAAGAAGTGTTTTTTCACTTAACGCACAATTAATCTGTGGAATTTGTTGCCAGAGGCGATGGTCAAAGCCAGTAGTATAGCTGGGTTTTTAAAAAGGTTTAGATAAGTTCTTGGAGGGTGGGTCCATTAACGGCTATTAGCCAAGTAGGTTTGGGGGACGTAACCTCTGAAGTTTGGGAGCTGGGAGTGAACAGCAGGGAATAGATCGCCCCATTGTGGTCTGTTGGGTACTTCTCCCAAGTGACGGAGATTGACCACTATTGAAGACACAATGCTGGGCTCGATTTGTCTAGCCCAGTATGGAACTTCTTATGTTCTTAAAAGTTACAGTGCAATAGGGAAATATGCCATATTTTAATGGCGTTAGCTACAGCTCACAGCACTAAAATATTTCTTGCCTCTTTAACAGCCATTATCAAACAAACCTTCCCAGAGCTATGGTGAAACCAAACACTGCCAGTCAAAGTTCTTAAGGCAATTGCGCTACTGCATCCCAGTAGTGCTCAGAACACAAAAAACTGAGTTGACACAAAGTGCTACTTCTCCTATTTAATTCCAGTAAAAGAAGCTTAAAATAAATTCAAGTAAATACTGTCCTAATGTTGCTCTCTCATATAAACTGCCACAGGGATATTATGCAATTGTGACTAATCTACAGGACAATTTTGCTATGAAAAAGGAGTCATATTACAAGGGGGGGGAATACAACTCCTAAACAGTTGTATATACTCCAGGCGTGGTGCCAGCACCAGGGCGCCAGGGGCACTGCCCCTACTGGCCTCTGTGCCCCCACCCCAAAGTTTTTTTAAAAATATTACCTTTTTTTCCCCGGGTCCCGGTGGTGCAGTGGACTGTTCAGAGCCCCAGCGCGGCTGTGTCAAGCCGCTCCAGTGCCCTGAAATTCCTGATTGAAGACTGCGCATGCGCGTGCATGTTACTTTGCTCTGCGCATGCGCCAACTGGAAAGCGCTGATGCAGATGCCTCCCTCGGGCCAGGAGGTCGTAAGGGGGAGGCGGGACCACGGGGGAAGAGGGAACTGCAACTAGGAGGAGGAGACGGTGTGGAGAGGGAGACGGAGACCTGCAAGAGGCAAAACTTTGGAGAACACATGTTGGGCGGCTAGGGAGTGCCATCCAGCCCGTGTTCATTTAAAAGAGCAATGCATTGCCAGGATCACTGGGGGCAGACTTTCATGGAGGTCTATGGAGAGGAAACTGGCAGCGCAGTAATGTTATATGGGCTGTAGCCATTGGCACCCTGGGGGTAGGAGGGGGAGCAATACATGGATGTGTGTGTGTTACTGTTGACGTGCGTGTGTGCTATTGGCCGGTGGAACAGCCGGGGGGGGGGAAGAGTGAGTGGAGAGGGCTTGTGTTAACTTTTATTCAGTGTCTCTGAGCGTGAGCTTTCTCTCTCGTGGTGTGAGGGTGGGGCTGCCTGCAACAGAGACCAGAGAGCATATATAAAGGTGATTCCACCAGGCGCCATTTTATCTCTCTTTCAGACTCAGTTCTTGAGAGAGTGAGTTTGCAGTTGGCCATCTGGCTGGTGGTCAGACTGATTTTTTTTCATTCAGGATCAATTCACTGTTAGATTATATTTATTTATAGATAATATTTTATTATTTAATAATAATCATCTCAAGGAAGCAAGTTAGGTATAGGTAGTGCTAAGTCAGACCAAGGGTCCATCATCATTCAAGCCCAGCATCCTGTCCTCGAGTGGGGAGGAGACGCTGCTGAGCTCAGCCTGCCCTGTCTGGGCTTAAGCCTGCTGGTGAGTACATTGGGGACCCGGCTGGGGTTTGCCTTGGCTTTTTAGGGGGCCCCGGGGGATGGAGGGCCCCCCAAAAAGCCTCCTTGGCAGGAGGGAGGATGTTATAATAGTGATTATTATGGGATGATATCACATATGGTAATTACATACAGATTGGTTCTGCACTTTTAGTATATTTTTTGTATTTTTAGGATATTTTAAATTAATTTTTAAATTGTGAGTAATAGTATGTTTTAATTATGAATTGTAATTGTTGATTGTGTATGTTGTAAGCTGCCCCGAGCTGCTCTCTGAGCAGGAGAGTGCTGGATAAAATTTAAATAAATAAATAAATATGATTGTGCTGTCAGCTGCCTTGGGGGGAGGGGTCCGGGGGAGGGGGTTGCACTGGGAGACATGGGGG
>QEPC01003278.1:3609913-3626058 GCA_003113815.1 Sphenodon punctatus
TGGTGATGATCTATAAAGCCCTACACGGTCTCGGCCCCTCATACCTTAGGGACCGCCTCGCCCTCCGCGCCCCAGAGCGGCTCCTGCGGTCTGCCGGGGGTGCCTTTCTGGAGGTCCCCCGTGTTAAACAGGGGGCCACAATGGAGAGGACATTCTCGGTAGTGGGGCCGCGGCTATGGAACTCCCTTCCGGAGGAAGCTCGCCTGGCCCCTAGCCTGTTAACATTCCGGCGAAGTTGTAAGACCTGGCTGTTCGCCCAGGCCTTTGGGAGGGAGGGTGAGTAGGGTGGGGTTTTTTTAGTTCCCCCACCTATTTTTGGCTATTTTTGGTTTTTATGATTGTATCTAGCCCTGTTTTAATATTTTGTAATATTTATGATGACTTTTAACTGATTTTATTGTGTTTTAATGTATGGAAGCCGCTCCGAGCTGCGTGGCAGGAGGGGCGGGGTAGAAATTTTTTAAATAAATAAATAAATAAATATTGGGTAAAAATAAACATGGCGGTGGCCCGGAACCCACTGGCACCACCAGATGTCAGCCTGGGACTGCCCTGGGGCAGGGAGGCAGCTAGCCCAGGGCAGTCCCCGGAAGGTCTCCAAAGGGCTGACATCTGGCATGTTCAGCCATGCTATACCCACCTCAGGGCAGGGGTCACCACGGTTGTCCGTTATAGCAAGGTGCAGGGCACTGGGAGCAGAACAGGGGCACCAGCCTGCAACTTTGTTTAGCTTCCAGCCAAACCTTAGCTGTGCAGGTGGTGTGATGGCTCTCCAGCCACTGGCATGTTTGTTCAGTGCCCCTCCCTGACCTGGGCCATGTCCATTCCCTCCCCATGGCCAGGCCGCCTGCACATTTGTTTTTACATATGTCTCTGCAGCTGAGTCCGGCCTAGTTTTGCCATCTAAAATAGACATAGGCCTTTTTTACAAGGGCAGCCACCCATGCATGAACACCCAGACATCTGGGTGTTCATGCATGGGTGAGTCTCATGTACATGCTGCAGCGGGTGGAGTGTGTGTGCATGCATGCACACACACCTCCACCCATTGCACACGCACGGATCAATCAGCAAAAACAGAGATTGCTCCGTGGGTGGAGATGGGTGTGTGCCTGTCTACACCCTCCCCCTCCTCCCCACACTCACCAGTGGGAACACAACTCACCCACCCCCAAACCTGTTTTAAAAAGGGCCATAAACTGAAAGAATACCCCTCCGAGCATTCTGGGGATCATTCCCATTTCTGTCTGGATCTGCTACCAGCTTGTCTGGCAGCAAACACCAAGAGCTGAAGAATGCAACAATCCGCCGGGGCAGAAAAGTCACTATGATGGAAAAAAAGATGACTATGTGCTTAATTAAAAGCCTTACTGGATTTGCGTAAGGAATTCTATAACGCGAGGAGAATAGGGAGAGGAACCTGCAAAAAGGTTTTTTAAAAATAGCTGTTGATGCAGAAGAAAGGCTGTGCATGGGGTAGAATATTAGTATTTGTATTTTTATCTTTTGTACGGGTTTGGGGCATCGGAGTGCAGTGTGACTATGCCAGTTTGAGATGCCTATTTAGAAGGGAAAACAAAGGTTTTTAGGAGTGCATATAAATTTGCTACCAATTTAGAAAGAGTGAACTATAATTTTAAAATTGTATTTTAGATGGCCAGATAATCACACAGGTGTTCTGAAGAGGCAAAGGGAGCATTGGTGATGGCAGCACCATTGCACAGGAAAGGAAAAGGGAGAGATAGAGAGAGGAGAGCTAACTGGTATCATCAGCAATATAGCCTCCCTCTCTCCCAAAAGCAGTCCCCAGCCTGGGCTCTCATCAGCAGTTGGTGTGAGTAGCACAGACATTGAGAGGGTGCCCCATTGGACACACAGAGCAGAGAAGAGAACTCCACAACTGAAACCTAGTTGATGGAAGGCAGCTTCCCTCCCAAACTAGTCCCCATGCAGGGGGTGGGGGGGTGGGGGGTATCAGCACCAGTAGCACAGAGAGAAGGTGTACAATTAAACACAGAAAGGGACAGAGAAATCTGTGTCTCACTTGAGCAAACGTCTGTCTGATGACTTCGATGCTGCCAGCAGAGATTTGTCTGAAATTAAATCTAAGGCCGTTTTTACACGGACCCCGCTGCTCAGTGTTCTGGTGGGTGCATGGCTGGGAGGGGGGCAGTCCGTGTACTCAAAACTTGACACTCACAGCCTGCACGTAGAACTATCCTATCAGGTCCCCTTCCTGCTGGACTACCTCAGAGAAAGCACCGAGCACTAAACCTCCTTCCTGCCACCCAGCTGCTTCCCAGAGCAGCTGGGCAGCAGGGAGGAGGTACACCTCTGTGCGCTGGCTGTGATCCCTCTTTGTCTCCTTTGGCTTGTCTCAGAGAAGGAGACAAGTGGGGGTCATGGCTGGTGCCTCGAGACTCTGTCCCCAGCAAGGACCCCCTAATTCACAGCACACAAACATACTGCTCTGCAGGCCAATGTGCATGCATCCCTTAGCCTGCAGGGCGTGCTCCTTGTTGCTGGGCAGGACACTGTGCAGGGGACATGGACTGGGAATGTGTGTTCCTGATCCGTGTTCACCTAGTAAACAGCTTGGTAGACACCCACTCGGGGGTTGCTATCATGCAGTTTATTACTGTCTGCTGAAATTTGCTCTGTGCACTGCCTCTTCTTGCTCATGGTAAAGTGTAAATGTAAATCAACAGAATAGCTCAGCTGTCAACAATATACCCACCCCTACCCCGCAAAACTAGGACACCAGAAATAACTCCCAGCAGCCAGACCAGGTT
Source organism: Sphenodon punctatus (assembly GCA_003113815.1). Classification (NCBI taxonomy): domain Eukaryota; kingdom Metazoa; phylum Chordata; class Lepidosauria; order Sphenodontia; family Sphenodontidae; genus Sphenodon; species Sphenodon punctatus. The sequence goes on from QEPC01003278.1 coordinate 3,612,706, forward strand.
GGCATTGTGTGGATGCAGGTGGTGGAGATTGTCAGAGAAGAGCCCCCAAACCCAAGCAGCAGACAGAAATATATATATATATATATGTATGCCCTCCCAACAGCAGGCCCCTCAGGAGGAATAACACCCTACCCCCATGTGTCAACTCGGAGAAATGGCAGGCAGCTGCTGTGCTCTCCATAGCACTGACACACTGAGCATCCTGAGCTTCTAAAGCTTTTGGAGAAAATGAATGAAATGGAAGAGAAGGATGAAGCAGAACTCAAATAGAACAAGACAAGTCTGTGCCCTAATTCGCAAAGAATCTAGCCGGAGCCTAGCAGTACCCACCCAGCCAGAGCAGAGAGGAATCACTGTGCCAGAACCAGTGCATCTGGCTTTATACAGCAGAAAGAAAAAAGAAAATTTTCCAATCTAGTTTCCTTCCCATCCCACTCCCCTATTGCGTGCACACAGATTAAGCCCATGATCTTATAATCGGTTAAGCTGGCTAAGCCCCTACACAGCTACCAGATCTCCAGTGTGGATTCCATATGGCTGGGCCCTTGTACCCCGTGGCAGGAGATTGGATGAGGATGAGTTAATTGAACCAGAATCCGGAAAAACAGAAGTAGCAAGGATTGGTGGGCCCTGCAACTTGATGAGGTCAGAAAGAGAAGGGGCTGCCTTTCCCCAGTGTCCCACTGTGATCTCTCCAATCAGCTGACGTGGCCTTCCGGCTGTGCCCTCAGCACATCGTCTATGGATGGCAAGGGTGAGGGCAGAAGCCTTCTCAGAGGCTGTTCCCTGCCAGTGGAGGTTCACCAAAGCCTGAGTCTGTGGCCCTTTTTTTCATGAGACGGACCCACATATGCACACGCAGATACACTATGTGTGCATGCATGGGTGCCACCCGTGTGACCACCGCGGTGGGTGTGCGGGCGGGCACATTCCCATGGCCCACCCATCACCCACACATGATGAAAAGGCAGGTTGCTCCGTGTGTGTAGATGGGTGTGCGCCCATCTGTACCCTTCCCCCACCCATCGCCCTCACAGCGGCGCTCCACAACGATCCCCCATCCCATTTAAAAAGGGCCTGTGGGTGTTTTGAGCCAAGCGTCTCCCCACCCATCATGCAAGTTGCAGGGCTGCATAGGGCACCATACATGGTGGGTAAGTAGTTGGTGGGGAAAGGATGGGGAGGGTCTTGTGTGGTTCTAGGGGCAGTGTAAAGCATTTTTGTTTAGGAGGTCTAGGGATGGGTGAGGGGTGGATACATTTTAACTGTTTTTTCCTTCTTTCTTTCAATCTATATTACTTGAATTTTTATCATAACCTGCCCTGAAACTACTTTTGTGAGATGGGTGGGACAGTAATTTTAAAAATAAAGAAATATTCTACTGCAGTTCAGTATCTAGATCCTGCCTCACTTTCCAACCTACCAATATTCCTAAAACCAAAGACACTGTTACTTGGACACAGGGAACTAAAATGACATTCTCCCCAAAATTTTAATGTGCTTGAGTTATTCGCTTTGGAAAAGCAAGATTATCGTTTCAGGTACATTTTGTAGAAAAGCAAAACAAAAAGAATGAGTGGGAATGTATACTTAAAACGTTTATGCAAAAATAATCACTGCCTAATGTAACTTTCCTGCTGAGGCTTCATTTGTTTCACCAGACAATAACTTTTCACTGGAAACGCTAGGAAAAAAGTATACAATAGAAAAAAACAAGTCCCCAAGAATCAAGCTTTGCTCTGCTGTCCCTTCTTGCTGGTAGCCTAGAAGCAATCTATTCTTGCTATTGCACAAACAGTCCAGAGCTGTTCTCTGAAAAACAGACTCATTTGTAAGAGACTGAGCGCTAAGAGGCCCTGAATATCAATAGGACTTTGTTTACATCTTAGCTCAGAAGCTGCACAAAACATGGGCCCCTAAGCTAGGATTGGAGTGCGTGCTTGTGTTACTACAGCTGTGATGGGAACAGGTGCTTTTAGTGGCTGGTTTATGGGTTTTGTTCCCATTCTGGTTTTATTCCGCCAGGGGCAAGAAAGGCAGGGAGAGGATTGGAATGGCAGAGACGCAGTTGTTCATATCAAAAGCAAATAATTCTTTCATGACAGAACGCTGGCAACGTAGTCTTGTTTTCAAGATTTTATTGCAATAGCCATTTCCTCAAAGTTGTCTAGCAAAGTTCTGGGATTTTAAGCAGTTTGAGGAAGGAAGACTCTCAAATAAAATGACAACAATATTTTCCTCTCCTGTTCTGAAATGTAATGAGCGAATTAATCAAGTGTGCGGACTAATTCTCTTAGAAGCCAAGACATTGTTAGTAAAATTTCACTGTCATCTAATAAAAAATAAAATATGCACCCATGCCATGAAAATCCATGCACAGCCATTCATTGTAAAGGACAGAGATGAACACAGCACGCTAAAGAAGTTTTGGCTGACTACACCCTCTTTTCCCTCCATAGCATTTTTTCTTTTGGAATGAAGGTATAAACAACAGGGCCCGCTCTGGCCATGAGCCAGTTTTAGGATCTGGCTTATAGTTGTGTTATTTATCTCTATCAAGTGTTTGAGAACACCCAAAGTGCACAGTATCCCAAAGTTACAGATACTCAACCTTCATGTGACCATCCCGCAACTTCCAAGCTTTCAGCCTTTATGCAAGTGCCCGGACTTTTAGACTGCCGATGGGCGGTCTCAGCATGGAACCGGACTCCCCTGAGCCCTCTTAGTGCTCTGCATCTACCTTGTAATTCTTCTCACAGCTCTCAGAATTACATTTTCTTCCCAGCTAAACTTCAGCTTCCTTCTCTGCTTCAGCTGAGACCAACTAGCCATCACAGTTGGCTAAGTAACTACATGTGTCGCCCCTAAGTGTGAGGAGACCAACCTAAGTTTAACCATCAAGCTATTTTCCTTTTACACCTTTAAGGGACACTTCCCTCTTTTAGGCTGCCAGCCTTAGAGAGACACATGGGACAGTAATTCAGTTCCATGGATTGATAGGAGCAGCAAAGTTCAAAGCAAGGAAGTAACATTAACAGTGGAGGAGGAATGTGTGAAAAAAGATAAGGTGTGATTATTCTCTCTTGTAGGAAATTTCAAAAGTGAGAAGACTACACTGGTTTGAATGTGCTCTAAGGGTGTTTTTAGATGTGCACTTGGATCAGGTGTGGGAGCGGCGAAACAGCCGCGGCACTGTTTTAGACGAACCGAAAGCAGAAGTTGTGCGCGTGATTGGTGGCCGCACATTCTTTTCCGGCTGCGTATGTCCCCCCAGAGAAATCAGGCCAGTTCGATCGCGGTCGGCAAAGAATGCGTGGCCGCCGATCACGCACACAACTTCCGCTTCCGGTTTGTCTAAAACAGCGCCGCGACTGTTTTGCCGCTCCCGCGCCTGATCCCTGCTGCACGTCTAAAAGCTGCCTAAGACTCCCAGCTTTTTGCGTACGAGACTCCCATTTTGAGACTTAAATATAATCATGTGACCCTGGCCAGCACCAAAAGACATGCAAAGTCCATCAAAAACTAGTTGAGATTGCTATCCCCATATGCTGACTGGTGTGACCCCCCACATGGTGCCATAACTCATAGTTTGGGGACCTCTGGTTTAAGATATTGAAGGGGAAGCCCTAATAAGTAGACATAGGCCTGCTAGAATGCGTTATGCCTTTTGTCATGAATAACCTTCACTTCACAGAATGAGCATGAAGATGTACAGCGAAACTCAGGGTATTTTCAGACGTTACGAGATCACGCTCAACCACAGTCAATACCCTGTGGTAGGGAATGGTCCCGTAACATCTGTTGGGGAAGCGGAAGTTCCCCCCCAGATGTTCGCCACGCTCAATCCCCACCGGGAATCACATTCACCACGCAATCGGCTGAATCCGCGGGGCCGGTGCCAATCGCGTGGTGAGGGAGAGTCCCAGCAGGGATGAAGGGGCCCGTCATGTCTGGACGGCGATCATAGCCCAGAATCCCCACCGGGATTCCGGGCCGTGGTCATTTCGGGCGGGCGCTGCGGCCACATTGGCCGCAGCACCCGCCCGTCTCCCCAGAGGGTGGGTGGCGAGGGAGCATGGTGGGGGCGGGGCCGTGCAGCCACACGTTGTGCCACGCGACCCCGCCCCCTCCCCGATTCCCTGCCGGGATCCCCTGGCACGTCTGTTGGCCGTGCCAGAGTGATCCCGGTGGGGAATTTGGGGGTTGTTTCTGTGATGGGGCGAATGCCGCCCCGTCATGTCTGAAAACACCCTCAGATAGCAGAGCAATTTTTTTTTTCATTTCCAGATGTAAGGAAGCATACCTCTGTTACTAAAATATTTAGAAAAAAACAGCCTTTGCCACAAAGATTGAAAACATTCCATTTTCCTCTTCAATGGAAATTTACACCCAATGTGCTTGAAAAAGCTGTTAGCTCACCCCGCTACACAAGAGAGAGAAGCCTGAGGCCGTCTCACAGACACAAGCACTCAGGTTTGTCACTCTGCTCATTGGCTTCTGCAACTACTGTAACAAGGCCAAAAAACATTGGACAAGGGGTCTATGCGTGCTAGCAGGCAAGTCCCAGACTTCTCCTTGATCCACAGAGTGGGAACCAGCTAAAATGAAAGAAGATGCTGAAAGTTTTTGTTTACCCAACAAGGGGACAGGCGATGTAAAGCAGGATTGTCTGAAATAAATTGTTTGGTGGAATGCTTCATGCCAAAAAATCTGCACCGAAATAAATTAATTTTCTGTGGAAGAATACAAGATTCACCCAGTTGTTGGTTTCTCCATTCCCTAGAATCAAAGGATACTGTTTTTCCAACCAGGATACTTTATAGGTAATTGTGAATATATTTGGTATTAGGAATAACAATATAAGAGGGAGACAGCAAGGAACCAGTTTATAACCTGTAAAGTCACTGCAAAAAGAATCATTTGCCACTTTTCAAGGAAGTACAAATATTGCAATATCTTCATCAAAGTTTTAATTTTTGGGTTTCCATTCCATAAATTTTAAAATACATCACACACCACAAGGACTTCGTATTCCACCTTAACAGACAAATACTGGAGGCAATGCAAGTGTTTTCTGGGTGGCCAAGCATTTGGTAGGCAGCAATAGGTTGGTTGGCTTTTTTTTTTAAATGTTTTATGTTTTATGTTAACCATCCTGAGTTTTCAGGGAAGGACAGGATATAATTTTAAAAAAAATATTCACTAACATATTAGGATGAAAAAATAAACCAAGTTCCTAGTCCACTAAGTCTTGAAACCTCTGAAGGATGGAGTTTGCAGCAGGCAAGGACATATCTGGAATCTAGGACACCAGGGAAAACAGTAGATCATGAGGAAGGGGTTAATACTGACGACTACAGTACAAGATTCACATCTCACAAAAGGTTATTATTTATATAACACTAGCAATGTGCCTAGTACTAAGCAACCATTAACTGCCTCAGGGGGCTTACAATCTAGGATGGACAGAGATAAGGATACATTCATGAAGTTGAGAAGTCTCACATGCATGGCTTAGCTTTGTTACAGGAGAGGAGGAATCCCGAGGGAAAGGCCTGTAGGATAGGGATGTGCACCAGGGACCCATTTTGGTTTTTGTTTTAGTTATTTAAATCTTTTGTTTTCATTTTCATAAATATCAAAATTTCATTTTCGTTTTTGCTTTCTGTTGGTTTCAATGGAAAACACATTTCCAGCTGTACCTTTCTTGTTTTTCATTATATTTGGATGAAACTTTGGAGGATTGTACCTCTGATGGAAAGAATTAAGTATACCATATTTCAGAAAGATTGGATAGAGGAATCTGATTTTATAAGCAGTTGAATTGTGTTATTTTGTAAAAATCTTCATATACATTCCTGACTGTACTTTCTTTGTCTTCCCATCTAATGTTGATGAAACTTGGCAAGTTTATATCCCTCCCCATGTTTACTATCTCTGCCAACTTTCAGAAGGATTGGATAAAGGGTCCTGGTGGTATAAGCAATTAACTTATAAATGTATGTCTGACTGCAACATCTTTATAGTCCAACCAGTGTACATGGAAATTGGCAGGGCTATATATCACAGACCTTCAGGATCATCTCTGCCAAATATTGGAAAGATGTGATAAAGGGTCCCAATTCTATATGCCTGCACAGCATATGCAGAGAATGAACCTATGCCAGGGATTCTCTTACATGTCACTGTGGTATACGATCAGTTTGTGATGCCAATTGGCCAGCAGAAATGTAAACCAAATGTCCTCATTCTGTGCTGTGACTAAGGTTACCACCTATGCCAATTTTTAAGAAACACTTATGAAAAATACATGTGGCGCCAATGCAAGCCCTGCAATATGTATTTTTCATAAGTGTTCCTTAAAAATCGGCATAGGTGGCAACCCTAGGTGTGACCATCCCAACGTCTCTCCCCCACTTGTTACCAGGAAGTCGGAAGCATTTGTTTAGGAAAGAGCCAATAGAGATTCTCTTATGTCCTCTGTCACAGTGCTGCAGGATGTGATTGTGGTGATAATTGGCCAGCCTGGATGTGTAAACTATGTCTCCTGATTGCTGGGATGCTATTCCCAAAATCCCAGTTATGTCCCTTCTATGTCCGCCTCAAAGCCGCCCCCTATACCCACCTCGAAGCCACCACCGATTGGTCCTGTAAAGCTGGAAACATGCAGTAATCAGCCAGTGAATATGTCTGTCAGTCTGTTGGGTTGCTCCACATCCTCCCTCATACATCCTCCCTCCCCCTGCCATGCCGGGTGCCTGCCTCTGACTGGCACTGCATGTGCTGCTATTTATCTGAATAATGGTCTTCAAGGGGACAACTTCAATTACTTATAAAATTGGGACCATTTACCAAGTTGTCCTGTAGTTTGACAGAGATGACAAGGGAGGTGTGGGTTACATTCCTGCCAAATGTCTTGTAAACAGGATGGAGTATAAAGATGATACAGCCAGAAATGCATTTTCAAGTTAATGGCTTATAACATAAGGACCCTTTATCCAATCTTTCTGACGTTTGGCAGGATTGGTTAGCTTGGGGAGGGACATATTACTACCTGGTTTCGTGCAAATTGAACAGAAGATAAAGAAGTTGCAGCCAGGAATGTGTATGGAGCTTTTCTTAAAATCACAACATTCAATTGCTCGTAGAATCAGTTTCCTTTATCCAATCATTTCGAAAATTGGTACACATAGTGCCCTCCATTGTGGGTACACGCTCCCCAAGTTTCATCAGAACTGAATAAGAAACAAAAAAAGGCATATCCAGAAATATGTTTTTTAGTGTTTTCCCATTATTTCAAAAACAAAAATTCATTTTTGTTTTTATTTTTATTATTATTAGTCATGTTTGTTCTTACAACAATAAAAAAGAAAATCATAAATTTTGTTTTTGTCATCATAATAACACACCCCTATTGTAGAAAGAGCATTAGTGAGCAATGGTGGAAGAGAAAGGTTTCTAAGAAGGATCTGAAAGTTGGGGGACGGAGGGAAGAGAGACAAAGACAGAGAGAGCGCACAGAGCATGTGTGTTCAAGGGAGGCATTCCAAGCATGAGCAAAGAGTTTAGGAAGCAGGCAACTATAGGACAGGCGAGGATGGTCGCAGAAGAGGAGCAAAGCTCCCAGGTGGTAACGCAGCAGTAAATGACGGCAGAAAGATAAGGGGCAAGGCTATGAAGAGCCTTGAAGGGGTGTTTTCAGACAAGATATTACCCTGTATGGCCACCCATAAGTCACAGTTCTGCCTGCACATCAGGTGGAGCAGCTGGATGCGCACTTCCATGAGCCATGGAGCACCCACTCTCAGCCACTCAGGGAGCCATGCCAGAGTGAGCCAAGCGAGGCGAGTCAAAGGTGTGGTGGCTGGCTCCGTGGTTGCGGTAGCGACGCTGGGATCTGCCCGTTGGATTTGCTCTCTATGCCTTCTACATGTGTGGGTGCTCCATGCCCTGCCCCCTTCCCCTGTCAACTTGCTTGTCTGAAAACACCCCATGTTTGTGCTGTTCAGTGCAAAGAGGGATTGGGGGGGATAGAGGAAGCCAGCAGAGGGGAAGAGAAGGGATTGAATGTGATCAAAGCAGCAGGAGAAGTACAGGCAGAGTGTTAAATATAAGTGAGATGGACAAGGAGAGGGCAGGGGGAAGCACCAGTAAGAAGGACTGGACATTTTGCCAGTAAGATGGAAGTTGCAGTAGTCAAGACATCTCTGTACATTTGATCCGTTTTTATTACATATATATTGATCATTGAAAAAACCCAGACATTTTTGCGTATGAATCTCAATAAAAGGTGTTCTGTGGTTTTATCACATCTCCTACAGTTGCCCAGGGAGCGCCAAAATCAATTCACTATAAAATTACAAAATTAAAAATACAAATCAGTCTAGGAAAGAGACTGTCAAGAATAAAATGATATCAGACCATATTTCCCAAAAGGTTTCGTAAAATACACCAGCATGAAAACATAATTAAAAAAAAGACATCACAGGGATATCTGACAAATGATAGTTCAGAGTGCAACTCCCATTGACCTTCAGTAGGTGTTGGGCCCATATCTACTACCTGTGCCTTTGAAAGTCTATATGCAGGTGGTTACTTGAGGTATTCCATACCCCAGGCAGAAATGAACGATTACACACTGCCACCCAGCTAGTTATAGAACTGGTTTCGTTCTCATGCCCCTGTGAGACGGCTGTTTAAGAGCCTGTGTGAAGACAGGCAGCTCCTCTACACATTCGCCAACAGGGTTCCAAAACCAAATAGCTTTTAACTGCTTCAATTTCACAATCACCCCTTAATTAACTGAATGCCACACAGCAAATAAATCAGACACAACCTGTCTCTTCACAATCTTGCAGCACGCACTTGCCGGGGGGAGTTAATTTCTATGCTTCTCCACAGGTCTCAGTACTTGTGCTTCTGTCAGTAAACACTGATCAACATAACTAAAGATTTTTTACAAAGCACCACGTTATTACAGCAAGACATCGGAACACTTGCCTCTCCCTGAAATGTGCCTGTTTTAATTACATCTGTCTGTTAGAGAAAGTTATGACCACAGCTGATGGAGTGAGAAGAACACTCCTGTGAAGCCCTTCCTGTAAATTGAGACTACTGCAAATAATTTTTTTGCAGGATAGATTAAACTAGTTTAGTAAATGGAGAATCACTTCATGAGTTCTCTCTCTCTCTAGGTGACACTAGTTATAAATTATTCCTGTCTGTCTATTCTCCGATGCTATTATTTCACTAGTATGTAGGACAATGATTAAACTAAGAAGCAGCACAGAGGAATTACCCAATGCTCTAAAATTGCTGTCCCAAATCTGAAGGAAGAAAAGACATTCTGCAGATTGAATACAAGTCAACAGTGGGTCAAGATCACTGAAAAATAGAGTGCCGACTCTAATTTCCATTTCATAAACCTTGTTTTGAGCTTCATCCTTCTCACAGCAGAGACCTTCCTTCTCAGAGTCAGCTGCGATTTATAAGGTATTCTGATACATGTTTTGTTGCCCATTAGCTTCCAACTGCCAAATGGAGTGTTTCCAGATGTAATTAATGTTAAATGTGTGGCAATCCACTCAGGGTGGAAATTGCTGACATCATCCGAGACATGAGGCTGATTTTACAGATATTTATGTTGCGTGTTTTTCATGGCTACTCAATAGTCTCATCTCACCCTCTGTTGGAGGGAAGCTGTTAGCCTTTATGCCAAGGATCAATATGGCATCTCCAGCTTTCACAGACTGGAAGAGGGACAGCAGGCCTATCTACACATAACAGTGGTTACAAGTAAGTGGCAGTTATGTGCTGTATACAACCATGCTTTCTGGAATCACAACCCATGTTAATTTAAGCTTGTGACACAAAGCGCATTTGCACAGATGTAACAGACAAGTGTTTAATGCCCAAATCATAGAGTTGTAGGGCTGGAGGGGACCTCAACGATTCAAGACCAACCCCCTGCTCCAAGATAGCACCGAGGCAAGAGTAAGTGTTCCTGTACCATCCGGAAATACCTAACCTTTGGACACACTTGCAATTTTTTGTCAGTATTTCCTCACTATTAATTGATTCCATACTTCTGCTATTGTTGAGTTCAATGGAGGGCTGTGTTCCCATTCCACAAGGGACTACCAAACTTCCGGGAGCACTTGTGAGTGTTCTTCGGTACTTCGTCAGTCTACGGTGATTCTGCACTTCTACCACTGTTGATATAGATGCCTGCGATTTTTCAACATTCCCCCTCAGTTTCATCACTTTCCATTATTTGCCATCATTTTCATCACTTTCTGGCCTTTTTTGGTAATTTCTGTCAATTTTCATCACCTTTTAGGACTTTTATGACAACTTTACAACACTTTTAGAGCAATTACCAGCACTTCCCTAGTACGTAGCTGGCACTTTTGCATCTCCACAGCCCCTGGGGGTGCACATGGGGCCTGGGATAGGCCCTGTAGCAGCTCTGTTCAACGTATGAAAAATGACAAATGGTGAAAACAGCAGAAAATCCAGTAATTTTCCACATCATACGAATGAAGATGAATGACCCATTTACGATGGAAACAACATTTGCCGTGATTTGTCATTTCAGGCCTAGCGCCTGCCAATTTTCTTCAACTTACAGCACTTTCCACAGTATTTTTGTCAATTTACAGCACTTTCCGTCAATTTTACATCACTTGGTATATAAGCCATATTGTCAGCAGTTCTGCTCGTTTTGCATTAGGGGCAGCACAATGATCGATTAGGACTATCAGAAGCACTGAATAATTGTGATTCCCAAACAGGAACTAGTGAAAAGCCAGTAAGTTTCCTCATCGCATAAGTGAAGGCGAATGACCTGTTTCCGACAGAAACAGCATTCGCTGCAATTGCTCATTTCAGACCTAAGACAGGATATCCTCTGCCTACAGCATCACAGACAGATGCTATAGACTTTTGAAAATATCCAAGGAAGGAGATTCCATGACCTCCTTGTGCAACTTATTCCATTGCCCAACAGCTTTTACAGTTAAGAAGTTTTTCCTAATATTTCACTGAAACTCACATTGCTACAATTTAAGCCACACGCCTCTGTAACAGGGTACACTGGCCTGGGGTAAGTACTCTCAGGATCAGACCCCGAAAGACCCAGGGCTCTCTCTCTCAGCATACTCTTTATGAACCTTGTTCAGTCCTTTACGATATACACATACATAAATAGTCCATGCATCTCCAGATAATCAGGCCTCCCACTCAGGCCCTGCTGGTCAACCACAATCCCTCCTGACACCAGCTTGTGAGGCAGAGCCCTTCCTAGCTTCTGTGTCCTCCCTGTCTCCCCAACCATCTCTTCAACTGAGCTCTCTGGCTGCTTCTCAGGTTTAGGGCTGGCTTAGCCATGCCCAGACCAGTTGGCCCCATTCAGGCACTCAGCCAATGGAGGCTTCGGGCACTGTCCTCTACCTGAGATTGCGCCTGCCTCTTTCCTCAGTGTCTACTAGGGTGCCGTTTCTCTGTAGTAGGAGCGCCTGCGTCCCACAAGTCAGCATTACTCTTTAAAGGGCCAGGCTATGCCTATCCCTGTTACACCCTCCTTTTCTGCTTTCTGTGACAGTAGAAAACAAGTCATCATTTTTGTGGCATCCTTTTTAGATATCTGAAACCTGCTATCATATCTCTCCTTAATCTTCTTTTTTCTAGGCTGAGAACACCCATTTCATTCCACCTTTCCTTATATGGCTCATCTTCCAACCCCCTTATCATCTTAGTTGCTCCCCTTGGAAGCTTTTCCAATTTGTCAACATAAGTGTGGTGTCCACTTCAAGGAGAGTGTCTGAGTTAAGCTGGCAACACCCATGGCGTGCATAGCAAAGCTATAGGTCTCTCATCTATTAGTTCCCTAAGTCTTAAAAGCACTTGCAAGGATTTAAAGTTATTTGATGCATCACCCTTAGGCTACTAGCCTACTGCTGTGTGGAGCACACCACTCCACAGAACCCCTGCATGGGGCTGCCGCTGGCCACTGAAGCTGCAGTTGGTGCAGAATGCGGCAGCTCACTTCCTTTGGGGGGGGCGAGACGCCAGGAGTACATTACACCAGTGCTCCGAAGTCTGCATTGGCTCCCTACAGCTTTTCAGACACAATTCAAGGTGCTGGCATTGATCTTTAAAGCCCTTTGACCTTTAAAGCCCTAAACCCACATATCTGAGAGAACTTCTGCCCTCCCATGCCTCAGCGTGGCCCCTGCGATCGGCTGGGAGCACCTCCCTGCGGGTGCCATTTATTAGTCTTGTTCGTACGACGAGGGCTCACAGGGAGGCATTCTCGGTTGCTGCCCCGATGCTATGAACTCCCTTCCCACTGAGGTTCATTTGAACCTGAGCCAGGGCATCTTCCAGAAGTGGTGCAAGAGCTTTTAATTTGTTAGAGCATTTGTCGGTCAGGGATAGGGAATGGGAGGTGGTGGGTGTTTGGGGTAAAGGTAAGGGTTGGGGGTTTGGGTTTTTTATGCTGTTTTTTTATATAATATTATTTTTATTTGCTTTGTAAGCTGCCCTGAGCCACTTGGGAAAGGCGGCGGGGAAGATGGACAAAATTTCAAAAAAAAATTGGGGGGCAGGACAAGTCAATCAATATTTTAATGATTTTCTGATCAATGCTGATTTTCTCCAGGATTTGTTTACTTTACAAAAATGACACCACTTTGGGCATATCCCCCCCACCCATGTCCTCCCCTTGCATATCCCCCCCCCCAACTGCTATATGAAGCACCCCCAACAAGACCAAAAACAAAAAAAACCCACGGCATCTCAGAAAACATTTCATAATGTAGGAAAATGTGACTTGTACAAATCACAAGTATTGGTCATGGAATCCAGAGAAAAGTGTAGTAAGGTATAATTAACATATCACGTGCACTTGACTAAAGAAACAAATGAGATGATAGCCCACCACAATCTGGGTTCAGTCCATGCAGCCCCTACTCACATGTATTATCTAAAATTGTAGAACCAATAGTTCAGTCCATGCAGCAGCTACTCACATCCCCCTGCAAGTATTTCATGCACTTGTGGGCAGCCCCCACTTGCAGCACCGGTGAGAGCAAGGGCAGAGAGAGGGGCAAGAAGCAGTTGCTGCTCGGACACTTCCGAATTTTTGTCCATGACTATATGGGTATTTTCAGACGTTACGAGATCACAGTGAACCACGGTGAATACCCACCTGTGGTCACTGTGGCTCGAACGTCTGTTTGGCGGCCGCCAGATGTTCGCCACGGTCAATACCCGCATGGGGTCAATTTGAACCACGCTTCCCGGGCTAGCCGGGGGAATGTCCCGGGAAGCGTGGTCAAAAAGATCCCCAGC
>QEPC01003278.1:3626129-3648160 GCA_003113815.1 Sphenodon punctatus
CCCGCTGCCCGCCCGTCTTCCTAGAGGGCGGGCGGCGGGGTGCGTGGAGGGGGCGGGGCCGTGCGGCCGCACGTTGCGCCGTGCGGCCCCGCCCCCTCCCAGATTCCCCGCCAGGATCCCCCCGGCACGTCTGATATAGCGTGACGGGGTGACCCCGGTGGGGAATGAAAGGGTTGTTTTCAGTACGGGGCCAAGCGGCCCCGTAACGTCTGAAAATACCCTATGGTTCTGGCAGACCTGTATGTGTGGAGGCACTGCATGCAACCTAATGGACGGAACGCAGACAAATGCCCGCATTTGTCCACACAGCAAGCTCTACATTCTCCAATATCCCGCCGTGAGTAGGGGCTGCGTGTCCAGTGGGGGAAAAACACCTAATAAATGGGCAGGTCAACACCCACCTGGTGTGGACCAACATCTCGTTTGTTAACACCCTAAGTTCACTAGCACAGAAATGTACATACCAGATATTATTAATCCCAGACATTTTGGAGTTCCTGAACGAGTTAAGTTTGTGGTTTAATACCTTGTGGTCATACACAGTACCCATAACGCAGCACTCAATACTGATATTGCATAATGAAACCAAGAGGTAGACCACATGTAGGTTCATCAGCTGCCAGTTCTTGGCTTGCCAGTTTGATGCACGAGTTATTTTCCTCAGTTTCCCCCAATTACCATTGTCCGAAATGAAGGAGTTCATAAGACACATAGGGTGTGGCTACCATAGTAGTTATTGTGAAAAAAATCTCCAACTGCTATGCTCTCCCACCAGCAGCAAGAGTAAGACTGCCCACAAAGATCTAGCACAGGAGTTATTATCAACATGTCCTCTAGAACTGCTCCAAGTAACAGTAGACAACATCATTGGAAAACTCTCTTTTGCCCTGTCTACTATTGTGTTTCTACCCTTAACTTTATCAGTGAAGATGCACAGAAGATGCAGTGGTGAGAAATTTCCTCAATAATGCTTAAATAGATAAACCTGCAAGGGATCCATCCTACAAGGTGCTAACACTCTACCCAGAACTACTGAAGCTCTTAAGCCCGTGCTTAGCTGTAAGCGCATTAATGGTTCCAACCACCTTCAGTGCTTTGCTGGTTTAGTACAGGGTAGGACTAGTTTGTGAGGAAATCTGGACTATCAAATGGTAAATAATACTAACAAGATTATGTCCATCTAATGGTTCTGTTACATACACCAAAATCTGACAACATTCAAATGTGAATTGCAAACTAAACTAGTATAAAAAGATACAAGATCATTACTAGGTAATAAACCCATGTACAACAATTAAGACTCTAGTTTAACATTTCTCATAGTTTGCCAGTAGATTAGGCCTGTAGCTCTATTGTGATTTAGCTTTTGTTTCAGTTATAGGGGTGAGTGTGAAGCACCATATTGCTAGGGCTCAGAATATTTAGGAAAGCGTGCAGGACAGAAAATGCTATCAGCTCTACAAGCATCATTTTAGCTGTCATTATTACGCTAATAAAATGTATGGGTTTCATTTCCTATTTCCGTTAAATCCAGGAAAGCACATTCTCACAGTCATGAATATCTGCAGAGCTAAATTCCATCAAGTGACAAAATTCTGGTCAGACCCCATTGCTTTTTGAATGATACAGCACCCAGTGCAGATCTTGGAGAAGTATATTATAAAGCGTGGTACAAAAAATATACCCATAGGTATTCTTATGTGCCTTTTTTCTTTTTCCAGGTACATTACAAAAACCTCCCTCCCCTAAATAAGGCAAAGGAACAGTCCATGAAGTCCGGAGAATATGCAGTCTTAAAGTAGGCCTTTAGTACACGTTGACTGGATTAATACAATTCACTGTGCATACAACTTCTGGAACATTTAACCGCATAAACTACAGTTCATACAGACATTAGCAGTTAGGCCACTAACTCACTGCAGATCAATACAGCAGGGAACACCAGAGCAGAGATCTATGCCTGCAACATGCAAGATTTCACATAGATTTAAAAATTCTCTTCCTAAATTAAAAGGCCGCAGATATGTCCCTAGCTGCATCAGCAAAATAGCCATTCAGTTTACTCCAGAGCTCTTGCTGTGCTTTGCACATAAAAGGATGTTAGCACTTTTCAAAGCGCAAGCCTAGACAGCTTTTTTTATCTGGACCATAGCTCCATGATTCGCAATAGCTCCCTTACCCAGGCCCTTTTCACACGAGATGCCCCCACCCATCTCCACATAGTTTCGCTGCGTGGAGATGGGTGGAGGCACCCGTGGTAATGCCACAGGGTGAGGGTGCGTGTGCGCTCCTACATTACACCCACCTCCACCCATCATCCACACACGGAGCAATGGCTCCAATGCGCCACGGGTGGAGATGGGTATGCGCCCATGGGAACGGGCGCACACCCACCTCCACCCACCACGGCCGCACACCCATCCCCCCCACCCACCGCGGTCCATTTAAAAACGGCCATAGTTAAGTTCACCATCAGTGGGGAGAGAGGACAGGTCTGCTTCGCTTATTGAATGAAAGCAGTGAAGATACTGGGTTATTTTTTAAAAGAATTCAGCACTTCACCTTTGTAATCCCACTATATAACCCATTATAATGGTTGTACATGAAGAGCATTAAATAAAGACTATCGGTCTTCATTCATGACAGCTGACAATATGTCACTGTTGTGCATCCACTTTGCCATGTCTAGCCATGCCAGCACATTCTATATGGTATATATATGACTCTTTACATACAACAATCGGCTAAAATCGCCCCGAGCTGTGTGCAGGAAGGGCGGGGTAAAAATCAAATAAATTAAATAAATAAATAAATAAATAAATAAATAAAATAATCACGTTAATTAGCTTTTTTCACTATCATCATACTAATAATAATAATCAGAAGAACCAGAGCAAGGACACAACACACGGAATATGGACACAACATATGGACAAAGGCTGCAATCCTGCACCCAATGAAGTCAGTGGCAAAACTCCTACTGACCTTAATGGTGAAGGATTGTGCTGTCAACTTAATTTTCAGTCCATGTAAGATGTTTCCCTGAGAAAAGGTTAATAGGGAACTGTGAAAGACTAACATGCTGACAGAGTCAGATGGTACACATGTGTATCTTTCAAGGATGAGAAAACACTGCCAAGGCTGTAGATAAGAGATTGGAATGTGGCACCCATAAAGCAAAAGGCATATTGAGATGTAGTCTAAATGTTACCCTTGCAAGCAAGGAGGGTTTCAATATCCCTGACCATATTTGTGAAGAATGAACTGGTATTAGTAATTTCAGCAATAAAATAAGCAAATTGAATAGTTAGCCTTTGTTTCTTTGCTTGGATTCTGTCCCTCTCTCGGACTTTGTTCATCTTGGGAAGCCACTGCAGAGTTAACACTCCACCTCCTGGGATGTGGAATTGGTAAGGAAACAATCTTGTCTTTTCTTTCTTATATAACCAATTTCATTTATATACTCTTCATTTACAGTGTATTCATTCCATTTTACTTGTAATTATAGTGCTTTAATTTTAAGCAACATTTCAAAACTTTATATTCTTAGGATTGCTATGGAAGAAAATTTGTTCTTACAAATTGAGTAGAGAATTGAATCCTGCTCTCAAGAACCCTAAGTATTATTATGATGCTTAGTACATCATATGAATGCTAACTATAAACCACAGTATCCCTAATGAATCATGAAGTTATACCAATTATTAATATTGTACCACACCAGCAACGTGCCTCCCAGTGAACAGTCTTTAATTAGAGACAAGTTCCTACCCAAGGGTGCTTACAATCTAGGATGGACAAGGGAGGGGGCGGTGGGACACAGGGAGAGACAGGGAAACATTCATGAAGTTATTATTATTATTATTATTAACAAACATTTATATAGCGCCAGCAGTGTACATGGCACTTTACAAAGTAATAAAATAGACACGGTCCCTGCCCCTAGGGCTTACAATCTGAGCGACAGGAGCTGGGGGAGAGACATAGGAAGGGGAACAGAGGGAGAGACAAGGGGTCTAACATTCATGAAGATGCGAGGTCTCAAGTGCACGTACTTGGCTTGGTTACGATGAGAATGACAGCAGGCAGGTCCATGTGGCAAGGATAAGGGTAAACAGATCGTAGGTATAGGAATAGTGGCTCAGCAGGATAAAGAGTCAGACAGAGCAGAGCGGAAGAGGTGAGTTTTAAGGAGAGAAATAAGTTAAGAAATAACAGGTACGTGTGCTTAAGGCATAACATGAGCGGGCATTTGTAAAGCTAAAATCCACTGGTATCAGTAATATTTTAATGATGAAAATAAAAAAGCTTTATATTACAGCATTTTACATGGCAAAACGTAACATGTATGAAATTGCAGAAATTGCAGCTGTCAAACAAAGCGTGATGAGTAGAGGAGTCTCTGTGGGGTCTGCATCTGCTCTGGAAAATAAAATGGAACTGGTAATTCACCACCAGTGCCAACTAATCCAACTCCATCAGCAAAAAACTGGAGTGTTCACAGGCTCTGAACACTTTTTCTAACCAACCACTAACCCTGCTCATCACATACACTAATAAAACAAGTATGTGAACTAGTCATGAAGGAGCTTCCTAAAAACAAAACAGGGTTTTTCTAGCCCATTTTAAAGTTAGTTCATCCTCACAAACTTGATAACATCAACCCCAACCTATTGCTCAAGACTGCCCTCCTAAACATGCAGAGTTGCTCAGCACCCTCACATCACACCACACCACACCACACCACACAGTCTTACGACTAAAAAACACACAAAAACCCTCATCTAGTGTTGAAGCCCACATCTGCACACAGCAGCACCTTAAGGTTTAAGGTTCAAGGTGTGAGTATAAAATGTACAGAAGAGTGAGTTAGGCACGTAGGAGAACGTGTCTCACTGACTTGTTAACTTGGGCACCTTTGAAATTTCACCCACTATTTCATTCTTCACTTCCTAACTTACGGTATTTAAATTTAGGGAACAATAGTGGGGATTCAGTCATTCTCAAGGATACTTGCTACGTTTGAGAGGGAAAACAAGACAAATCTCTATCAGTGTATCACAATGGGAGTGCTTTTCTGCACTTTTCAGATTGTATCCAAATTACAACAATTATGGGTAGGGTCATAAAGTCTTTTTGGAGACTCTACAAAATCCATTTCAATGTTAAATTACATGGGTTTATTTTAGTCTACTGATTTGGAATTTTTGGGCCTTGCCCAAACAAAAAGAAAACGATGGTTTTGCTTTTTAAACTGTGGTTTTGAACCTCATTTGAAGTTCCCTTACGCATTAATAGTTGAACACTAGGCGACTTCATATGAAGCATCCTAATGCTGATGCAGTTTAACACTGCTAAACTGGACTAGCTGAGGGTGGGGCATTCTGCTCAGTAATCTGCACTTTAGGGTGTTACTAAATGAGACGATAGCCCGCTTCAGACCGGGTTTGGTCCCTGCAGCCCCCATTCACATGTTTTGAATGTCCATCCTAAGAAATGGGCAGCCCCCTGTGTGTATTCCATGCACTTGTAGGCAGCCTCCACTTGTGGCACCAGCGAGAAGGGAGAAAGGGACATGAAGCAGTCACTCCTTGGACACTATTCTTTTTGTCCGTGACTCTATGGTGCTAGCGGACCTGTACACGTGGGGGTGCTGCACACAACCTAATTGACGGGGTGTGGACACATGGATGCACATTAGCCCACATTTGCCCGCATGGCGGGCTCCACATTCTCCAAGACCCCACCATGAGAAGGGGCTGAGTGTCTGGTGAGGGCTAACACAGAATAAGCAGGCAGGTGACACTCACCTGGTGCAGGCTAACGTGGGCTAACAACTTGTTTGTTAGCACCCTTAGTCTTCTTTTCATGTTTACTTTGCAATTGACTTGAAAGGAAATGGGTAAGTTGTAAGCAAGGTCATGAAAGGTATATTTATTTATTTTGATTTATATCCTGCCCTATCCCCAAAGGCTCAGGGCGGCTCACAACCACATATAAAATAAATTATTTGAACCCCACAAAACTAAAAACACCCCATTGTTCTCCCCTCCCAATGCCTGGCCAAAAAAACCCTCTTATGCTGCCTCCAGAAGACATTCAAACTAGGGCTCAGGTGAGCTTCCAAGGGAAGGGAGTTCCAAAACTGTCGAACAACCACCGAGAATGCCTTCCTGCAGGCCCCGAGTTGTATGAAACTGGGCCACAGATGGAATCCACAGGAGGGCACCCTCGGCAGATCTTAAGGGCCGCAAAGGAGCCCAAGGAGAAAGGTGGTCCTTCAGCTATGTGGGGCCCAGGCTGTTGAGGGCTTCAAAGGTCAATACCAGCAGCTTGAATTGTGCCCAGAATGCTATAGGCAGCCAGTGCAGACTCTTAAGCAGTGGTGTAATGCGCTCCCATTGACCCAACCACTGATGTAATGTGTTCCCAGTGACCCATCCCTATCATACCTTTTGCGTATACATATACACCTGAGAAATACTAATGTTTGCAAGGCATGATGGTTCTCTGCCCCCATCCCCAAATCCAAACACGGGGCAGCTAACAACAGTAATGGAGCACCTCTGGAATTGATCCTATACAAGACTGCTTCAGTCACTTCTTTA
This sequence comes from Sphenodon punctatus, assembly GCA_003113815.1. Taxonomy (NCBI): domain Eukaryota; kingdom Metazoa; phylum Chordata; class Lepidosauria; order Sphenodontia; family Sphenodontidae; genus Sphenodon; species Sphenodon punctatus. The sequence goes on from QEPC01003278.1 coordinate 3,632,738, forward strand.
TTATGGCAAAAGAACAAAAGAAAACGTTACACCAAGAGGGTCATGAGGAAAGGGAAATTTAATGTCATCAAAAGAAATTTCATATTGTTAAGAAATTAACAAAAAGCTCCTGTGAAGACCCGTGTCCATGGGCAAGCAGCATATCCCTTTTCTGTCAATTTGCCATGTAAGGATTTGACTCAGTCATGCCGAGCATTCTAGCCCTGCTTCTGTAATGTACTTAAATATGTATTTCCTATGATTAAGTGCCTTCCCTGCTCAGTTTAGGGTCTTGTAGTGTCACACCCTTGTCTCCTAGATGTCCCTAAAAAGTGTGTAACCTTCCTCTTGAGTTTTCCCACTTGCTTTCTTTTTCTCTTTTCCATTTCTTTGTTAAATGGGTTTGCCATAAGGGTGAATTCCTAGGTCAGCTCACACATTGTATCTTTAAAGGGGAGAATGAAAGCGAAGGACGGCAGAAAGTCAATCCAACTACAGAGCGCAACAAAAGCAAATGTTCCTGCAGAATCTTACTGTCAAGATAGAGTGAAGAGAGGCAAGGAGTTTACACCAGGAGCGGGGAACGTTTTCCTTCCCAGGTGCCACTTTGAGAATTAATAAAAGCTCCAAGGGCTGCAGAGATGTTAGGGATAGGGGTGCACTCAGGAAGACCCTGGATGAGATCCCTCTGTCCTTGTGTGCATACCCTCATCTCTGCTCCCTTATCATGAGCTCAATCTTTTAGTGCTTGGGGGAAGAAACTGGATCCAGGGGCCAGATCCAAACACTGGAAAGGGGCCAAATAAAAACTAGCTGCAAGTTCTGCTTGCCCCCCCCCCGCCAGTTTAAACACAGCTTTAATTTAATCTTCCACAAACACTAAGGCTGTTTTCAGACCAGCGCGCGGTGCGCTCGCGCGGGGTTTCAAAAACCCCGCGAGGAGAGATTAGACAAGACGCCGCCAGCAATCGGGCGCATGACACGGCGACGCGCATTCTTTTCAAGCCGCGAACTGACCGGGAGTCTGAATGAGGAAGGTCATTCGCGGCTTGAAAAGAATGCGCGTCACCGTGTCATGCACGCGATTGCCGGCGGCGTCTCGTCTAATCTCTCCTCACGGGGTTTTTCAAACCCCGCGCGAGCGCACCGCACGCTCGTCTAAAAACGGCCTAAGATGCGTATATGCATATGCAATTTGTCATGATGCCAGCAAGTACTGAATTTCTGAATATTTCCTTGGCAGAAGCTACACCGTACTATTCCCTGCCTCATTTCTAATTCTACATGGCCATGCACTTTATCTAGTCATATACACCACTGCAGAGGGTGGAAAATGCTACCCAATCTGAATGATTTTTAACTACTGTTCTAGGCACAAAGCAATGGAGATTAAGGCTCTGAATCTCTTCTTTCCAATTGCTAAGATATTTTACAAGTTTCTTGCATCATCCAGTATAGCCTCAATGCAGCGGGCATTGGGGTGTTTTTTCCCAGAAATGTTATCACCTCTAAGAAACCATACATTCCATGAAGACTCTCGCATCATTAGCAATGCTGTTTCAGCATTCCCTAAAGTGGAACTGTCAAGTAAGATAAAAGACACACTAGAACTGCTGTGTTGAAAGTAAATGGGGGTACCATTTTACAAACTTCAGCGTTCTTTGATTTCCAGTGCAAAAGTCTGAAATGAGCAAAAGCAATAGTGGGAAATTGTAAGATGATGATCCACAGGAGAAACCCAGTTATCCAATCCCCTTGAGGGCCTCCTTTTTGGCCAGATTAGAGAGGTGGCTGGATAAAGGGGTTTCTGCTACAACAGTGATAAAATGTGTTTGAGATTTGGGGGCAAGGGGAAGGCAAGGCAGAATAAGTCACGTTCAGAATAAAGAAGGCTATGGATAATGGGACTTCCGCTAGAGTGCTACTATATCAATAATACTAATAATATTATTATTTATATAGCACCAGCAATGTACCTGGCACCGAACAATCAGTAGTTAAGAGACAGGTGCCTACCCCAAGGGGCTTACAATCTAAGACAGACAAGGGAGGATTAGGAAAGATAGGGAGAGAAAAGGATACATCCATGAAGTTGAGAAGTCTCAGGTGTACATGCAATACTCTATTATAGGGAAGACAAAGACTCTGAATGCAGGAGTGAAGAGGAGGCATCCGTGACGAGTCTTTGGGCAACATAAAATCATAGAGTTGGAAGGGATCTCAGAGGTTAACTAGTCCAACCCCCTGCTCAATATAGGAAATCCACAGCTACATCATCCCTGACAGATGGCTGTCCAGCCTCTCTTTGAAAACCATCAGCGAACAAGAGCCCGCCGCCGCCTTAGGCAGTCTTTCCCCCTGTGCTCTTACAATTAGGAAGTTCTTCCTAATGTTTAACCGAAATCTGCTTTCTTGTCATTTGAGCCCATTATTTCTAGTCTTGCCTAGAGGGGCAAAAGAGAACAAGTCTTTGCCATCCTCTCTGACACAGCCCTTCGGGTAGTGAAAGACCGCTATCACGTCTCGCCTTAGCCTTCTCTTTTCTAGGCTAAACATACACAGCTCCTTCAACCTTTCCTCATAGACTTGGTTTCCAGACCCCTGACCATCCTTGTTACCCTCCTCTGAACCTGTTCCAATTTGTCAGTCTCCTTAAAGTGCCCAGAACGGGACACAGTACTCCAGATGAGGCATGACCAGCTCAGGATGAGGAGCTAGGGAAAGCCTGATGGAAGAGCAGGCTTTTAGGAAGGATTTGAATGTTGGAAGTGGAGCTGAAAGTGGGTACCTGGAAAGACGGGCAACCCATCAAATTTAGGATGCCCGTATCAACCTGGTTGTGCTCAGGTACCAAATCAGTGCCTCAAATGCGACTCGATAGGCTACCCCCCAAGCTCCGCAGGCTGACTCACCCGCCCAGATGTGCCGCTGCTTCTGCTGCTCCTCCTGGCCCAGCCCACTGCTCAGCTGAGAGTGCACGGCAGTTCCGATAGTGGGGGTGCACGCGGGGCCGGAGGAGCAGTGGCTGCAGAGCACTCTTCAAGCTTCTTCAAGCATCTGAGAAAGATCTACTTTTGGGGAGCATCCAGGCACCCGATGGGGGCCAGGTAAACTCATCGGGTGCTCACTGGGGGTGCCAGAAAATACAGGTATTACCCTCAGGTAGCAAATGGTGCACCCCTAGTTGGGAGGGAATGGGTCAGAAGCCCCACGATAGAATACCAAACCCCAAAGGATAATCCGGAATTGCTCTTTTAGTTTCTTGCCAGAAGATCATCACCCTCAGCAATGTAAATGCCACACTTTTCCACAAACATTTGGTGCATTCCAGCAGTTGAAACTGCTGAAACAGCTGTTTATTGCAAGGACCCTGACCCTCCAATAAAACCCACACCAGGAAGATCCCTTCACCTGCATTTAATTACACTAATGCATAAGAGACATCATTTTACTGGGCATCTTTCAAGTTCCTAATGTCCTATTTTCAGGGGTGGGGAGCTTCAGGCTCAGGGGCCAAATGTGGCCTCCGGTAAATGTTTATGTGGCTCCTTTCCAGTTGCTGGATTTGGCCACTGGATCCTGCTCCTACATCAAACCACTTAAAAACAGAGCTCAGGTTAAAGGGAGAAGAGATGAGGGCATACAGAGTGAACAGGATACAGATCCATGGCACAGATCCATGATCTGGACCCTCCTTTTCTTTGGCATAGGGCTGAAACAAGATCTCGCAAAAAGTGAAAATCTCATCAAAATCCTGGTTCTCAACTCTTCTGAGACAAACCGAGAACCGGGACCTTTTTGTCACGTTCTCAGCAAGACATTGGGTTTTGGGTTTTTTTAAACGGACTGTTTTGCACACGCGCAAGAACTTGACCCTAACCAAAATGGCAGCAATAGCTTCACCACCATTTTGGTTAAGGACAGCTGCCATTTTGCGCATGCAGAAAACAGACTGGTGGCCATTTTTCACATGCATAATGATTTTTTTCTCACCCAGAACAAGTTAGCCAGCGAGAAAATATAATAATAATTAAAAAAAAATAAAAATCATTGCATATGCACAAATGGACACCAGTCTGTTTTGTACATTTGCAAAATGGCTGCTGCCCTTAACCAAAATGGCAGTGACACTATTGCCCCTTTTTGGTTAAGGACAGCAGCCATTTTGCACATGCGCAGTGACTAATTTTATTTTCTCTCCCAAAAACTCACTCCGGGACAGAGATCGAGATCTCGGTCCCAGTTCTGGAACTCATGAGTTTCTCCACAAGAAAAAAATTCTCTTCTCATTCAGCCCAACTAATCACCCACCGCCCACCCCAACTTCTGTGCAGTCCTCAGCTTGCACTAATTTACAAAGTGGCTCCCGGGAGGGAAAAGCTTCCCACCCCTATTCTATTTCATAACTATGGTGCCGAATAGTTTCTAAATCCTACACCTATACTAGTGCCCCAACAAAAAGTATTTATACAGAAACAACCATTACAGAGAGAACAGCAATGTGCTTCTATGGCTAGTCTGTTGCAGGAAAGAGATTTTTTTTAAAAAATCTGTAAAGTCTCCTAGCTCTTCTACCGAAACTTGACTACCTCATCAGAATACAAATGTAGGTTATTCTCAAATGAGCACCGCATCTCATTCTGTTCATTCCCTTTTATAATTACCTACTCTGTTCACAGCATACAGACACATTTGTTACAGAGAGAGAAGCATAGAAATCACAATCCAAGTTCTCAGCAAGACACCCATCCTTCGCGACTGAATACAACCTTTGGTAAATATAGACACTACACATACGCATAAAAAAGGTCATAATTACTATGTTCAAATGAACTTTCATCCATGTCAGAGTCACCATTCACCATTTCTACATCCTTTGTAAGGCTGTCACCATTCTGGACAGACTTCTTGTTGGCAAGAGGGTCAGCAAGAGACGTTCTTTTATTATTATTTTATTATTAACAAACATTTATATAGCGCCAGCAGTGTGCCTGGCACTTTACAAAGTAATAAAATAGACAGGGTCCCTGCCCCTAGGGCTTACAATCTGAGAGTCATGTGCTTGAAAAGTGTGCTTCTTCATCGTCATGTGCTTGAAAAGTCCCCCGTCGCCGACGAAATGGAGGCAACGGGTCATTGTCAGCCTCCCCCCTCCATCCCCCGAATGGGGAGAGGCGCAGGGATGCGCAGCAGCGTGGCCGTTTGAGAGAGGCCGGTTAGACGGCCTCGCTCTGTTCTTATTGGGGTTGCTGGAGCAACCACCCGACGCTCCTGACCAAAGCGCAGTGTGGGGTTTGGGGCTCCTCCCTGTTAGAAGGGAGTGCCCCTGCAGCCGCGTGAGAGCGGCAGACCAGGTGTGGAGGTGAAAGGAGCAGCAGCAGAAGAGCGTGGTAGGTGGAAAGCCGCTGCTGCTGAAAGTAGTAAAAGATGGGCCGGAGCAACAAGAAGAAGAGGGCTGGAACCAAGAAAAGGAGTGCGGGGGGCAGTGGCTGGGCCAACAGTGGAAGGGATGGACAGGAGCAGGAGGCAAGTTCACAACCCATGTGCCCTACCCCCGCTGAGATCCTGGCAAGGCTCCAGACCTGTGAGGCCCAATTGAGAGAGAGGGAGGCAGGTACAGGAGGACCTGAAGAGTCTAGGGGGATTGGACTCGGGGAAGGGACCGGGGGCACCAGCCCAATACAGTCCCAGGTTGCACCGGTACAAACTGGGCAGCAGATCCCCCTCGAGGGCCAGGTACCCAGAAGGGGCAGGAGGACAATCACCCTACCCCCACCCCGAACAGATACAGGCAGGATGGCAAAGGAGGGGAGCTAGGCCTCCCAACACCTGGGACAAGGGCTGGGCAACGAAGGGGGCAAGGCCAGACAACCCAGGCACCCTACCCCAGGGAGCAGGCCCAGGATGTGGGCACTAGGACGGACGTCACTGGGGACGGGGGTCAGACAGGGGATGTAGGCCCCCTATTGGATGCAATTTATGCAAGTGGTGTCCAGGAGGCACCTAGCCAGGGAGAGGGAACTACAGTGGTGCAAGACCCCCTCGGGATACCAGGCCTAGTGCAGCACCAGATGGGGATAAGTCCAGGAAGCAATCCCGGCGGTCAGGCATGGGGTAGAGGAGGTAGCCGACCCAGAGGGGCCGGAAGGGGGGGGGCGTCTCTCCTTTTCTCCAGACAGGGGACTCGCCTCCAATGACCAGGAGGAGAATGGAAAACCGTGAAGGGGAAGAACAGCCCACCTACAAGGAACTGTGGTGGAGAGTACAGGCCCTTGAGAAACAGTTACAGTAAGGAAGAAATAGCTCAGGGGAGCCCAGCGTAGCAACAGGAGCTGAAAACCAAGGTGAGGAGATGGGGTGAGAGCACAGAACAGAGGGTATCCGCCCAGTCGAGGCTGGAGTGGGTGCGGGCATGGCAAGGAGTCAGACCCCCCCCTTGCCAGGGGTCAATCAGGATGTTGAAGGGGGCCGAAGTAGCGGGAGCCCCCTGATCCACACCAAGCCCCAGAGAAGAATTCTGGATGGGGTATGGGTGTGGGTAACCCCGGCCCCTCACCACCAGTGGGAGGGGGCACCCAAGCCAATAGGGCCCAGAATAGCAGGGATCCTCAAAAAGTTGCCCCTCCTGCCGCAAGGCAAGTGGGGTTGTGGGAGGAAAACCGCCGGGAAAGGGCAAGCACATCTACTGCCCCGCCAATTCGTCCTCCCCCTCCCCCAGGGGCCGCCCCCTTCAGTGAGCACCTGCTGCCAGCGACAAAGGAAAAAATCTGGCGTGGGGAATACGTTGATGTGTACGCCCTAATGTTCAGTGACCCGATTCTGAATCACTCTGAGGGGGAGGATGCCAAAGATAAAGAGAAGATTCAACGCCTCAAGGTGGACAGGAACTGGGCGAACTGGACATCAGAGTTCGCTGTCTACATGGGAGTGGTGCTACAGGCCAACCCAGGGCGTGGCCTTGAGCTCCATAAATATGTCAACATAGTACGCAGGGCATATGCGACAGGACCCCCCCAGGGCCTGGTTAAGATATGACGAGGCTTTCCGACACAGGGCAGCATTACATCCTGGAATGCGCTGGGACACACATGTGGCCGACTTATGGTTGGAATGCATGGTTGATGTGACCAGGGCGCCCTTGTCCGGAAACGGTCATGCCTTAGTAAAAGGCGGGGTTGCGGCAGCCAACAAGCCCTTTTGGGGGGAGGGTAGAAGAAACACCCAAAGCAATGTGGGCCCCTGCTGGGAGTATAACAGGGGAGGAAAATGTAATAGGACCGTGGGGGGAGTGGGTCACCCAGTCACGAATTGCTTTAAGCTCAAGCAGAGGAATGAAAAAGGAAAGTTTTCCCAGGGAGGGAGCAGCAGAAAAGAAGGCCCCGGTTCCCAAGAAAATGGCTGAGCTGGGAAGGGGGCCAACACCGGTTCGAATTGATCGGCTGGAGCAAGCACTGCGCCACCACCCCAATAGACAGGAAGTAACATATATACTTGAGGGATTTAAAGAGGGATTCCGGATACCAACCAACCAAGTAGACCCAGTAGGGACTGCACACAACTTAAAATCTACAATAGGAAAGGAACATATAGTTCAAAGTAAAATAGAGAAGGAAGTTAAGGAAGGGAGGGTAGCAGGCCTGTTTAAAGAACCCCCGATACAAAATTTGTTTATATCCCCCCTAGGGGTAGTTCCAAAAAAGGCAGCCGGGGAATTTCGCCTCATACACCACCTATCCCATGCAAGAGGCAGATCAGCCAACGACGCCATTCCAAAGGAACTTACCACGATTAAATACGCTTCCTTTGACGTGGCTGTCGAAAGAGCCAGAAGGATGGGGCAGGGGGCTATGATGGCAAAATGTGACGTGAAATCCGCCTTTCGCCTGTTACCTGTACACCCAGAGAGTTTCCACTTCCTGGGTTTCCAATATGAGGGGCTATATTACTTCGATCAGGCCATGCCAATGGGTTGCTCGGTTTCCTGTTCAGTTTTCGAGAGGTTCAGTTCCCTGATATTAATGGGTCTTTAAACAACAGTGGAAGGAAGGAGAGGTGACAAAATACCTCGATGACTTCCTCATAATAGGTAAACACAAGTCCAATGATTGTGCGGCTGCTTTATGGCTTTTTCACAAAGTGGCCGAGGACCTCGGCGTCCCATTGGCCCTGGAGAAGACAGAAGGCCCTGATACAAAAATTATGTATTTGGGAATAGAACTGGTTACGGTTAACGAGCAATCCAGCCTCCCAGCAGACAAATTGTAGGCCCTTAGGATCAAAATACAAGAGTGCCTGGTCGCTAAAAAGATCACCGTGCAGGCGCTTCAGTCCCTGGTGGGCAGTCTTAACTTTGCCTGCCGGGTAGTAGTCCCAGGGAGGGCTTTCCTATCCCAGTTGTATGAAAGGCTTAGAGGGGCCACTGCCCCACACCACAGGATTTGGGTGACGGGTGAAATGAGAAAGGATTTAGGCACTTGGCTGGAATTTTTATCCAGCTTTAACGGAGTCAGTTTTTGGAGAACCCGGCTGCTACTACAGGCAGACCTCCAAGTTCAGTTGGACGCGGATGGGGGATCAGACTTTGGGGTCTACTTTAGGAACCGATGGTGCACAGCCCCGTGGCCCAAAAGTTGGCATGACCGGGGAATAACACGAGATTTGACATTTTTGGAACTGTTCCCGATAGTGGTAGCAGTCTTGGTTTGGTCCGACCAGTTTGCTAATCACTCTGTCTTGTTCTGGTGCGACAACTTAGCAGTTGTCCATGTGATTAACACCTTGTTGTCCCGGTCCCCTAGGGTTATGAGCCTGGTCCGGGCACTGGTGCTAGCATGTTTGAGGTCCAATATCTTATTTACAGCTAGACACGTACCGGGGATCGATAATGGCATTGCTGATGCCCTTTCTCGATTCCAGACAACTCATTTCCGAGAGCTGGCACCGGGAGCCAGGTCTACCCCCGACCCCCTTCCACCAGGGCTATGGAGCCTTGGGGACTAACAGCACAGACTATCATACAGGGATCGTTGTCTCCACGAACCCAAGCTGCTTACGGGAGGGCAGTCAGGGAGTTTCAGGAATTCCGAGCATCAAAAGGTTGGGGTCGGGCTTTTCCCATCAGGGAGCCCGAGGTTATCCAATTCGCAATACAGCAGAGGGAGAGAGGATTGGTCCCAGGTACAATAGGGGGGAAATTGGCCGCTCTGGTATTCGCCAACCGGATCATGGGTTTCTCGTCCCCAGACGGGGGATTCCACATCAAACATATGTTGGAGAACTGGGCCCGGGCCGTGCGGGCCCCGCCCAGAACCAGGGCACCACTCACAACCACCAGATTGTTAATGGTGATCAGGGTCCTTCCCAAGGTATGTTACGATATGTATGAATCGCAACTGTTTACTACCTTGTATGCGGTAACGTTCTTCGGGGGCTTTCGTATTAGTGAAGTGGTAGCGGCCAATGCAAGAGACGGGTCGGATAGTCCCCTTCAGAACACGGACGTTTCATGCTGGGCTGATAGACTAGATATATGGCTACACTGGTCAAAGACCAACCAGCGAAGGAAAGGGCAGACCATTCAGTTGTACAGATGCGGGCAAAGTGCAATCTGCCCGGTATTACACATGGGGCGCTATTTGCGAGCATGTCCCCGGGCGTCAGGGCCCCTGTTTATGCACCGAGATGCGACACACACCCCCTTACCATGCACCAATTTACAGCAGTCTTCAGGGCTGCCCTTGTCAAGGCAGGTCTACCCCCCAAGGAGTTCGGCTCCCACTCCTTCAGGATCGGGGCAGCCACAACAGCTGCTGCTGCGGGGTTACCCGATAAAGCCATTAAGGCAGTAGGGAGATGGAGGTCTGCAGCCTTCAGGAGATACATTAGACTGTCCCAATTCTAACAACACTGTGTTTCCCATAGGAGTGGGACCCCGGGAAAGGATGAGACGGGAAGTCTGGATTGTGGGTCACAGCATTGTCTGATGGGCGAACAGAGCTGCTGCATCTACTGAATTAGGCGCCCAACTGGGCCTAAGGGAACATGCAAACATTTGATGGATGGGTAGTAGTGGGATGCGGTGGGCGCAGCTCCTGCCAGCAATGAAAAGGATGAGAGCAAGCAGTAACCCAGATATTATAGTCATACACCTAGGGGGAAACGATATCGTTTCAACAAAAGGGGTCAGTTTAATTATATGAATCAAGACAGATTTGCTCACTATGAAGGGATGGTTTCAAAGTGCCAAAGTAGTGTGGACAAACCGGATACCCAGAATACGGTGGGTGGGGGCCCAAAAACCGGGCAAGGTAGATAGAGCCAGAAGGGGTATTAATCGAGAAATAAACAAGTGGGTTCACAGCGTGGGCGGTACTTATATCAACCACAGTGGAACAGCACACACTAACACCGCCCTATATATGGGGAGACGGAGTCCATCTTACGGACAGAGGGAATCAGCTGTACTTGGCTGCCCTGGCTGGGCACTTAGAAGGTTTGTCGTTAGGTTAGGCAGTGGGAGCTGGGCAGTTCTCTTTGACTTCCCCTTGGTGGCAGGGGTCCAGCAAGCTAGGTTAGGATAAATAGGTTAAGATAGTTAAACGAGTAATCTCCATAAGAGATGGGGATGTGATACCTTGTGTAATGCAGGGCGCAGCATGCACAGGGGTCATAACCCTGGGAGGGGTGCTTCACAGCGTGAGTAAGGGCATGCACAGCCTTCATATCCTGCGGGGCATTTACCGACTTACTCAGGCCCACAGTGGGCACACACCCCTTCGGCCATTGGCCGCGAGGCAGTCGAAGGAGGGGATCGTTCTAGTTATTGTACTGTCAAACGGAAGGCGCTTCTGAGACACTACTCAGTTTATAGTTAATAAGGAGTGTTTTTAGTTAGCATGCTGGACCCAAGATTGCTAGTGCAATCCCCCACCGGCCTTTAATTTGATCTGTTTAATAAAGAGTGCGGCCATGCTGTTTAAACCAATATTATGTCTCTGCGCCTCTTTGAGGGTGCGCCGACAATAGCCAACAGTTTTCACAAAAGTTGTTAAACAGATCAAGTATTCAGGGATTTGGTGAGGGGGGCTTAAAATAAAATAAAAACATATATAGGTACGCTACTAGGGAAATTGACTTCTAAATATTTACACTGGCCTTTTGGGAAAAGCTGAATAAAAAGCAGACAGGCCTTTTGTTTTCATTCTTTGTTGTAGGTGAACAGTCCCACAGCTGAAAGTTAGGAGATACAAAGTAGCAGTTGTCATCTTGGACAAAACTTTTGGGACTTTTGAAGGAACCAATTTCAAAATGAGTTAAGTCAGGCCCTCTGTGAGAACCCAAATAATTTCCCCCTAAGGCATTACCTATCAAACTAGATTAACTTTTAATAAACAACATTGATTGTGCACAAGCAACAACAAAAAAAGCACAGAAACCCCTCCACACAAAACTCAACCTGTTAAAAATAAAGTTCTGGTGAAGACTTTACTTATTTTCCTTACAATTTTAAAGTTTAAGAATAAAAATCTAAGTGGATTTACTATGCTTTCTAAACAAATATTACTGTTGCTGTACTAATGTTATAATCCCCTGACCCCTCACCTCTAGGTTGATAACAAGCCTGAAGGAAAGTATTTCTTAGAAGAATTACTGAGCTAGGAAATGCGGCAAGCAGGGAACCGAGTTGAGTTCACCGCATTTTCCTTATTGACGGTAGTGGGGGGAAATACAATGAACTTTGCAGTGGTTATGACTTGTTTGTTTGTTTGTTTTTTTAAATGAAAAAGATGCTAGGTTTAGTGGGACCAGAAAAAGACTGTGGCAGCTTGAGTAACCATTTTTTTTTTAGTTTGTATATTTGAAACCAACAAAGCATATCCAGGAAAAGGGAGTAATTTTGACCTGTGTGAGTTCTTGTGTCTAGACTGGATAACTAAATACCAACGTTGGAGTAAAGGAATATGGACATTCCTAGAAGGGAAGAAACCCTTTCACAAGGGGAGGAGAGACTTTTTTTTTTTTTACAACGTTTTTAAATTTAATATTCTATTTTATATAGAAACTCCCCCAAAATCAGCACAACAAAATTTGTGTACAATCAGTGCAATCTTACATATTTCAGATTAAACCTGTGCTACAAAATAAGTGTGATGCTTTTCTCTTTGGCTGAAAACAGATGAGACAATAGCCCACAATAGGAAACACCGGGTGGGCGACCACCTGCCTGTCTGGTAGATGGGTGTTAGATGTTCACCCGTCCCCGCAGTCCCCACTCATGGCATCATCTCAGAAAATGTGGAGCTCACCGTGTGGGCAAATGCTGACTCATGTGGGCAAATGTGCTCCCTTGTGACTGCCCCCCATTTGTTAGAGTCCACCAGGCTGCGCTCTCGCTCCCTCTGGTGCTGTGCCTGTTTGCTTTTGCTTTTGGAGCACTCCAAAAAGTGAAAATAAACATGTAAAGAGAAGAAAGCCACAGCAGGATGGCTTCCTGTACCCAGGAGTCACCAGGACTATGCATCATGAGGGGAATGAGGGGTAGTGGAGCATGACTCCTGCGAGTCTGTGATGTATCTCATGTGAAAGCTGCGATTGGGGGTTGTGTGGGGGCTCCACGGAATGACCCCGAACTCCAGTGAGCTACCATTGCATTTGTTTTTACCCTTTGAGTTTTCATGTGTCAAAATGTTGTCACAAGATAGCCAGGTGGCAAAGAATTCCTCATAATTGTCCTTTAGTGAGGCAGACAATTTTTCCATTGTGAAAACATATCAAAATTCTATCTGTCCATTCTCCCTCACCTGGAGAATTAAATAGCTTTATAGAATAGCTTTTGCATGTTCTAGCTATCACATTGATAGCTGCAGAGATCAGGTAGGTGCAGAGAGGTCTATAACAGTCCATGGTTGGCAATTTGAAAATATCCCAAGGAGGAAGATTTTGGGGAAAGTAGGAGAGACCAGTCAGTGATTGTACAAATATTCTGACAGTTATCCAAAACCCCTGTATTCTGGGGCAGTTCCACCACATAAATAAAAGTTCATTTTTGCATATTACCTTTCCAGCATACTTGCAGTTATGAACTGTTTATTTTGTGAAGTCTCAAGGGAGTGAAGCATTTGGGGCAGTAATCTGATCTAGGTTTCTCAGAGTAGGAGGCCAAGTATGCATACTTGTCCATTATTTTAACTTCTGTGTCTGATTGCTCTGTGCCTAAATCTCTCCCCCAATTTTTAATCTGTGTACTTTTGGCCATTTTCTTGTTGCTGAGTTTAATTGGACTATATATTTTTGCCAAGATATCTTTAGCAGAATTAAGATCAAAGGGTGTACTTTCAATTTCTAATGGAGAACAGGAAAGTGATTTCTTCTGTTTGGTTGTGTTGGAAAACTTATCAGATCAGAATATTGAAAAGTAATTGCATCTGTTACCCAACTTTTCCTGTAACACTTGCACAGAAATAAACTTTTTGTTGCAAAATAATTGTCTACATCATTTTCTTTTGCTCCAGCTCAAATATTAGAGTATTTGCTAAGAAAATATATACGCATTTGATTTTTGATGGGTGTATAAGGTGGAGAAACCTTTTGAAATTTCATGCATCCTCCTGATTTTGGACTAGATAAACAGGGCGTTTCCTGCAAAAGGATGATCTTCCAGTTTGGTATTATCTAATTTCACATAATCAAAAACCAGCGAACTCAGGCTGAGTACCGAAAGCATATGCCTTTCCATATCGACCCATAAAGTATTTTGTGAAAGATTACACCAAATTGCTTTTGATTTTTCAGAATCTAGGGCAAGTTCTTTATCAGCTTTATTACTTTTTTTTACAAAAAAATATCTTAGTGGCATGAATATGTTTTACTGTCCTTTGTATTTCAATTTCAGCTATCTGCCCCCTGATTTTAGTTAGTTCTATTAGAGTAGTTTTTTTCTGGGAAGCTTTATGAGATTCTTCTGTGGTGTCTATAAATCTTTATAGGTGTCTATAAATCTTCTAAGGTGTCTATAAATCTTTCAGTTGTTTAGAACCTTCCAGATTAATAAAATTAGTAATTTCTATATATCTACCAGGGATAGGAAAATATACTGAAAATCGGTATCAGTTCAATATCAGACTGACTGATCTTCAAATCAGATTTCAATCGTATTAATTGGAATCGGATTCCAACCAGTACTGTTTAAAACCGTGTATCTGCCTCAGCTCTGTCTCCCCTGGACCTCGGCCCGTGCCTGGAATTATGCCCTGAGGTGGGGGGGACACAGGCAGGGGTACGGGGAAAGCGGGGACTGGAAACGGGGCTGTGGGGAGGCAGAGCTGGCAGCAGCTGAAAGCACCAGCGATACTCCAAGAACTTGCCGGGAGATCCAATCCCCCATCTCAAAATTGGATCAGTCCGATTAACCCAAAAATCGGGCGAACTGGATTGATCCGATACCAGTCTTCCCATATCTACCTTTAATTCCATAATAAAAAAAACTCTGGTTTACAAGAAGAGTTAAGGCTCTTGGAAATTCTATCATGCACTAAAAAGCATGGAAATTGCAAGTTAAGGCTCCCGACATAACTTCCGTGCCATGTTAGCAGTAAAGACATTGTACAGTCTCACATATTGTGCTCACTTACAACTTAGGCTGCATGCACCCACACTTTGCCTTCGTCTTTCAGCCCCAATCCTCTTCCACTTTGCAGGTTGGGGGCAACACTGAAGCTGGTGACAGGAGGGCGTGAGCTGGCCCCTCACATTCTCCGTTTCCTCCTTAAGAAAGAGAGAATTTAGGAGTCCTGGCTCCCGCCCCTTCTCCCCATCTAATCTACTTGATCCCAACCCTTTAACAGAGAACTCGGGACTCCTGGCTTCCAGTCTCTCCACCCCACTTTAATCCAGTAGGCTGCACTTTCTTCACAGGCAGCTCAATAGTCCTTGTTCCAAGCCTGTTCTCCTCTCCCCTGCTCGCAACCTTGTAACAGACAATCCAGGAGTCCAGGGTCCAAATCGCCCATTTAACCCTCTAGCCCCCACTCCCCTCACTGAGAACTCAAAAGCCCTGGGAAATACCATGTTTGTCTGTATGTGTCACATGGAACAGAAGTGTGCGTGTGTGTAATGACAAAAACAGGAAAGGAAATGGAATAACAGGGAGGGAGGCTATTGTGACTGGATAAAGGATAGAGAGTCAGCTATGGTAAGTGGGTAAAACAACAGGACTGCTTCCTCAGATATCCCAATCAGTCTTCCAAACCAGTTAGTTCACTCAGAACCTTATTGTAACTAATTCTAATTCCTCCTGTCATTCCACCCACTTAGGGTATTTTCAAACGTTACGAGATCACGGTGAACCACGGTGAATACCCACATGGTGATCGTGGTCCTGTAACGTCTGTTGGGGGGGATAAAAGCTCCCCGCCAGATGGTCACCCCTGTGAATCACGGGGGGGG
>QEPC01003278.1:3650861-3675285 GCA_003113815.1 Sphenodon punctatus
AATTTAATTTATTTCATTGGTTTCAATGGGGACACAGCGCCCCATTGAAACCAATGAAATAAATCCGGTACCGGTATACCGGATTTAAACCGGGAATCCGGTTTTCGGGGAACCGGTAACCGGTAAATCCGGTAACCGGTAATGGGCCCGGGGTCCCACCACTAGTGTTTAACACCCCCCCACCCCGCCAGGGATCACCCCTACTACAAGTTCCCTGACTGTACCTTTGACTTTCAGCTCTGGGTGCGGCGGCGGCGGGCGGTCCGGCGGCCTCAGCGTCGGCTGTGGCTGCTGGCGTCAGAGACGCAGCCTGGGAGGGGGGAGGAATTTTTTTATTCCATTGATTTCAATGGGGCCACAGTACCCCATTGAAATCAATGGAATAAAACCGGTACCGGTATACCAGATTTAATCCGAGAATCCGGTTCTTTGAGAACCGGAAACCGGTAAATCCGGTATCCGGTAATGACCCGGGGGTCCCAAGTCTAGTGAGCAGCATAAACACTATGGGAGCAGAGCTTAGGGGAGACTAAGGTGGAAGAGCTGCTCCCTTCAATTTAGAAATTTGTTAGCAAGGCAAAGCTGGATTTTTACTGGTAGCTCCCTGCTTTACTAAGAATACAACAACTTTAGTTCGGTTTAAGCACTGCAAACTTCCCAAAACTGCTCTCCATGATCTCTTTAGCTCATGGCTTCTACAGGAGTCTTCCACTCTACTCCCCACTGCCAAAGCTCTTTTCCTTGTGCAACACTGGCCATTCTGCTTTCTATAAGGACCTCCCTCTGTACAGAACTCCCTGGCTAGTTCACTCCTTGTACAGGACTCTCTACCTGGCATAATGCTGCCCATCCTGCAGCTCTCCCCCTGTACAAAGCTTCCTCACTCATTTCTCCTCTGTCCAGGGCACTCTCCTGGCACAATTACTGCCATTATTCTGCAGCTCACTTTACTCCCCCTTGGACAGGGATCCCTTTCTTGCACAACACTGCCCACTCTGCAGACCTCCCCCTGTACTGGGTTTCCATATTATGTATGTCCAATAAAGCTGCTCCCTGTAAAGTGCTCCACCTGTTCATGGCTTCCACTGTGAAAGCTATTTACAGAGGCTCTGCCCCTCTTTCCCCTTAATGCCCCCTCCTTTGTGTATGCTCCCCCATAGGATTTCCCTCCCTGGGCTGAGGCTCGCGCTTAGAGTCCTCCCAAGAGGACTACACTTGTCACTCTGCCCCACAGGGCTGCTCTGCACAGGACTCCACCATTTCCCTGCCCTTCTCCTGCAGAATGTCCATTGTATCAGCCCAGAGCACCCACTTACCCCTCATTCCTTAGTGCGTTTGGGCAAGTCGGAGGGAGAAATGCTGAAAGAAGATTGATTCCATCCTGCATGTAGCCTCCTGTCTCTGGGATAAACCCCTGCCCTCTTCCTGCACCTGGAACCATCCCAGGCAAACTCCAGTGCTCCAGCTCCAACTATGCTCCTCCCATGGGGCGCCCCATTGCAGCTGCAGTCCAGTCAGCCCACGTTTTTGGAGGGGGAAGGGCTGTCTCTGAAATCCATGCGCTCTGTGGTTCTGGGTGGGTTTAGGGGACAAGATCAGCCACCCGAAACATCACTGCGGGATTAGCTAGCTCTGTTGTTAAGCCATCTTGGCATCCCTGGCACCCAGGCTGAGGTGCCTGCTGTGAGGAATCATCATAGGCTGCATTCCCATCTGTGGTGGCGGCAGAGGGAGGCGTGAGGGAAGCCGCAGCAGCGCGGAGGAGCCAGCGCAAATGGGGATCTGCCGTGACTTTTCTCGCGCATGTCAGGGCACAAAATCCTGCCCTAACATGCGAGAGAGAGAAACTGCGGCAGATCCCCATTTGCACTGGCTCTTTTCCTGTCAGCTGGCTCCTCTGCACTGCCGCATCTTCCCTCGCCCCTCCCTCTGCCGCCACCGCAGATGGGAATGCAACCAGAATGACCTTCAGCTTTCTCCCTTCCACAGGCCTTGCTCTCCTCCTCTCCTCACCAGATCAGCTCTAAACATGGCTGACCAGTCACTCACACTGCCTCCTGGGTGGTGAAGTTCCCTCTCTTTCCCCAGCACTGATAGGCTCTAGCAAGCAGTGCCTGCTGGGAGTTGCAGTCCCCAATATTCAAAACTGTTTGCTTTTAAACAGTCTCTGCATTACACATAGAATGTTCGCAAGCATTCCACACCCAGGCCGTTTTTAGACGAGCGCGGCGGCGCCCGCGCTTGTTTCTTAAAAAAGCCGGCAGCCCGTTCCACACGTGACGCTGCCGCCGAATACGCGCATGCGCTGCCGACGCGCATCCATTTCGGGCGCGAACTGACCGGGTCGGCGATCGAGGCTGGTCATACACGGCCGGAAATGGATGCGCGTCGGCCGCGCATGCGCTATTCGGCGGCAGCGTCACGTGTGGAACGGGCTGCCGGCTTTTTTGAAAACAAGCGCGGGCGCTGCCGCGCTCGTCTAAAAACGGCCCTAGGATGGTCTCCATTGGCTAACATTGAATTTTCAAGATGTCATAATTTAAAAACTACTAACTGGATTTACAAAAAGTAAGCCAGAAGGCACCCCCTGAAAGCCTCCTTTAATTTTCTAAAAGGCTTACACCTCCTCCCAACTATCACAAAACTCCTTTACCCTGCCGAGATCAAGATGGTCTAACTTTTGGAAAAAAGTCTTCAAAGTGCAGTTTTCAAACTACAATATCTGTGTTGTTATCCAACAGATTCAGCTGAAATTCACATAGCATGAACCGCTTACCCCAGTGATCCTCCACCACAATTTCACTATCCTAGCTTTAAAAATGCCAACTTTATTGCAAATAGAATGTTGGGGCGTTATAATGGAGGGTGCAACACACCGTAACTAGTAGAGCGCTCCTGCGCTCTAACAACAACTACCGCTAATAAACCAAAGGGTCTAATATCTACCTCTAATAACCTAAGGGCGATGTTTCAGGTATATCATTGCTTTCATATAATTTTAAATAGTTTCACCAATTTTCTACTTCATAATAGGTTTTCGTATTAAAGTTGGCTTGTCCTAAAAGATGCCTATGTTGCAGCTAGATAATTTATTCACAGATGCTCTATCAGTAAAGACATAGTCAATTCTCCCAAAAAAAATTGTGAGGATTTGCGTAATCCCTTCCCAGTGGGATTAAGAATCCTCCATATATCTTTAATTTCATTTTCATCATGAAATTGTTTTATGCTACTGCTCTTGCTCCAGGATCTAACTTATCTCTTTTGGATTTATTCAGTGGGGATAATGCAGAATTTAAATCCCCATTTAGCATGAAAGTACCTTTTAGTTTCTTGCAAACTTTTGGTGACTTTTGACTTGACAAATTCCAGACAATTTATGATGGGAGCATAAATATTGACAAGAGAATTTTTCCGCAGGAGTGGGCTACAGCAGTTATAGTGCCTATTTTCAAGAAAGGTAATCCATTAGATCCAGCCTGTTATAGGCCAATTAGCCTACTCCCAATAGTAGCCAAATTGTATGCTAGGATACTTTTGGCAGCCCTAAGGAAATGAGTTGAAGAGAAGAACAGGCGGGCTTTTGTAAGGGCAAATCCACAATGCATAATTGTTTCATCTTACATTTTATAGACAAATATGTGGTTGTAAAATGTGGGAACCTCTTTGTAGCTTTCATAGATCTCTCAAAAGCATTTGATTCAATAAATAGAGAGCGTCTCTGGGGTAAGCTGAGGAAAATGGGGATGCCGCCGGAACTGCTAGAGCTAATAGCGCAGCTCCATCAAGACACAAGGGCAGTGGTGAGGCTAAGCCCGAAAGGAAACCTTACGAGAGATTTCCCTTACAGCAGGGGGTTAGGCAGGGGTGCCTTCTTGCCCCACTTCTTTTTAATATATATATTGATGACCTTGTTCCTACCCTTTCTATAGCCAATCCAACACCACCGCAAATACAGAATAGACCACTGTCCTGTTTAATGTACGCGGATGACATTGTCATTTTTTCTCAGACTAGACGAGGGCTTCAGCAAATGCTAACAGCAATGTATACTTACTGTCAAGCAAATGCCCTCTCTGTCAATATAGGAAAGTCTAACGTCATGGCTTTTGGCAGTTCCCGTATTAAATTTAAGTGGTCGCTGGTGGGGCAAGAGTTAGCCACAATACAACAGTACACATACCATGGAGTAGTATTCACCTCTCGAAATTCCTGGTATCAGAACAACAACAGACAAATTACCAAGGCAAAACAAATTGTGGGAGGCCTCCTTAGATTGTATCATGCAGCCCCTGTGGCATCGATAAAACAGCTGCTAGATATTTTACAGACTAAGGTTATCGCCTCCCTGACGTATGGAGGTGAAGTAACTGCCCCTGGATATGTGCGTAATATGGAAATTCCACAGAATCAATTTCTGCATACAATTCCAGGAGCTCCAAAGGCGACACCCCTCACTATGCTTAGATTGGAGACTGGAATGTTGTCCGTATTGGCTCAATTAAACTTTAGATTCCTCACTTTTTGGGATAAAGTGGCAAGAGGAGAAATGGGTCTGGCACAGAGCTGCTATTTTGAACAGAAGCATCATCAAGGAGTGCCATCACACCCGTGGATTTCACACTTAAAGAAATTGACTGGCATAATTCCCCTCACAGCGAATGGTACTGGGATTCCAGGGAGCACCGAGATCCCAGACCACAGATTGCCTAAACAAGAACTTAGAGTACGTCTAAAAAAGTGGGCCCACGCAAAGGACTTTGAACTGGTGCTCGTAACAAAGTTTCGTGGTACTATCCAAGGGTTAAAACGGAGGCCAGGTTGGAATTGTATCTGCAGCAGCTTCAGGACCCTAGGCTTAGGAGAATGGCGATGCTATTCCACTTTAATCTGTTCGAGACAGCAGAGGTTTAGGGGGAGAAGAGAACGAGTCCCTAAAGAGGAAAGAACATGCAGGAGATGCCCAGATGTGATAGAGACCCTCCCCCATCTCCTATTGCAGTGCCCACAATATGCTGAGCTTATGAAACTGTGGTTGAGTTCTGTGTTAATCCTGGAATTAGCTTCCCCAGAAGAGACTTATGAACTGCTAATAGCTTCTACGGATATGTCAACAATTAAAACAGTGGCTATGTTTCTCCTAGTGGTAGGTCGAGAGGGCAGAGTTGCTTGAGAAGGGGGTCAGCTCCCTGTCCTTTTGAACTTTGAATTTGTTATATTTGGATATTATATATATATATGGTTTTAGGTTTTCTCTGTATGATTGTTTTATTGAAAAGCAGAGAGTTTTATTTATTTATTTATTTATTTATTATGTGTATTTTGTGATGTGTTGTGTTGATGTATACTTTATATAGCAAATTTGCTGAAATAAACTAAACTATTGTTGTTGACAAGATAATTTGTTCACCAATCTGGCCCCCCACCATAAGGAACTGCTCCTCTTTAACTTTGTATACTACCTCTACTTTAAATGCAACTCCTCTTCCCCCCCTCCCCTTTTTTTGTTGGAGCACAGGAAAAGAAATATCAACCTATTTAGTTTTAAACCTATTCATATATTGTCTCTTGCAACATAAATAGGTCTACATCCTCATCTTTTCGCCACTTTTAGTATTCATTTTCTTTTTTAAGGAGTATTTGTGCTTTTGACTTTTAAAGAGACCCCCTTAAGCTTAGCCATGATCCTACTTATCTATAATCTTTCTTGCCATATCCTTACTGCTACTGTAATCTTGTTATACCACCTCTGCCTCTCCTGGGAGGCACTGTAATGCTGACATTGCAAAGTATATACCAAAATAACAATAATAAAGAAGAAAAAAACTTTACTTAACTCTGCCCTCCTTCTAGGTCTCCTCCCCCTACCCATAACATACTTAATATTAATCCCAACATCGATTATTTATTTATACTACTTAAAAGTAAAAAATTATTCCAGCATATAATTTAACACTTAGGGTGATGTGGTTAGTCTCAGGCATACAATACAGTAACCCTCAATCCCTTGCTCCCCCACCTATATAGCTTACTATGGGTGAAAATAGATATGACACTAACCGTAACCACCCTTTAACCACCCTTGGTGGTTATTTATGCATGTTGCAGGGCTGCATAGGGCACCAATACAGCCCTGCAACATGCATAAATAACCACCNGCATAGGGCACCAATACAGCCCTGCAACATGCATAAATAACCACCAAGGGTGGTTAAAGGGTGGTTAGCGTCATGTCTGTTTTCACCCTATATTAAGGTATTTTTAACAGCCAGGATTTTATCTGTCCATATAAAGTTCTCAAATCACTCAACCCCACAAGTTAGTTTTCGATCCAGAGCCAGATCTAATCCAATCTTCCTGCCCAGGGCTCCTGCTGTTGCCTCTGCTGTTTTCACCTTGAGGTAGACTCTTGAGTAGGGTTGCCACCTATGCACAT
The DNA here is from genome assembly GCA_003113815.1 of Sphenodon punctatus. NCBI lineage: Eukaryota > Metazoa > Chordata > Lepidosauria > Sphenodontia > Sphenodontidae > Sphenodon > Sphenodon punctatus. The sequence goes on from QEPC01003278.1 coordinate 3,657,298, forward strand.
TTTTAAGGAACACTTATGAAAAATACATGTTGCAGGGCCTGCACTGGCACCAATGCAGGCCCTGCAACATGTATTTTTCATAAGTGTTCCTTAAAAATGTGCATAGGTGGCAAACCTACTCTTGAGAGTGGAAATTTATGAATTTTTCTTTAAGAAGGTCTCCAGGTCACTTCTGTTGTCAAAAAAACTTGCATCTTCCTTGCAATATGAGTGTTGGTCTCATAAGGTGCCATACAGCAGCTCTTATGCCCAGTGGCCTAAGGTATTCTCTGAAGGGAAACCTTCTCCTTCCGAGTGTTTCCACACTCAGGTCTGGAAAGACCAGAATGTCCTTCCTTTCCTAGGTTATTTTTCCTAATTTTCTAGCTTCTCTTAATATCTTCTTCTTTTTCTTGGAATTTAGGAAAGGTTTACTATAAGGGTCCATGGGATGGGCATTTTCTGCTGTCCTTGGTCTTATGGCCCTGTGCGCATGCTCAATTTCCAAAGGGTTAGCTGAAGAGAACAGTTTTAGATCAGTCTGGATGAAATTCTGTCTTAATTGTATAGTGTGGTCTCTCTCAGTCCCCTCTTTGAATCCCAGGAAACGTAGATTGGCGCTTCTGCTCCTGTTTTCCAAATCATCTACTTTCAGAGAGTTCTAGTTTCTATTTCATCAGGAAGCTTTTCTTTTCTTTCCCTTCTTGTTGGTCTTCCAGATCAGAAATTCTGGCCTCAGCATTTAGTACTCTAGACTGTAGGGCATCAATCTTATTGTTTATTTCATTATAGATGTCTTAACAGCAGAGACTTCAACAAGAGTCTTATTTTGAGCACCTTATGCACTTTTAAATTCCTTTTTCATTTCAAGCAGCACAGTCTCCCAGCCAGCTCCTCCCACTTCTTCCAGGCTTACCTCCTCCACGTGTTTTGCAGTTGCAGAGAGAGGGTATGTTTCTCAGTGGGTCTCAAGGAGCAGAATCCAAAGTGTTTTGGGATTTGCCCTGGTTCTTCTTCATCGCCTTACGTTCCCAGTACACCAGCAGGGAGGGTAAGCATTCAGATTTGGTGCTGTTAATCTTATTAGTTTAAGCAGGGTTTGGAAGAACAGAGGGAAAGCATGTCTGTTAGTTGAGCATGCCCAGTGGCACCCCTGAAGACAATTTTTTATCTGTCCTTCATGCTTCTCCCTCTCCCCAGAGAAAAAACACAGATCTCTACGTTACATTACAAAACAAAAGCATCTTTCTTATATTCCATTTTTTCCTAGAGCAGCATAGGTTCTGCCCACCTTTCAAATACACCACAGTGGGTGTGTTAACAAGACCCACTTGGACCCACGGGCCACCATTACAATTGCTGGGGTCAGTCCCGATGTTTGCCGGAGTTCTCCCAGGCATATTGGCAGCTAGCCCGAGCTGGGATCCCAGAGACTACACAGCTTCAGCTGGCTCCCCCGCCAGCTGGCCGTGTGAACGTTTGTTCCACAGATGGATCCAATCCTAACCAGGTTGCCAGCAGCTTCCTGGTCCGGAATGCAGCTTGCTAACCTTAATCCTTGCATCTTACTAATGCTGGCACTGCCTGAGAACTAAACTGTAAAATTATTTAATGTCTGGCATGAGATTTATCATCATCATCATCATCATCATTTGGGGGGAGAAGGCGGCCTTCAATGTACTCTTCATTTCTTGGATGACTGAATGGAGAAAGGAAAGACAGTCCCCTCTCCCTTTAGCTTTCTAGTTACCTTTAACTTACCTGGTTTCTTCTATATGGTTTCCCAATATACTTATTTATTTATTTTATTTTATTTAATAAATTTCTATCCCGCCCCTCCTCCAACGCAGCTCGGGGCGGCTTCCAACATTAAAATCATAAAAATACAATAAAATACAAAATGTTTAAAAACCTTAAATATGAAATATAAATATAACTCACAGGGCCAGACAAAAACCAACACAAATGGGTAGGGGACTAAACACCCCCCTCCCCGCCCTCCCTCCCAAAGGCCTGGGCAAACAGCCAGGTCTTACAGTTCCGCCGAAATGTTAAAAGGCTTGGGGCCAGGCGAGCTTCCTCCAGAAGGGAGTTCCACAGCCGCGGTCCCACCACCGAGAATGCCCTCTCCATCGTGGCCCCCCGTTTAACACGGGGGACCTCCAGGAGGGCACCCCCGGCAGACCGCAGGAGCCGCTCTGGGGCGCGAAGGGCGAGGCGGTCCCTAAGGTATGAGGGGCCAAGACCGTATAGGGCTTTATAGATCATCACTAGGACCTTGAACTTGGCCCGGCACACTATCGGCAGCCAGTGCAGAGCTCGGAGCACCGGTGTAATGTGCTCCCGGCGACCCGTCCCCGTCAGAAGACGAGCCGCCGCATTCTGCACCAGCTGCAGCCTCCGAGCCAAGAACAAGGGAAGCCCCACGTAGAGCGCGTTGCAGTAGTCGAGCCTCGAGGTGACAAAGGCATGGATGAGGGAGGCCAGGTCCGGGCCAGAGACATACGGACGCAGCCTACGCACAAGATAAAGCTGGCGGAAGGCAGCCTTAGCGACTGCCTCCACCTGCCGCTCCAGACGCAGGTCTGCGTCCAATACTACCCCCAGACTCCGAACCTGCTGAGCTACAGGAGGGCAAACCCCCCCAACTAGGGGGGCCACCACCCCCTTCGCCCTCCCCACCACCATCACCTCCGTCTTATCTGGGTTGAGCTTCAGTCTGCTCAGCCGCATCCAATCCGCCACGGCCTCCAAACATTGGGATAGCAACGAGATAGCAGGGTCTGGGTCAGTAGAAAAGGAGAGGTACAGCTGAGTATCATCAGCATACTGGTGACAACGCACCCCGAACCCTCTCACGACCTCCCCCAAGGGCTGCATATAGATATTAAACAACAGCGGAGACAAGATCGATCCCTGCGGAACGCCACACGGTAAAGCGCGGGGGCACGATGTTTCCTCCCCCAGCACCACCCGTTGGCTCCTCCCCGAGAGGAATGAGCGGAACCATTCAAGAACGGTCCCGCCCAGACCCCCCAGGTCACGCAGCCGTCTCAGCAGCAGCCCATGGTCCACGGTGTCAAAAGCGGCCGAGAGATCTAGCAGGATGAGAAATGTCGAACATCCTGCATCCATCTCCCGGCGGAGGTCGTCTACCAAGGCCACCAACGCCGTCTCGGTGCCATAGCCGGGGCGGAACCCAGATTGAAAAGGGTCAAGGAGCCCGATGTTATCCAGATGAACCTGGAGCTGGAGCGCCACTGCCCGCTCAATAACCTTCCCTAAAAAGGGAAGGTTAGAGACAGGTCGGTAGCTGGCGAGCGCGTCTACGTCCAACGATGGTTTCTTCAGCAGGGGGCGCACCACAGCCTCTTTAAGGCAAGGCGGCAACCTCCCCTGCCGAAAGGACGCATTCACTACCCTCGCCAGCACCGTCCCCAACGTCTCCCCGGAAGCTTTTATTAACCAGGACGGGCACGGATCCAGTTGACAACACGTGGCCCTCACAGACCCCAGGACATCCACCACATCGGCCGGCGTCACTTCCCGAAACTCTCCCCACAAAGATGGACCAGACGGGCCCTCCGCCCCCCCGCGCTCTTCCCCTACTGCCATCAACCCAGCGTCAAAGTCGGTCTGAATCCGAGCAATCTTGTCTGCGAAGTAGGTGACAAACTCCTCACAGCGGGCCCGGGACAAGTCCCCATCCAGGCGGAGGGAGGCCGGACTAACCAGCCCCCGCACCACCCGAAACAGCTCCGCCGGACGCGACTTCGCAGACGCTATGAGGACCGCAAGGAACTCCTTCCTCGCCGTCCTCACAGCCTCAACATAGGACCGCAAATGGGCCCTATGGAGAAGACGATCGGAGTCAGATCGAGTCCGACGCCAGCGTCGCTCTAGCCTCCTGCCTACACGCTTCATACACCGCAGCCCCTCAGTAAACCAAGGGGTCCTGCGGTGACGAGACCAAGGCAGAAGGCGTCTCGGAGCCACCCTGTCAATGGCCTCCTCCAGCAAGTTGTTCCAATGCCGGACCAGCTCATCCACAGAGTGGCCGTCCACGTCCAGGGTAAGCTCCCTCAGGACCTCCTGGAACCGCTGGGGTTCCATCAGCCTCCGAGGGCGGACCATCCTAACTGGTCCCTTCCCCTTCTGGAGGGGGCGCGCTAAAAGACCGGCCTGAAGGAGATAATGGTCCGTCCACGACAAGGGCACCGCTGTCACCTCCCCCACAACCGGACCCCCCGCCTCAAGGCCAGAGCCGAAGATCAGGTCGAGGGTATGTCCCCCCACGTGGGTCGGGCAGATCACCTCCTGGGACAAGTTCATAGTTGCCATGGCGGCCATGAACTCCCGCTCCGCCCCAACAAGGCCGGCATCGGCGTGGACGTTGAAGTCCCCCAGAACCAAAGTCCTGGGGGAGCCCAACACCACCTCCGAGGCCAGCTCCGCTAGAGCGGCAAGGGATGCCGCCGGGCATGAAGGGGCCCGGTACACCAGCAGCACCCCTAGCTTGCCCCCAGCCAAATCGAACACCACGTGCAGGACCTCTACACCCATAATCTCCCGCACTGGATACCTCCTAACAGGCCAGTCTTCCCTAAAAACAATAGCTACACCACCTCCCCGGCCGCCCATGCGGGGCTGATGCTGCACAGCATACCCAGCTGGAACAAGATCCGCCAAAGTTGGACCGGCCAGATCATCCAGCCAGGTCTCCATGATGCATGCGAGGTCCACGGCCCCATCCAAGATTAAATCATGGATAACTGGGGCCTTGTTGACAACGGACCTCGCAGACATATACCAACAGACATATACTTACTGTCTGCCCTCCTCTGCAGACTGCTGCAACCAGTCTGATTGTAACCAAGCCAAGCACACGCACCTGAGACTTCACATCCACTTGATTGTCTTCTCCCCTGTCTCTCCCACTGTCCCCTCTCCCTGTCTCCCCCTCCTTGTCTTTTAGATTGTAAGCCACAGGCAGGGACCGTGTCTATTTCTATGTTCTGTACAGCGCCAGACACATGCCTGGCACTATATAAATGTTTATTATAATAATAATAATAATTAATAAGGATAATATAGCTTGTTCTCCCTTAGGAGTTTGGGGAATGAAAGAAAGGGAAAGTAATGAAGGAGGAAGTGCTTCATCACATGAACCTTACTAAAAAGAGTTCTTGTTAAAAGGTCAATGGGACGAATCGGAGTAATATTTATGCTTGTCAAGCTATATAGGATAGCAGACATAAAGGATTAACTTGCTCACCAGCAAACCATTTACGGTGTGATCCTGCAGCTTTTTGGCACCAGCAATAGCTCTTTGTGCTAACACAAATCCCAATCTCTTCAATGGGACTCTGACTAGTGCAAAGCATTAGTGTCAAAAAACTGCATGATCGCACCGTTTGTAGGACTGACTGCTGCTCTGTCATCGTTTTTGTACTAAGACATCACCCACCCCAAAAACCATGCCCCAAGATTCTGCAAAAGCCTTTGACTAAAAAGAGAATGCAGTACCTTGTAACAATTAGCTACTGAGGAACAAGTTTAGAAGTCAGTCAACAACAACTATATAGCTACACAGTCAGCATCCCGTCCCTTCTACATCAATAACCATAGTTGGGAAGCAATACACTTTGGGGAATGGAAAAGTAACTACTAACCAAAGAAAGGGATAGAAATTCTTGCTCCCATGAAATCCATTATTTTAACAAGCTAGCCTAGCTTACTGCATACAGTCTCACCAAAAACTATTGCCTTGTTTACTATGACTAGCTCACTTTTCTGTAGCATGCTGCTCTTCACATACATCGGGACCCAATAAGCCTGAAGTCAAGGACAGCTCGAATCTCGTATTCTGGCTGATCCTGCAGGATGACTGGTAAGGGAGGAGGGGTACGCTATAGAGCATAGGCAGGGGGTTGTGCCTTTTTTAGGAGGGAAATATGAAATGCGGGGTGAATCCGGAGGTGAGCCGGAAGGGAAACTACATATGTGACCTCATTTAGCTTTCGGGCAATTGGGTAAAGTCCCATGTATTGGTCGTCTAATTTCGTTGAGGGCCGGAGAGAGAGGTAATTTTTCTTCCGGAACCAAACGAGGTCTCCTACCTGTAGCGGGGGGCCCGGACGCCGTTGTTTGTCGGCGGCCACCTTGTAGTGGCATTGAGTGGCGTGGAGACAGTGAAGGGCTTTTTGTTGCGCCATTTTTATCACGGATACCAGAGCACCGGCTGCAGGAACCATCGTCTGGGCAACGTCTGGAGAGCAAAGAGGAGGGTGGAAGCCATAAGTCACAAAAAATGGGGAGTTCCCTAAGGAGGCATTGAGACCATTATTATATGTCAATTCAGCAAGCGGCAAGTGCTTCCTCCAATCATCCTGAAGGTAGGTACAGAAGCACCAAAGATACTGTTCTACATGCTGATTAATCCGCTCCACTTGACCATTAGCCTGGGGGTGATAGGCAGTGGTTGGGCGGAGCTTCACTCCAAGGAGGGTGAAGAAGGCCTTCCAGAACCTCGATATAAATTCGGGGCCCCTGTCCGAGACGATCTCACAGGGCAGCCCATGGGGACGTACTACTTTTCAAAGGAGCAGTTCTGCTGTTCTTGGCCCTGACGGGAGCCCTGCGCAAAGCACAAAGTATCCTATCTTCGTAAAGTAGTCTACTACTATCAAGATGGTATCGCAGCCTTCAGAGCTTGGCAGGCCCACAATGAAATCCATGGCTATCTTTTACCACGGACCCTTAGGTAGCGGGGTTAACTGAAGTAACCCTACTGGTTTCGTCCGGGGGGTCTTGGTACAGGCACATACCACACATCCTCGAACATAGCGCTCCACATCCCTTCGGACCCCTGGCCACCAAAAGGATCTCAACAAGAGTGTAAGGGTTCGTTGGCAGCCCGGGTGTCCTACTAGCGAGGAAACATGATGGGCCCAAAGGACTTGGGGTCGATACTTAGAAGGAATAACAATCCAACCTTAATGGTAATACAGTCCTTGGTGATAGGGGTACTTGTGGTGAGCGCCATCTAGCGTACTCACTGCCTGAAGTTTCTGTATAGAGGGGAAGGTGGTGGCGAATGCAGATGGTGGAATGATGTGTTTGGAGGGCTCCTGCCGATCTTCCTCCTTGAGGTAACAGCGAGATAAGGCGTCTGTCAAGGTGTTTTAGGAGCCAGGTCGGTACTGTATCTTGAAACAAAAGCAAGAGAAAAACAGGGCCCATCAGGCGTGTCGGGTGCTGTTAATTCGAGCAGTTTGCTTGTAGGTCAGATTCTTATGGTCAGTTAACACCAGGATAGGATGGGGACCTCCCTCTAGAAAGTGTCTCCAAGCGCCAAACGCGGCCTTAATAGCCAGCAACTCCTTGTCCAGGATAGCGTAGTTTCGTTCGGCAGATGTTAACTGACGGGAGTAGAAGGCACAAGGAAGCCGCAATCCTTTTGGTCCATGGGTTTGGGTTAACACAGCCCCGATGGCTGAATCCGAGGCGTCAGCCTCTACGATAAAGGGTTGGGACACATTAGGGTGCTGCAGAAGGGGCACTGTCATAAAGGACTGTTTGAGGGCTTCGAAAGCACGTTGCTGGGGACCCAACCAATCGTACCTTGCTCCTTTCATCAATAATGCCATCAAAGGGGTAGTGTATTCCGCATACCGGGGAATGTAATGACAATAATAATTTGTGCTTCCCAAAAAACATTGAAGAGCTTTTACTGACTGTGGTGCCGGCCAATATTGAATGGCTGCAACCTTGCCAGAATCCATCTTGATACCGTGGGAGGTCACGATGAACCCTAGAAAGGGAACCGCGTCAACATGGAAGACACATTTTTCCCTTTTACAATACAACTTATGTTGTAGGAGTCTCGTAAGTACCATTCGTACGTGGCGAATATGTTCCGCAACTGAAGCCTAAAATATAAGAATATCATCGAGGTAAGTGACCACACAGATGTCTAAAAGGTCACATAATATATCATTAATCAGGTGCTGGAAGGTGGCCAGAGCATTTACAAATCCATAGGGCATTACGAGGTACTCAAAATGACCAAAATGGGTCCGAAAGGCTGTTTTCCACTCATCCCCTTTTCTTATCCTGACCAAGTTGTAGGCCCCCCTCAAGTCTAACTTTGTAAAGATCTTCGCCCCTTGGAGTTTCCCCAATAGTTCTGGAATCAAGGGTAATGGGTACCTATTCTTTACCGTAATGGCATTAAGGCCCCGATAGTCAATACAGGGACATAAGTCCCCCTCCTTTTTGGACACAAAAAAGAGAGGGGCGCCTGCAGGAGACGTGGAATGATGGATGAAACCCTTGGCCAGGTTATTGTGAATGTAGGTTTGGAGGGTCTCCATCTCCCCCGGGGAAAGAATATAAATCCATTCATATGGGGGCTCAATCCCAGGGAGCAACTCAATGGGGCAATCATAAGGGCTAAACGGGGGGCGTTCAGAGGCCTCCAGTTTACTGAAAACCGTGGCAAGATCCAGATAGGGCAGGGGAATATCTAGACCTGGGGTAGGGGCAAGTAGTGCATTAACCTTGGTGACAAGGGGAGGAGTAACTATACAGTGCCTCTGACAATGAACCGAGGGGAAACGCAGACCTGAAGTGGCCCAGTCGATTGCAGGGTTATGGGCTGAAAGCCACAGGAAACCAAGGACAAGGGGGAAGTAATAACGTCAAACTGCAACCGCTCTACGTGAGCCTTGATAGCACGTACTGGGGGGGGGGGGGTGCATCGTTGTATGGGGCCAGAAATAAGAGGGGAATCATCAATGGTCTGTACCAGCTCTACGAAATCCCGGGTCTGTTGGGGAACCAAGTTCGTTAAAGCGAACATCACGTCCATAAAATTTCCAGAGGCTCCTGAATCAATAAGGGCTTGTTGGATAAGGGATCGGGAAGGAGACACTTGGAGAGTCAAACAAACATATAACTGACGGCTCAAACTGCCCTTCCCTGGAGCCCAAGTGTCGGGGGTACCGACCTTTACTGAGAGGCCCCCCACTCCTCTCAGCCCGGGGCGTTTGCCCCCGGGGCAGGTTGGGTGGCCCTAATTGGGCACTCCCTAGAAAAGTGGGAATTCCCCCAACAGTAAAAGCAAAGACGAAGTAGTCAACGCCTTTCCCACTCTGCTCGAATCAGGGGACCCTTAATCGCCCCTATTTGCATTGGTTCTGGGGCCGGACTGCCCTCAGGTGGGGAAGGGGGACCAACCAGAACCCGGGGTACTCTAAATTCCCCCAATTTCCCCTGATCCCTGTCGTTCCTTTCTCCGTTCCGACAACCTCTCATCTATGTGTAGCGAGAGGGTGACGAATTCATCAAGGGTGGCAGGGGTAGCAGCTACCCCTGCCAACTGGTCCTTAATCTCGTCACTAAGGCCTTGGTGGAACAATGCCCGTAGGACCAAATCCTCCCAGCCCAGGTCGAAAGCCAGTTTACGAAATTGGGTTATATAGTCAAGCAGCACTGTGTGTCCCTGTTTCAATTGTAAGATAGTTTGTTCTGCGTCTCGTATGCGGTGGGGGTAATCAAATAAAAAATTTTGTAAGAATCCCTGGTAATCCCGTAGTAAGTCATCATTGGACGCCAATAATGGAGTGGCCCAATCTAAGGCTGCCCTAACCAGTAACCCCACTATAAAGGCAACCTTGGCCTGATCGGTGCCATACGTCAGGGGTTGCGTCTGAAAAGTAAGGTTGCACAAGGCCAAAAACCCTTGGCATACCTTACGATCCCCATAGAATTTATCTGGTCTAGGGGCCTTAGGTTCCCTAGGAAGGGGACAAGTGAGGGTTACGGGTGGCGGGGTAGGACTATCCTCTACAGGTCCCACCCCCACCCCCTCCAAGCAGTACCAACTGCTTCCAGAGGTCCCAGGAGTTCCTGATTCCTTTCACGTAGCTCCTGATTCACTTCCTTGAGATCTTGGACCTCCATAGTAAGCGCCTGGACCACTAGTACGGTTCCTGGACTTGAGCGGCCACATCCATCCTGAAAAAGGGAGAAGGGGGGTGCCGGTAATTCTGTCACGGGAGAGGGGGGAAGAAGGGAAGGGTATAGGAGGGTTAAGGGAAGGGTCAAGGGTTCACCGGCTGGGGTTTCTCCCCCACGCGTTACCCGAGGTGGTAATAGTTCCCTCAGGGTCTTGTTTGGGCTTTCCCACCAGTCTAGGGGGCAACCTGACTCGTCATCGCGATGGAGAGGACCCAGTTGTCAGAAATGGAGATGGGGGGGCACACCTCAGGGGACACACAGTGGAGCTTGCTGAGGGTCCCTGGGCACCGTGGAAGGAAAGGTGAGGATGCAGGGGCTAGGGACAGGGGTGAGGAAGGGGAAGGAGTGAGATAGGGGTTCCCCTTGACCAGGGCACTCACTCGGGGGTGTAGGGAGCCGGGTTTCAAACACACTCACTGTGGAGGGGTTGGGAGGGAATCACGCACTCCGGGGTTCTCACAACACACTCGAGCAGGGAGTAAGGAAGGGGAGATCAATTGTAAGACAAGGAGGGGGGAGCAACACACACAGGAACCAGATCAATCAACTCTCTATCTCTATCTCTCAAGGTGCACACAAGAACAAGGTAGCAAGGGCCAGCCTCTCTAAATGATTACCGGCGGGGCTTCTGTGCATCGCTGCTGCCTTTATGCCCTCCATGGCCCTATGGCGTCCTTCTAGAAGGGTTCCCCCCCCCGCTCACCGTCTACGTCTCTCCGCCAGGCGTGCACTGCGCCTGGGCGGAGCCAGCGTCCCTGCGTCTATGGGGAAGGGCTGGGCAGAACCCACCCCCTTGTCTCTGTCACTGTCGCGGCAGCATCCCCCGATGCTGCATCGGGTTGCCTAGCAACCCGGGGGGTTATGCGGCGCGGCCACAGGCGCAGAGTGTCAGTACGACAAGGGCTCGCAGGGAGACAATCTCGGTTGTTGCCCGAATGTTATGGGATTCCCTTCCCCTGGAGGCTGAGTCAAGCTTGAGCATCTTCCAGAGGTGGTGTAAGACTTTCCTGTTTGAAAAAGCATTTGACGGGCGTAGACATTAGGGTGGGTTTTGATGGGTGGTTTTGGGTAGGGTTGTGAGGGGGGATTGGGAGGTGGTATTGGGTGGGTTTGGTGTAGTGTTGTGCGAGGGTTGGGAAATTTAAGGGTATTTTAAGGGCATTTTGAGAGAGCCAGTGTGGTGTAATGGCTAAGTGTGCAGTACTTGGATCAGGAGGTAGGGGGGACCCCGGTTCAAGGTGACCTTGGGCCAGTCACAATATTCTCTCAACCTAGCCTACCTCACAAGGTTGTTGTGAGTATTAAAAGTTTGTGAAGTGCTCCGAATGCCATGGCAGGTGGGCGCTATATAAAAATGAAGATCTATTTTAAAATATGAGTTTTATCTATTTTTATTGTTTGTGAGCTGCCCTGAGCCTTTGGAAGGATGGCATATCAATTCAAATAAATTAAAAAAAAAGACCAGTAAATGCTCAAGCCTCAGGCAGCTCTTTCCCAGAAAAGCACTTGAAAGGACAACGGGGAGAGGAGGGAATGACATGAAACTAAGTGGAATGGTCCACAGGAGAGCGTCTGCCCCTCTATACGCACTTGGAATGTTGAGAGGTGTGCGCGTGCACATGTTAAGTGCATGAGAGGCAAGGCTCATCTCTTGTTGGCCACTCAAAATGTTGGGAGGTAGGAAATAGGATTTGATTCTCTATTACTAGCAATATATATCAATGCAAACTAAGCTAATATACAGTTTTATACTATGTCCACTCTAAAAAAGGAGTCAACAAAACTGGCTTCTACATGGACATAGGTTAAATGGGTGCAAAAACTATGTGTATGTAGACCCAGCAGCTGTTAGCAAATGGGTGAAAAACTGAACAGTAAAGCATCTAATGGATGTCACCTAGGCAAGCACAGTGGTTCATTTTCAAAGTTCAGCTCAGGATTGCAGGCCTCAATTCCCCCAGAGTCTAATGGAAACCATGTGGCTTCGCCGTATTCAATGCACTGAACATTTTTATACATGGTATTGACACCAAGACTTTTGTGAATCATTGCAAAAGCCTGGTCAAAGGGATCATATGTAGTAATAGGGCCAGGAACATCTTTCCCAACCTGCAGGATCCTGCGAAGAAACGCATCTTGTACCTTTTCCAATGGTTGGATTATTGGATAAGGAATAATCTCAAGGCCCAACATTGCCGCTGGCAGAACTTTTGCTCGATAAGCCTTCAAAAAGGTTGAAACTGGCACCCCCTGGGAAATCCTTGCTGCTCTACCTATTGCCCCTGCAAATTGGGCTGCTCTTGCTGCTCTACCTAATATATGTCTGGACCACATGCCCCTATTAGTAAAGGTTACCCCAAGATAAACACACGATTTCACCAACTCCATGGGTTGGCTAGCAATCTCCCACTTCACCAATGGTTTGTTGGAACCAAAAATCATAACCTTTGATTTTCCTGGGTTTGGTGTCAATTTTTTTATGGCGCAATATCTATCCAGACCCTGAAGCAGTCGCTTTAGTCCCTTCACTGTCTGGGAGATTAAGACCAGATCGTCTGCGAACTGCAGGAGATTCAGCTTTCGGGCACCAATTGTAGGGGGATGGTTATCTTCCACTTCTAACCAGGTAATGAGATCCTCAAGATAAATATTGAACAACAATGGCGCCAAAACACATCCCTGTCTAACCCCCCTTTGCACAGCAATGTCCCCACTGAGATGATTGTTGGGGGCCGTTTTGACTTTGGCCTTGTTGTTATCGTATAGCTGGACTATAAGAGCCAAAAGATTGCCATTGATCCCCAACGCCGAGAGCTTTCCCCAAAGGCGGGCCCGAGGGATGGAGTCAAAGGCCTTAGTCAGGTCTATAAAGGCTAGATGTATTTTACCCTTCCTAATCTTGTAGTACTTATAGATGATATGTTGTAGAATAAAACAACAATCTATTGTTGATTTACCTTTCCTGAAGCCGAACTGCTCACAAGGAACAATTGACCTTGCTTCCACCCACTGCTCAAGATGTTTTAGTAGGCATTTTGCATTTTGAAATTCTACTTTTCTTCATTTAATTAAAAAAATAAATCTTTAATAATCAGTGCCATATTTCATGGATATTTCTATGCCATTCAGAGACAAAATCCTCCTCCTGCAAGGGAAGAGAGGCTCTGACATGTCAACACCTCACTTGATACAGAAAAGGCGAGATTATCTGGCTCAGTTTTTGAGTGTCTGCAAAAGTCACAGATAGGTGCACACACTGGAGCAAATTACTATTCACAGAGACATTTATAGCCACTGGTTTATCCTGCAAGGTGCTGATTAGACTCAGTTCTCAATTACATATAACAAGGAGCAGACATCAGTCAGGACCATGCTCCCTATTAGCATCTTTCTATCAAGATATTATAGAAATGGGAAGATCAGTATCGGATCAATCTGGTTTGCCCAATTTGGGGGCGAATCGGAATGATCCGATTCATTTGATTTTGAGATGGGGGATCTAATCTTCCATCAGATCCCCCACTGGATCCCCCAGCAAGTCCTGGTGCTTTCAGCTGCTGCCAGCTCTGCCTCCCCTGCCCGGTTTCCCAGTCCCCTGCCCATGTCAGTGTCCCACGCACCCCAGCACCTGCGGAAGCAGTGCTGCTGGGGCAGGCAGGTAAGATGGGATTCCAGGGGAGGCCAGCACTGGCAGGGGTCCAGGGGAGGCAGAGCTGGAAGTAGAGGGTCCAGGCAGTGATGGAGAGGGGAGTAGTTTGTACTTACTTACCTTTTCTTCCTAGGCTCTGGTGACCTGCGTGGCACTGGCTGGAGCCCAGCTTGGACTTCTCAGAACCACGCCAGAGGAAACTAACCCGAAAAGCAATGTGCCTGCACAAAACGGGCAGTATGGCCATTCTGCACGTACATGGCCATTCTGAGCATGCGCAGACTGGATGCCCTTTCCATAATGGCGCTGATGCTGCTAGAAAATGACCGTACATGCACAGAATAGCCATGGCGGCCATTTTTTTCCTTACACATTGCTTTTGGGGGGTTAGTTTCTTCCTGGTTTGGCCCTCAGAGGGACGCACCAGGCACCACGCAGATCAGCAGAGCCTAGGAAGAAAAGCTAAGTGCAGAGCCTAGGAAGAAAAGCTCCTGACCCCGGCCCCTCTACGCCTCCTCCTCCTTCCCATAACTGCCCAGCCCCTCTAACCCCAGCTCTGCCTCCCCTGGGCCCCTGCCCAGTGCCCAGGCAGAGGTCCGGGGGAGGCAGAGCTGGGAGCAGACACATGGTTTTAAACCGTATTGGTCAGAATCCGATTCCAATTAATACAATTTAAATCTGAACTGAAGTTGGTCATGCTGATATTGAACCAATACAGATTTTCAATACACTTTCCCATCCCTACAAAATATTTTAAATGTGGAATTGCCTGTGGTTAGACTTTTAGCTGAATTTCTCCAAACTTGTGTGGACAGTGACTTCCTAAGCTATCTGTTATGAGTGCAAGAAGTATCTAAGTGACGTAGGAGTTAAGTAAGTCCCATTGTTGTGTCTTGGGATCCGTGCTCTTAAGTCACATACAGTAAGCAATTTTGGAAATCTTACAGGGGTCTCTTGCTGTCTGCATTCTTTATTATGCTTGTTAATGGCTTTTCAAAAAATGTCAGCAGTAACTTTTCCTTCTGAATAAGGGATTTGAATGGAGCAATCACTTGGCTCAGTTTTGAGATAACAGCTAGGAAATTGAGACAGTAGAAGCAGGAAACTAATGGGAGCTCCTCAAAGGAATTAGGGAACTCTAACACGAAGCCACTGGGAATTCTTCAATCACTTCTAGAATCCACTGCTTCTGAAAGCTGTGTTGGGAAATATGGGATAAGTCCCCATTGAGCAGTGGGACTGCAGCTATGTAGAAGAACAGCAGATATGGGGCAAAACTGCAATGGAAATTATTTTAAAACAGCCTTGGCAGCTGTGAATGCTGAACAGCAGCACTAGCCTCCTGGTTCTGATATCAACAATTCCATTCTCTAGAGCAAGCAGAGC
Organism: Sphenodon punctatus; assembly: GCA_003113815.1. Lineage (NCBI taxonomy): Eukaryota > Metazoa > Chordata > Lepidosauria > Sphenodontia > Sphenodontidae > Sphenodon > Sphenodon punctatus. The sequence continues at coordinate 3,672,335 of QEPC01003278.1, forward strand.
CTCCTGCAACTTAGAGCACTTTCCCACGTGACAAAATGTGCCTGATTTGCCTCCGGGAAAATCTCCAGGAGGCAAATCAGATGCACGCTTTGTAATGTGGAAACGTTAACCCGCGTGTTTTGGATGCCAATCTTGTGGAGAATGCAAGGTCAGATTTACCGGCTTTGTACCAGCTCTGAATCCCCCCCACAGGATTTTCACCAAAAGCTCAAGGGTTAAACATTTCCACGTTACAAACCCCTTGCCTAATTTGCCTCTCAGAGATTTCCCTGAATGCGAATCAGGAACATTTTGTCACGTTTGGTTAGTCTAAAGTGCCTAAAGTGCCTTTAGACTAACCAAGGGGCTCTAAAACTAAAGGTGCAGAAGAGAGAGGCTCAAGCTGTCCTAACACGGTTCTCAGGCAGATATATGTTTCTTTCACCCACTGGTTGAGAAAACCATTCACCCAACAACTGCATTTAATGCATTGGAGTACAGTTTTCATATGCCAAGTTCTGATCTGAGCATGCACAGGACTAAAGAGGCTGTCTGGCTGATAAAATAAGTAATATTTGACACCTCACCAAGTGGCATAGATGGGCTCATAAAGCAACAACTTCGAGAAGTTGGCAACAAAGGAGAGACAGGACATTTAATTAACAGGAAAGCTTTATAGTCTCTCAAGCAGGCTTTACAATTCCCCAAACATGTGAGCTTAGTGTTCAACTACTGCATAGGCTATGCCACAGCCTCTCCAAGTTTGCTGCAGAAATGAGCTCTAGACAGTCCAGCCTTTTGTGGCCACAGGCACCGTATGCCATATTTCCTGCTAGCTACAGAGTTAATATCTTCACATTTTGGACAGTTACCAAGGCCAGTTCCCACTCAGCAGCAGCAATTTACAGAAATGGCTAGCTGGCTGCCCTGCTCTCTCTCTGGGTGAAAACAAACAAGACAGTAGACCACATTAGCCCGCGATCCACCAGACGTTTGCCCACTCCCACCACAGGGCAGGTGACCGGCTGCTACCCAACACATCGTCTGGAGAAGATGGTGGATGCAGTGCAGGCTAAGGCTGGCCCAGCTGGGCTAATGTGCACCCTCCCATCTGTTAGGTCCCAGGCAGCCTCACCACGTCGTGAGGTCTGCCAGCACAGAGTTGTGGGCAAAAAGCCTTGAGCGGTCAAAGAAGCAACTGTGTCCCTTCTCCTCCCTGCGCAAACTGGCCCCAGTGCCCTTAAAGGGAATGCACGACAAATCTAAACCCACACAGGGTGACCCCCAAACTGTTCTATAGCACATGCCCAACCCTCCATGCCCAATGCCCGCCCTTCCACAGAACAACTGAGGAACAACAGCGGACATGTGGATGAGGGGGATGTACAAAGGATGCTGGCAGACGCATCAGCCTGCGAGGCTGCCTACGGGGTCACGAGCGGGTAGACGCAGCTCCTGGGGCACCATGTGTGCAGGAAAGACCACGCAGCCCAGCTGGGGTTGCTGGTGCAACAGTCCGCTAGTGGACCCCAAGGGGCGATGGGACCATGGGATGCAAATGAGAGCACGGCTTTGCTGGAGATTTGTGCACTGCCAGAGTTTGGACTGTCCCTAACAGTTGCTGGACCCTCTCTGCCACTTTATTTTGCCACTACCCTGATGACAGCAGGGGATATGCACGTGGCCACTGCAAGTGCCTTAATCAGATACTAGAGCTGATCCTTGGGGGGGTGGGGGTGTCAAGAAGAGCTGCCTACCAGGAGGGTGACCCAACTGAAGCTGAACTTCTTGCCCTGTACGTGATCTGGCCACACCCAGATGTGCAGGCCACCCTGCCGAGTGGGTGTGGTTTCAACCCCCACTATATGGTGGCACAGCATATGTTGGTGAGGGGCTACCAGAGAGATATGTTTCAATGTGGGTTATATGTGGAGAGAGCAGGATTTCCCACACCACAGATGCAAGGATCCCGCTAGAACTCCACCCCCCCAGAAATTTTGAAAAACAACATCAACCAACTCTAGTATTTTCCCAAGGCAATTTATTTACAATATATAAGGTAAATAAGACAAATCAACACAGCCAGCTAAGCCTGCAAACAGGCAACTCCATTTGCAGAAACCTCAGGCAAGACGGACCCAAGTCTTTTCATCAAGAAACAACTCCCTTTTCTCATTTTTGGTCTGCATTTAACATATTGATTATTTGCTGTCCTGATTTTTAGGTTGTATTTTCTCCTGGAAAAAAATCAAAGAGCAAAAGAAAGAAGCCTTTATTTTTTATTTATTCACATTTTTACGCCACCCCCTCTCGTTTACGCATCTCAGGGCAGCTAACATCTTTTTTTTAAAAACCATACAATCATTAAACATAAAACATTAAAATAACCCAGGCAGAGAAGAAGAAAAAACACCAACCCTAACCCAACCTCCCACCCATCACCCGTCTTACCCATCAAAGGCCCGGCAGAGCAGCCAGGTCTTACAACTGTCTACAGAAAGAGGGGAAGTCTAAGGACAGGTGGACCTCCAACAGGAGGGAGTGGCCACAGAGAACACTCTCCTCATAGTTGACATTCAGGAAACCCGGGGGACCTCAAGGAAGGCATCCTTGGCCAACCACAGAGGCCGATCCAAGACCTAGAGAATTAGGCGGTTCTGCAGATTTATTTTATTTATTTATTTATACAAATTTATATCCCGCCCCTCCTCCAACGCAGCCCGGGGCGGCTCACAACAACAAAACAATTAAAACAATAAAATACATTAAAATTCAGATAAAAACAATCAAATATTCAATATAAATATTAAACAGGGCTAGACAAAACAAATGGTTTGGGGATTAAAAAAACCCCATCCCTACCCTCCCCCAAAGGCCTGGGCAAACAGCCAGGTCTTACAGTTCCGCCGAAATGTTAAAAGGCTTGGGGCCAGGCGAGCTTCCTCCGGAAGGGAGTTCCACAGCCGCGGCCC
>QEPC01003278.1:3679363-3714499 GCA_003113815.1 Sphenodon punctatus
GGGGTTTTTAACCCCCCGCTACTTCCGGGTGGGGGGGGAGGGGACAGGTCAGCCCACGAGGCTGGCCTCTGCGATTCCCCCCCTAGCCCCCCACAACTCACAGATAGTTCTTCCCCCCGCAGGTCCCCCAGCGGGCAGCGGCAGCAGTGGAATCGGCGGCAGCGGGACAATCCAGGCAGCAGGGCAACGGAGCACCCACCCCCCCGCCGGCGGCAGAGCTTCCCAGCCCCCACAGCAGCGAGGCAGGTAGGTGGATGACAACAGGCTCCTCGCAAGCTCTTCAGTGAGGCCCAGGCCATTCAGGGCTTTAAAGGTCAAAACCAACACACTGAATTGGGCCTGGCTATCGGCAGCCAGTGCAGAGAATGGAGCACTGGAGCAAGGTGCTTGCGACGACTTGTCTCCCTTGGGAGATGAGCTGCCGCATTCTGCACCAGCTGCAGTCTCCGGACCATCACCAGTGGTAGCCCCACGTAGAGCGCATTACAGTAGTCCAGTATCAAGGTAATAAAAGCATGGATGATCATGGCAAGGTCCGTGCCTGAGACATACGGCTTGAGCCGTTGCACCAGATGCAATTGACGAAATGTGCCCGTTGCCACAGTTGCCACCTGGACATCCAGGCAGATCCATGGGTCTAGGAGCACCCCCAGACTATGGACCTGAAATACCGGGGGGGGGGTCAGACCCCGTAAATGATGGGGGCCATCACTCCCCTGGCTTTTCCCACAACCAACACCTCTATCTTGTCAGGATTCAACTTCAGGCGACTTGCCCTCATCCAGTCCCCTGCAGCTGACAAACACCAGGTAAGCATTGAGATTGCCAGGCCTGGGTCTGATGAATAAGAGAGTTACAACTGGATGTCATCAGCATACTGAGGACACCTTACACCAAACCCTCTGATGGCTTCCCCCAGAGGCTGCATATACACATTGAACAAGAGTGGGGATAAGATGGAACCTTGTGGGACTCCACACATGAAGTCCCGGGGAGAAAATGAACAATCACCCAGTACCACACATTGAGTTCTCCCAGCCAGGAAAGAGTGGCACCATTCCAGAACAGTCCCGCCCACTCCAGCTTGGCCCCGCAACCGAGTCACCAACAACTCGCGATCAACAGTATCAAATGCAGCCAACAGAGCTAATCTTTGGCCACATAAAGCTCCCGTTCGCCAAATTAACGATCAAACAAGTTTAGATGGGCCACAAAGGTGACCGAACCTTAAACAGATTATGTCAATGGAGCCAACTCCCCATTCAGACATGGGAGAGTGTATTGAGCACAAAGTACATTTACCAAGCAGTGGGTTTCTGTTTTAGCCAGTCTTCATGGGGTCCCTTGAGCCTGCTTCCTTGTGTTCAGTCGTCTCCATGGGGATCCTCCTGTTGAATTACTTTTTATCAAAAAAATATTGATATTGCAAAGGTGTTACTGAAATGCCCAACACTGCTTTTGTCCTCGGCAAAAAATCAAATTCTCAAAGGATGCTTCTCTCTCTGCAGTAGGATATGGGAGGGGAACAAAAATATTACAGCAATATGAAAGAAAATTTACAACCCTTCATTCATACTACACATACAGCATAAAGAGATTCCAAGCGCAGAGAACGTATTTGAAAATATGGAAAAGAATGATGCTCCTATTCTCTCGTCCACAAAGAACCTTAAAGAGATAGGAACAAAGATCTAAAGCCTGAATCACTTGCCCATCAAATCTCCCGAGTGTTCTATTTACAGAGAAGATCACATAAGTCTAGAAAACATTTCCATCCAGGACATAATCACCTTTCATGCATTTCCCTCACGACGTTTCTGTGCAGTATGTGTTGTGCTTCCCAGACACCAACACTGGCTTGATTTAAAGCAAGGGTGGAGAACCTCAGGCCCATGGGCCAAACGCAGCCCATGGCTACTTTTTATGTGGCCCCTTTCCAGTTCTTGGAACTAGCCCCCTGGATCCAGTTCCTACCTCCAAGTACTAAAACGTAAGCTCACTGTAAGGAAAGAAAGATGAGGGCAAGAACACAAGGATGGGGGACAGATACATCTGAATGCTCCTCTTCCTGAATGTATCTCTTAGTACCCCCATCTCCAACTTGTATGTGGCCTTCGGAGCTTGTTTCAAAATGGCCCCTGGGAGGGAAAAGGGCTCTCCACCCCTGATCTAAAAGATCAGCTCATTAAGTGAGCTACAATCCGATTTGACTTTAGTGAGTAGGTGAAATAGGTCGCCCTCCTAAGTTGACCACTGAAGGCTTGCACTGCCAGGCACTGCTGCTTTCCTACTGATCAGCTGTTCTGCAAACAAGCATCAGAGAATCACCCTGCTGACAAGGCGAGACAGCACTGTGATGGGGGGCGGGGGTGCCTAGGGTGGCTAGTCTGGCTACAATCAAAGCATCAAAACAAGTTTGTGGAGACCTTTCCGAAGCCCTACATTTCTGTGAAATAGGGACTATCCTTATAAGTCATTCAGTTGGCACACTTCCCTACAGCTGTGCTTTCCTTTAAACACAGATATACTGAGAAAGAAGGGATTTGTTTCTGGCAAGGCCTTTCCATTCATATCAGATGAAGGCCTCGAGAGTTTTGCAGTAAAATGCAGGATATTGCCTATGTGAGCTTCTATAAGGCCTGTCAGCCACAACAGCTTGTGTAGTATTGCAATATCTGTGTAGTATCAATGGACTTTGGGACTCACTAGCCAGCTGGGGCTCGTCTCGCCAGACCATTACAGACACAAAATATTACTATCACAACACATTAGCATCATTTCAGCACCCTTCCATCTCCCCACCATCCTCAATATGCTGCTCTCTGTTCTCTCAACAGCTTGTGGCCCAAGCTTTCCTTTAATATTCAAACAACTTGCATTAAGAAAGTCATGAATGATTTCACTGGAGTGGAAAAAGTTCGTTATTTTCTGACAGCAACATCTGTTATGTCCCTCCTGAAAAACCAAATGGCACACCTTTAAGATATGTGGAACTGAAGGAGTAGATGGGCCAAGACCAAGTAAACAATCATGTCTGGGAGATTATATGTTGTTAGGTAATACTTAAATCAAATGGAAAAGCAAAACGTGAACCACAGCACCAATGAAAAGGAAATGCTATTTGTTGTCTGGAATTTCATCTCACAAGTGCTTCAAGAGACAGACATGAAAACAACTACACAATAAGCATGGCAAGAATTAATTTTCCAATGAAAAGCCTGAAGTATACATTTCTAGTTTTCTGAGAAGTCTAATTACAACTGTCTGCAACAACCACCCTTCTTGCATTTCAGAACTGGGAAGCAGGGAGCTTTCTTTTTGTGCTTTATTAAGCATAGACACACTACAGCAATAACTGCCTATAACATATTAACTGGGCATGTTGCAAGAATCAGTCTCCTGATTCTTCACTGACACAGACAAAGGTGGAGGAAGAGGGCTATATGTATTTTCTATTCTTGAAAACACTTGCTTTATGTAGTGTTTTAGCCCTCAGCTAGTAATTATTCCACCAACATCACCATCCCCCCTCTTAGATCCATCTCCTCAACATCTGTTTAACCACTCTTTCTATTCAGATAGTGGAATCTAGCCAGTAGCACTCCCTGACCCCAGGGGCTTGTGACTCTATGTCAGTTATAACTAGCACTAACACCTTCTCTCTTGCTTCACTGATAAGAACAGTTCTGAAAAGTGAACACTACGTTCTCCTTCAAACGCTAGCTACCCAATGTATTAAGTGGGAAATGCTCAAAAATTATTATTCGTATTATTTGACCCTTGTCACCCAGCCCCAGAACCTGTCACATACAATAAAATCAGAAAGGATTTATTTATTTTTTTAATCAGAAAGGGGGTGGAGGTGGGGAATAGAACTGTTCTGAACGGAGATGAATTTAGTAAGCTGGTTTCACTATTGCACAGCGTATATTAAATAAGTTAATAGTTCTCTTGCCCTTTTTTATTTTTTTACACAAAACCACCACCACCACTACAAAAAAAGTTTTTGCCAGCTATCTGGAGATTAATTTTCAATCTGAATTTCACTAGAAAAGCTCTAGAGCAATTATTTGGAGAAGAATCTCTTGCTATTAGAAAATACTGTACTTAATTAAAAGGCCAAACACTAGTTATCGAGGGGGTCTCAGATTTTATATAACAAAACATTTGATTTAAACCTAGAATTAACACAGCTAACTTTTAAAATAATTTATTTATTTTATTTATTTATTTCATTATATTTATAGCCCGCCCCCCCCCCATGCCTACGGCATCGCGGGACGGCTTCCAGAATAATATAAAACAATTTTAAAACATAAAAACCCTACAATATCATAATAAAAACAAATTTAAACACACACACACACACACACCAAAAATTAACCCACCTCCCCACCCTCCCCTCCAAAGGCCTGGGCGAACAGCCAAGTCTGTCAGATACGTCAAAAGGCCAACAGACCCGGGGCCAGGCGAGTCTCCTCCGGGAGGGAGTTCCACAACTACAGCCCGGCCACCAAGAATGCCCTCTTCATTGTGGCCCCCTGTCTTACACGGGGGACCTCCAGAAAGGCGCCCCCGGTGGCCCGAAGGGATCGCTCTGAGGCGCAGAGGGCGAGGCGGTCCCCGAGATATGAGGGGACCAGACCGTGAAGGGCTTTGTAAATCAATACTAACACCTTGAATCTGGCTCGGTACGCTATAGGCAGCCAGTGCAGAGCGCGGAGCACCAGTGTTATGTGCTCACACCGCCCCGTCCCCATCAGGAGACGGGTTGCCGCATTCTGCACTAGCTGCAGCCTCCAAACCAGAAACAAGGGAAGCCCCACATAGAGCATGTTGCAGTAGTCTAGCCTTGAGGTGATGAAGGCATGGACGAGAGTGGCCAGATCGGGCCCGGAGAGGTAAGGTCGAAGCCCCCATACCAGATACAGCTGGCAAAAGGCGGCTTTAGCCACTGCCTCCACCTGTTGATCCAGACGGAGGCCCGAATCCAAAACCACTCGCAGACTCCAAACCTGAAGAGTAACAGGCGGGCGAACCCCCCCTATCAGGGGGGCCAGTACCTCCCCTGCCCTTCCCACCACCACCACCTCCATCTTATCGGGATTGAGCTTCAGTCTGCTCTGTTGCATCCAATGCGCCACGGCCTCCAAACATTGGGAGAGTAATGAGACAGCAGGACCTGGGTCAGTTGAAAATGAGAGGTACAGCTGAGCATCATCAGCATATTGGTGACATCTCACTCCGAACCCTCTCACGATCTCCCCCAGGGGCTGCATATACACATTGAACAACAGTGGAGACAGAATGGAACCCTGCGGAACGCCGCAGGTCAAGACCCAGGGGCTAGATATTTCAACCCCCAGCACCACCCGCTGACTTCTACCCAAGAGGAATGAGCGGAACCATCCAAGGACAATCCTGTCCAGATCTCCCAAGTCTCACAGCCATCTCAACAGCAGCCCATGGTCCACGGTATCAAAAGCAGCCGAGAGATCTAACAGGATCACAAAGGTCGAACATCCTGCGTCCATCTCCCGGCGGAGATCATCCACCAAGGCCACCAACGCCGTCTCAGTACCGTAGCCGGTGTGGAACCCAGATTGAAAAGGTTCAAGGAAACCTATGCTGTCCAAATACACCTGGAGCTGCAGTGCCACTGCCCATTCAATAACCTTCCCTAAAAAGGGAAGATCAGAGACGGGTCGGTAGCCGGCCGTCTCTAATATAAAATAAAATATATAAATAAAATAAATATATAAATAAAATCACCATGGTTGGATTCCTCTTTCCAAGCTACAATCACAAAGCAAAATCAATTGGAGAAGTCTGCTGTACTGGAACCGGGTCACTTCTTTAAGTTCAAAACACAAAGTCGTTCCTGACTTTGGCCATGATCCCACTGACCAAACCTCTCTTCCATGGTCTCATCTCTCTCGTCTTGACTGCTGCAACCTCCTTCTTTAAAAGCGTTCCCCACTCTCACCTTGACCCTCTCACTTCTGTTCAACACTTCACACATATATCTTGCTACATTCCCACCCAGGAACTACACTCCTCCTCTGTCACCACCTTCACACACCCCAAAATCTCTTGCTCCCTAAACCACCGTTGCCCCTTCTCTCATGCTGCCCTCTATACACTGAACTCCCTCCCTGGAAACATTTGTTCTGCTCCCTCCCAACCTTCAAAAAACATCTCTTCTGACAGGCTTTCCTTAGCTCCTCACCCTCACAGAGTCCTTGCTTATACAGTATACTTCTCCTTATACTGTGCATGCCCCTCTAATCCTCACCTTCATGAATTTATCTCTGTCTCCCCCACATGGGCCTTGCCCAGCCCCCATTCCCTTGTCCATTCTAGATTGTAAGCCCCCTCACGGCCTGGACCTCTCTCTTATTGTGAGTGTACAGCACCAGGTACATAATAGGTGCTATATAAAAAACAAAGAACAAATGTATATTGCAGCCAGGGCATGAAATTTCAGATCGAACTCTGGGAGCCAAAAAAAATTTTTAAAAAATCAGTCGCCAGACTTTATTCTGAGATTAACCCATTCTGACCCCACTACATCCCTGAACCAGTTACCAGCTTCAGTTTTCTGGGCACCAATGGCTCCCAGGAGCCTGCAAATTTCGTGCCCTGATTGCAGCCTTTAAGAAAGAAAAGAAAAATGCTATAGAAAAAATTCAAGTTTACCAGATATCTGTTTAGAACCAAATTCAAGGGTCAATTCATTTAGAAAGTGAGGAGTTTGTTATATCAGAGGTAATGCAGAGTCTAAGCCTCAGTATCTTTTGCTACGTACAGAAATAAACGGGTGTCAAGCGATGAAAGAAAAGGAGTTCGCTTTGGTGAGAATCACAATATCTGCTGAAATATTAATGAAGCTCGTTCTATGACCCTTTTCAAACGAGTCGGGAGGAGCCGCAATGCGCGGGGGAGGGGATGGGTCTGTGCCGCGCCGGCAGCACCACATGGACCCACACGAATTTCCACCCACCTCCACCGATCTGCATGCGCAGAGGAACCTCCATTTTGTCCAATGCCTCCAAGTGTGGGGGATCAGTGGAGATGGGGGGAGTGTGGGAGCACGAGAGCACACAAGCACCCCCGCCGACTGTCACACAGACACCCCCACCCCCCCAGTTGCACATATGTGTGGGGGTGCATCTCATGTGAAAAGGGCCTATACTGGAGTCTAAAAAGAACTTTGATAATGCATTTCAGGCAACGGTACATCAGCAGTTGTGACGTTTACTTTTCTTGGTGCTTAGAGGCAGCTAACCTTTTTAAAGAGTCAACTTTTAAAGCTTAGGGGGATAGGGGAAAGGGGAACACAAGCTGGTGGAAATTTTCCATAAGTTCAACGTTATTTAGGGGACAGAATAGACAACAAGTCATAGTATAAAAAACTAAAAAACACACAAAGGTGGAGGAATGTCAACAGGAACTCAGTATTCCGCTGCCAGATGGGGGCTTGAGGAACATCAGTAAGAAAAGAAGCAGAGATGAACAGAATTCCAGGAGATCCCAAAATACTCTCCTACTCACAGGGGTTCCCCAAAAAGCCAACTCAAATCAACCAAAAACAAGTAGTCCAGCAGTGATCTAATTATTTATTCTGCCATACAAAAGAGACGAGGCACTCTCTCATCCCCATAATGCAATTCTGGAAAACAGTATATAAAAATATAAATCAGAGCAGTTTTTACTCTGTAATCCAAGCAAGAAAATACATGGGGGGAAATGGGTCTAGAAGGACAAGGTAAAAAAAACCCCACCTAAAACCAGCACATCTACAGCCTGGTGACCAATATCACTAATGGGAAATTTTGTGTCCTTCAGTTCTGGGCTTATTCCAACTCTCCGCCCCCTCAGCAACATTGAAGAGCGTTTAGAAGCAGAGCAGCCTGCAGTAAAGCTAGTAAACGGTGTTGTATGTTTGGGGTTTAAGTGTTTATATAAACTGGCAATGTGACCCACTTTCCCAATGACTGACTGACGAAGATGTTGCTATAATTGGCTTTGTAACAAGCCATCCAAAGGGTGACGCAAGTACTTCCAATTCGAGATGTTTTCTGCGTCTCCCTGATACACGCTGTCTTCTCCTACACACTCCGACAACATGATTTAATTACGTGTACTACGGCAGAGCCAAAAGGCCCTAATTGGAACTGGGTTCTCCGTTTTGTCAGGTGGTGCTCGAGAACAAAGGACTGCTTGGCCCCTGCCTAGAAGTGGTTACATTCTTGACAGACAGGAAAACAAAGCACGGCAGGGCGAGAAATACAACATACAAGCAAAGTGCTCAGGGTGGGGATAAATGCCTACCCCGTTACTGGCTTTTCTTCTTTTCTTTGCTCTTCTTTTAATTATTGGGATGGGACGTGGTGTAATGGCAGAGAGGAGCAAATGAAATGGCAAAAAAGGAAACAAAATAGAAACATGGTCAGGAAGACAGGCAGGACAGGCCGCCTGCAACACATGAACCAAGGCACCAAAAGAGAAATCGTAGGCCCTTTTTAAACAGACTGCAGGAGAGGGGGGGGGGCAAGGGGGAATAGATGTGTGTGCCGATGCAGGGGTGACGTGTGGGGGCGTATGTACACGGATGCACACCCATCTCCACCCACCTCCATGCACGGAGCAACGCCATTTTGGTCAATTGCTCCATGCATGGGCGATGGGTGGAGGTGGGTGGGTCGCGGGAGCGCACACGCACGCCCACCCACCCGCCGTGGTGGTTACACGGGCAGCACTCAACCATGCCCACGCAGCAGATCTGCGTGGGCATGCGTGGGTCTCTCTCGTGTAAAAAGGGTCAGAGTTTGAAACTGCAGGAGGCCCTTTACCAGCATCAGTTATTTAAGGACTACTTCCCTCAATGTTGTTGGGTATTTATATTAGCACTAGGGATAGAAAATTGCACTGAAAATTGGGATCAGTTCAAAATCGTATCAACCCAACATTCAATATGATTTTAGATTGTATTGATCGGAATTGGTTCAGATTCCGATCAATATGGGCTAAATCCAATGCCTTCCCTCAGCTCTGCCTCCACTGGACTCCTGTTGGACCCAGGCACTGGACAGGGGAGGCAGAGCTGGGGATATTGGGGACGAAGAGGGGGAGTTTAACTTACCTGACTTTTCCCCTTAGGCTTGGAGTCCATCCAGTGGTACCCAGTGCGGCCTTCTTGAGGCTGCGCCAGGAAGAAATACAAGGGAAAACTGTGCATGCACTAAATGGCCACCATGGCTGTTCTGCACATGAATGGCCATTTTCCAAAATGACACTGGCAGCATGAGCACCATTTTGGAAAGTGGCAGCCAAACAGCCATGGTGGCCATTTTGTGCATGCGCAGGTTTTCCTAATATTTCTGCCTGGTGTGGCCCTAAGAAGACCGCACCAGGCACTGGGAGGTGCCACTGGAAGGACTCCAAGTCTAAGAGAAAAAGCCAGGTAAATTAAATCCCAATCTCCCTCCCCACCTAGCCACTCACCTCTGCCTCCCAGCACCCCTGCTCGGCACTGCATGCCTCCCCTGGACTCCTGCCCATTGCCCAGCCCAGCGCTGCTGCTGCAGCAGACACTGGGACAGGCAGGCACAGGCAGGGGTCCAGGGAGGCAACTCCCTTGCCCTCCATGTGGCCCTGGTCGAGGGCGGTAAAGCTGGTGCCACTCCAACTTTGGCAGACCCTGCCATGGGAATGGATCCTTTTGGATTGTATCCTTCGGCAGAATCGGATTGTTCAGATCGATACAATTTGGTCAAAAATCAAGCAAATAGTACTGAACCAATTCCAATATTCCCATCCCTAATTTGAACAGCTCTTCTCTTATTAAAAGAGTCAATGGGCACAAGCTGAATCAGGCAAAAATTCCTGACTGTAAGGCCAGTCAGAGAGCAGAATTGTAATTAAGCTCCCAGAGGTCTTGAACCCCCGGCCCTAGGGCTCTGGAGTGTTGCCACCCAAGCCTGAGCTCAGTCTTGTTTGTCCTCCAAATCTTTGTTCCTTCTTTGGCCCTTTTCAAACAGGTGTGGGTGCATGGGGGAGACGGGGAGGGGCATTACGGTGGGGGGGGGCACTACGTGGGCAGCCAGTCACGCGGACGCCCGCCCACCCACCTCCACCCATCTCCACACACAGAGGCACCTCCATTGTCGCCAATGCCTCTATGTATGGGGGAGCGGTGGAGGTGGGTAAAGCATGGGAGCACGCACATACCCCCACCCAACAGCCGCAGCGGTCAGATGAACCTACCCATCCATGCAGTCGCACACGTGGGCGAGGGGTGGGGGCGTCTGTGTAAAAAGGCCTTAGGTCGCTTTTATACGAATGGCTGGATGCAGTGCATTCTTCAACGCGTTTCCTGAAAAGCTGCATGGGGTGCGTTTTGACGTACTGGAAGCAGCCGGACATCATAGGAATCACCACTCACGTAGTCTTTTTGAAGGCACTTTTTGGAAGCCTTGATATAGTTTCCAAAATGCACCTTCAAAAAGACTGCACGAGCGGCAATTCCAATGGCGACCGGCTATTTCCGGTGCGTCTAAATGCACTCCGCACGGCTTTTCAGGAAGCATGTTGAAGAACGCGCTACATCCGGCCGTTCATATAAAAGCGGCCTTAGTTTCTTCCAGCCCTTGCCTGAACCATTCCCAGGTGTTTCCTGTGTACTCTGGCCTTGCCTAGCAACTTCCTGATTGGGTAGCAGGTAGCATAAAAAGCATGTTGGTACAAGCAGGGAACTGGGCAGAACAACTCCAATTTCCACTTCCTCAATGCTGCTTGCTCCCTTCACGCCTTGCCTAAGCCTTCATGTGTCTTAATCTTGCCTTTCCGTTCCCTTCCTCTCTTGTGCTCTAGCTCCAGACTCCCTTGTTTTCTGGTCTCCCTGTTCTAGTCTTTGATTCTTTGTTTCCAGTTCTCCTGGCCTCTAGTCTCTCTTTATCCTTGGCTGCTCCCCGGTTCGTGTATCCTAGGCGTGCATCCCTTTTCCACAAGAACCTTGATGATGAACAGTATACTCTCCCTGAGAGTTTGCTCCCATTGACCCTGGAGAATGCCGGAGGAGTTTTCTTCCCTTCCTTTGTTCCTAGTCCCCTTGCTGGCCTCTAGACCCCTCCATTCTCCCTTCACCCTATCTGCTCCCTCTAGTGTCCAGCCTTGTCCCTGGGTCTCTTGCTCTGGCCCATTTCCCTTTCCCCCCTGTCTTGCTCCTAGTCCCTGTCTTTGGTATTGTCTTCTGTCTCTCCTTGCTGGTCTTGACCCTGTATCCTTATCCCCTGCGTCCCAGATGTCCCACACTCGGGACCCCAGACAGAAACAGGCTACCCAGGGAAGTTGTGGATTCTCCATCATGAGAGGTTTTTTAAAAGAAGCTGGATGACATGATTTAGGTTTGGCAAATCCTACCCCAAGCAGGAACAGGATTGATGACTCTTGCGGTCCCTTCCAGCTCTATGATAATTTACTTTACACAAAAATCTGGAAAGGAATTTTAAAGCAGTGAAAGAGAAATGTGATTGGAGGGTTGTACCACTGTACCATTTTGCAGAATGTACTTTCTCCATCTTAATGACTCATGCCCCTCCCTTTGAGCATCTGTATCTTAAAATTGAGCTAAGCAGAGCCGGCCATACTGCGGGGCGGCCTCCCTGGCCCCGCTCCTGGGGGGGCCCCCATGCTTAGGCCCCCCAGCTCCCGGCCACTGACAGTCAGATACCGACAGTGGCCGGAAGCTGGGGGTCCCCAAACGCGGGCCCCCCTGAGTCTCGGCCAGGGAGTGAGGCCGGGAGAGGCAGGGCCTCTGCCTCTCACTCCCTGGCCAAATTCAAGACAACAGGCAGTAGAGGGAACCAGCTGGAGTGAGGGAGAGGCATAGGCCCCGCCTCTCCCTCATTCCATGGCCCCCTCTGCTTCCTCAGCCTGTCAGTCTCGGCCAGGGGGAATATGGGAGAGGCGAGGCCTTTGCCTCTCTCTCACTCCCCCTGACCGAGACTGACAGGCAGCAGAGGGGGCCACGGAGTGAGAGAGAGGCAGAGGCGCCGCCTCTCCCACACTCCCTGGCAACTTCCGATGGCAGCAAGCGGTGCAGCAGCAAATTTAATCTGCTGTCACGGCGCCCACCCAAGTCCAATCCAAGGAGCCAGTGAGCGGGCCAGTGCAGGGCCCAGGCCAGCAGCACTGGCAGCAACAGATCAAGTAAGTGCCCTGAAATGGCTGGGCTTGGGGATGGGCGGAGGGGCGTGCCCCTCCACCCATCCCTGAGCCCAGGCCCGGGGTAGCGCGGCGCTCCAGACCAAGCCGGGGAGTGCCCCCTGAGCTGGGGAGTGCTCCTAGGCCTGCCAGCCGGCGGCAACTTTGCCGCCAGCAGCCGAACAGAGCTCTGCATTTCTCCCCCACCCTGGGCCCCGCAAATCGTAAGGCTGGCCCTGGAGCTTAAGCCTTACCAGGGTGCAACTTCCCACTCATCCACCCATGTCTGCAGAGCATCTTTGCAACATTGTTGGGACTTGGCATAATAACTGCAAGTTCATCTACCCACAAAGAGATAATACTACGTCAAAGAGGTCACCTGGCAAAAGGCAGAGTTGCTTTTTATACTCTGGGTTGCAGCCAGGTTCCTGCTCCAACCGCAGTTCTTGTGCTTCTGATGCCATCCTGCTTTGGAGTCAGCAGCCCCCCACTGCACCAGCATTTACACCCCTGCACAGAGGCAAGTGCAAGTCCAAGCCTCATGGTGACAGGAAATTAGTCTCATTTCTTTAAATTGCAAAGTAGCAACAAAAAAATTTTTCTAGCTCAGTGATATTTTTAATTAAGAGAAATGAAATTGGGAGGGCAATGAAAATGGATTCGATTTTTAAAATGCTGGCCAGGACCTTCAGGACTCAGAGCCTCATGTGCTTTCTGATTCTCTAGCGGGAATACATCCCATAGTTGCCATCCAGGCACAGAGGTGCAGCAGCATAGCCTATCTTAGACCCTTTTTAAACAGGCTGCAGTGCGGGGGGAATGGGTGTGCGCGTGGGTGCATGGCGGGGGGGGGGCCGCAGTGCATGGGCGCACACCCATCTCCACCCACCTCAACGCATGGAGTGATGGTCGTTCTGGCCAATTCATACTCCAGCCACCCTATGATCTTGCAGTCAGGTTTTTTTTTTTTTTAAAGCATGTGTTAGGTTATGTAAAAATAGCCAACACTGATTGAGGAAACCCATAAGACACCCTTAATGTCTCCTTTGCACGACAGCACTTAGGAGAGATCAAATCACTTAATAGGATGAAGAGAGCCACTTACCAGCCAGAGGCATAAGAGTAACCTAAGTATTTGGACAGGCCATGGGCAGTAGGTGCCTTTCTCCTCCACCAGTCAAATCAGAGGTTAAACAGTAAAAAATTTGATTCTGTTTCAGTTCAGGTTCATCAGTATTTCCTAACTCTCCAGTTTGGTCCTGGTTTAAACATTAACTTAGAATAATGGTTCAATAATCAGTTCAACCACTTTAAACCTATTTGAACTGGTTCAGGTGCATTTTCTGAAGATTAATGTCAAACACCCCTTTATTCTTACATTGCAAGTACCAGCAAAAGAATACAATGATAAATATTCCATTGTAGAATTTTTTTTTAAAAACAAGTTATTTGCAGACACTAGTAAAACATCTTCTGGAACCCGGTTAGTCATATTTGACAACTGAGAAGACAAAAATGATAAATGGCCTCTTTATGCTAATTTGTAGGGGTGGTCCTCTGGCGGAAATTATGGGTACAGTTCCGTTGCAGTTTGTATCTGTACATTTCTGGATTTAAATGTGGATTTGTATTGTGGATCCATATCTAAATCTATTCAAAAATAAAAATGAATACTTTTTAAAAAAAAAATAACTGCATTTGTAAAATGGCCTCTAGACCATTCTGCGCATGAGCACCCTTTTCTAAAATAATGGCGGCAGTATTGCTGCTTTTTCGAAAAGGGAAGTCAGTCGTCACATGCACAGAAGCCACTTTGCGCATGCGGAGATTGGCTGCCCTTTTCCAAAATTTTATATTTTATTTTATTTTATAAAAGCATTTATAAAAGCTGCCACAGGCAGCTTAGGGCAGCTCACAACAATATAAATTCACAATTAAAATCATAAAACTATAAAACATATTATTACACCCCCATCCCTCTTTTCTTCCACCCGCACCCCCGCCGCTGCCGTTTTTAAAAAAGGGTGTGCATGCGCAGAACAGTCCGGTGGCCATTTTGCTCATGCACAGTTTTTTATTATTTATAGATTTTAAACCAAACCACAATGGACATGTTTGCTACAGTTGTGGTTCGGTTTAAATCCGAATCCAGACTCCCCTTCCTACTGATTTGTACAGAGGAAAAAGCAAACTTGATGTTTGCCAACTGATCTAATTCAGGTCTCATTATTGAGCCTATTATTTTGAACCAGAAACTCATTTTTTGAGTTTGGTTCCAGTTCAAGTTCAATGTGACAGATGTACAGTTCCAGTTCACTTTAAAAAATCTCTGTGAACCAGATTTTTTATTTCAGGTTTGCATTCAGTCTGGCTTCCTGCAGATGAGAAACTATAGCAAAGCCTCTCTTCCTATTTCAAGAGAGGCAACACATGGTGCCGGAAGAAATGCTGTCTGCTACAGTGCCCTTCTTTGCCGTAATTAGAGTTATGAACCGTAGATAACTGTTGATTTAGCCCAACTTGCAATGCCTGTATCTATTATTCCCAGGTTTCCTCTACCACCACTCTTGCGGATGAGCCACTGAGGGGCCGTGCCAGGGTGTGTGTGGGTGGGTGATAGGGGTTGTCCAGGGGTGCAGAAAATATGGTCCTCAGGGGAGGAATTGTCATCAGGAGTTGAGATACAGGTGGTCAGGAGGTCAAGACCTCTGGCCTGTCACTGGTACTGCTGAACACAAGGTCAGTAGCCAATAAATCATCTACCTTGTTTGTATTACAGAGACCTGGCTGGATGATGTGTCGAGGCCAGATTCTGGCTGACTTCATCCCAGCTGGGCACTCTGTTCAGCATCAGCCCAGCCCAGAGGGGCAGGGGGTGGCGTAGTTATTATTTAGGGTTTGCCTGTCAGAAGGTTTTCAGTGCAGACTGAGTCTGGGATAGAGGGCCTAAATCTCATGGTTGAATTGGCACAGGAAAGATTGGGGATTCTGCTGGTGTATCACGCACCTCACTGCCCAGCAGTATTCCTAACTGTTCTAGCTGCCCTGGTCTCAGGGTTTTATTTTATTTATTTAATTTATTTATTTATATAATCATTTTAACCCCACCCCCTCTCCCCAAAGGAGACTCAGGATGACTTACAGAAACACAACAATACAAATTCATAGCATCATAGATTAAAAAATGCAGAAATAGACTTTAAAAACTACCCATACCCAAGTCTGCAAAAATAAATATACCCAACCCATCATAAATTAACCCATCCCACCCTCACCCTCCCCCGCACCAAACGCCTGGTGGAAAAGCCATGTCTTACAAGGCCGGCAAAAAGTGAGGAGATCCAGGCTAAGGTGAAGCTCCACCGGGAGGGCATTCCATAGTGACGGGGCAGCCTCCGAGAACACCCTCCTGTCTGTCCAGACCCACCAAAAAGGCAGGACCTCCAGGAGGGTATCCCCAGATTACCGCAGGGGCTGCCCCAGAGTCCAGGGACCCCAGTAAGCTGGACCCAGGCCATGTAGGGCTTTATAGGTCAAAACCTTGAATCAGACCCAGAAGGCAATTGGCAGCCAGTGTAATGCTTAGAGCACTGGTTGAAGGTGCTCTCTGTGGCCCGTCCCCATCAGGGGGTGGGCCGCCACATTTTGCACCAGCTGCGGTTTCTGGACCATCAGCATGGGCAGTCCCACGTAGAGTGCATTACAATAGTCTAGCTTCGAGGTGACGAATGCATGGATGATAGTGGCAAGATTGGAGTCCAAGACATATGGGCAGAGCTTCTTCACTAGACATAATTGGCGAAAGGCACTCCTGGCCACAGCCAGCACCTGTTGATCCAGATGTAGCTGCGAGTCCAGGAGCACACACAGGCGCCACACAAATGGAACCAACGGAGGATGAAGATTTCCAATAATGGGTACATCTCCCAGGCAACCAAACTCACTCACTATCACCAACTCTGTCTTTTCGGGATTGAGTTTCTGTCAGTTCAACATCATTCATTCCCCCACAGCGGCCAAACTCCAGGACAGACACGAGACTGCAGGGTCTGGGTTGATTGAAAAAGAAGGGTACAGCTGGGTATCATCATCATATTGATGACAACGAACCCCCCAACTGCGCACAACCTCCCCTAGTGGCTGCATGTACACATTGAACAAGAGCAGGGACAGAATAGAACCCTGTGGGACCCCACACGGGAGGCCCCCAGGGAACAATGAACAGTCCCCTAGTACCACCCACTGAAATCTATCCTCGAGATAGGAGCGGAGCCACTGTAAAATGGTTCCACCCACCCCTGCCAGGTCCCACAGGCGAGTCACCAACAGCTCATGATTCACGGTATCAAAAGCTGCAGATAGATCCAGTAGAACCATCAGGGTCATACCACCACTATCTAGCTCTACTAGGAGACAAAAGCCAGACTGCGCAGGATCAAGAAAATCGGTGCAATCTAGATGTGCCTGAAACTGGCAGGCCACGACTCATTCCATATTATTTTTATTGTTGTTATTATTTAGCAAGAATTTATATAGCACCAGCAATGTACTTGGCACTTTACAAAGTAATGGAACAGACACAGTCCCTGCCCTAGGGCTTACAATCTAAAATCTAAAGGGGTGGGGGGAGACGAAGGAAGGGGAACAGAGGAGAGACAAGGGGTGTAATATTCACAAAGATGCGAGGTCTCCGGTGCACATGCTTGGCTTGGTTACATCGAGAATGATGGCTGGTTGGTCCATGTGGCAAGGATATGAGTACACGGACCTCAGATAACAGATTGTACTGGATGGAGGGTATCAGCAGGAGTTAGGAGAGGGAAGCGAGGAGTCGGGGAGGGCAGAGCGGAAGAGGTGGGTCTTGAGAAGGGATTTGAAGGTATGAAGGGAAGGGGTGAGGCGGATGTGGGCAGGGAGGGAGTTCCAGGCATGGGGGGCAGCTAGGGAGAAGGGACGAAGGCGGTTAGGGGAGCAGGAGAGGCGAGAAAGGGCAAGAGAGGGGACAGAGGAGGAGCAGAGTTCACGGACTGGAATACGGAGGGAAGTTAGTGCAGAGACGTAGGGGGAGCAAGATTGTGAAGAGCTTTATAGGTGAAGACTAGGAGCTTGTGCAGGATTCGTTCAAGAAGGGGGAGCCAGTGAAGAGAGGAGAGGAGGGGCTGCAAGTGGTCAAAGCGACGGGCGAGGTGGATAACCCTGGCAGCAGAGTTTTGGACTGAGATAAGGGGAGAAAGGGGAGAGCAGGGGAGGCCAATGAGGAGGAGGTTACAGTAATCGAGGTAAGAGATGACCAGGGTGTGAACAAGGGTTTTGGCAGAGGAGACAGAGAGAAAAGGGCTAATCTTAGCATTGTTAAGTAGGAAGAAGCGACAGGATTTGGCAACAGAGTAAACGTAGGGTTTAAAAGAAAGGGGTGAGTCAAAGATGAAGCCCAAGCTACAGGCTTGGGGGACGGGAAGGATGGTGATGCCACTGATAAGGATCGACAGGGAGGAGGGAGAGGAAGGATTGGGGGGGAGGAGATAAGGAGTTCAGTTTTAGCCATGTTGAGTTGACATCCAGGTAGAGATGTCAGAGAGACAGCTGGTGAGGCGAGCTTGAATAGATGGAGAGAGAGAGGAAGTAGAGAGATAGAGTTGAATGTCATCAGCGTAGAGGTGATATTGGAAGCCATGGGAGACAATGAGTCTGCCTGGGACAGGGTGTAGATAGAAGATATGGCCAAGGACAGAGTCTTGGAGAACACCAACCACGAGGGGAAAGGAGGAGGAGGTGGAGTTGGCAAGAGACACATTGAAGGAGCAGTCAGAGAGGTAGGAGGATAACCAGTCAAGGACGGAGCCACGAAGCCAAGAGAGTAAAGTGAGTCCACCAAGAGTGAGCAGTCAACAGCAGCAAAGAGGTCAAGGAGAACAAGAACGAAGTAGAGGCAATTATATTTAGCCACAAGAAGATTGTTGGTGATCTTAGCGAGAGCAGTTTCAGTAGAATGAAGGGGGTGGAAGCCAGATTGGAGGGGGGGGGCGGTCAAGGGAGAAGTTGACAGAGAGGAAGTCGAGGCAGCAGGCATAGACAACAGGTTCAAGAATCTTGGAAGCAAAAGGAAGGAGACAGGACAGTAGCTAGAAGGGTCAGAGGGGTCAAGAGTGGACCTTCTGAGGATAGGAGAGACAGGGAAGGTAGTTCGCCGGGGAATCAGCGTCGAGCAATGGTTTCTTGAGAAGTGGCCGGACCACTGCCCCCTTTAGGCATTCCGGCACATGACCCTCCCTACGGGAGACATTAATCATCCTGGCCAACACCGGCCCCAAGGTCTCCCTGGCAGCCTTGACCAACCAGGATGGTCAAGCATCTTATTCACAAGTTGTGGCCCGGACAGAGCCCAGCACATCCGTCACCTCAACAGGTGTGACCAACTGAAATTCATCCCATGAACACAGAGCAGACACGGATGGCTCGAACCTCTGGCTCTTCTACGGTTTCCAAAATGGTGGAGTCGAAGTCATGCTCAATGCGAGCAATTTTAACCACTAAGTACAACAAAAACTTGTCACAGCGGGCTTTGGATAAATCTGGTTCCAGGTGGAGATAGGCTGGACTGACCAGACCTCTCACCACCCAGAAGAGCTCTGCTGGACGCAACTGAGCAGATGCAACAAGGGCAGCAAACAACTGCTTCTTTGCTGCCCGCACCACCATGGAATAGGCCCTCAAAAATGCTCTATGTCACAATCGATCATCTTGAGCGCGAGTATGGCACCACTGATGTTCCAACCACCTACCCTTCTGCTTCAGCCTCTGTGAACCACGGGGACCTGCGATGGCAAAATGCTGGGAGTGGATGCCTAGGAGCCACCTGATTGATGGCCTCAGTTAGCCAGCTGTTCCAAAAGGCCATGAGGACGTCAATGGAGCAGCCGTCAAGGGGCAAATCCCCCAGAGCATTCTGGAACCTATCTGGTTCCATAAGTCTCTGGGGGCGGACCATCTTAATTGGTCCCGCATCCCCATGGTCAGGTAGGCGCGCTGGGATGCAAGCCTGCAGGAGGTAGTGGTCCAGCCACAGCAAAGGTGTACACATCACACACCCCTATCATCAGACCCACCCACCCACCCACCCCACCTCAAGGTCAGCAGGCTTGTGATCTCCGAAGCTTATTGTCTTGAGAAATTTCAACATCCACGCTGAGGCCAGGTTGCATGGTGCAGAGCTGGAGTTCATGGCCGCCATGGCAACCATGGGCCTGTCTCAGGTGATGGTAGGCCTGATGATGAGGGGGGACATACTCTGGACTTCTTGTTCTGCATTGACCTTGAGACAGGAGGCCCAACAATAGGGGGTGTTATTGGTTCACCCTTGAAATGGTCGGACTGGGACCATTGTCTCCTGCAGGCTCTCATCCCGGCACAGCTACCCAACCGTGGGGGTGAAGGACCAATTAGGATGGTCTGCCCTCAGAGACTGATGGAACCCTCTGAGTTCCAGAAGGCTCATGTGGAATTGTCCACACACCTCAGCGACCGCTCCATCGATACCCTCGTGACCTTCTGAAATGACTGGTTGGCTGGGGCTATTGAACAGGTGGCTCCCAGCTGCCTTCTCCTGGTGTTTTAGCATCACAGGTCTTTGTGACTTATGGATGCCCTGGGGCTACTGAAATGTGAAAGGAGGTAGGTAGAGTGACGGTGGCACTGCACCCGCCCTGAAGATGACTGATTGCGGCATAGTTTATTTTTAAAAAGAGCTATGCCGTGGCTGTGCGGGCAGCAAAGAAAAGGTTCTTTGATGCTATCATAGCGTCTGCGAAGTCACGTCCGGGTGGTGAGGGGTCTGGTCAGTAAGGCCTGTCTCCACCTGGACCTGCAGTCATCCAGGGCCTGCTGTGACATGTTTATGGCATACTTTGCAGACAAAATTGCTCACATTGAACATGACTTCAGCTCCACCTTTTTGGGGACAGTGACAAAGCCAGAGGTTAGGAATGCCCTGTCTGGTCTGTGTTTATGGGATCAGTTTCAATTGGTGATGCCTGCTGATGCAGGGGGATGTGCTGGAATCTGTTAGGGTCACGATGTGCAAATTAGATTCATGCCCATCCTGGCTCAAAGTCCAGAGACAGTGGGGCCATTGCTGGTGGGGGTAGTCAATGCCTCTCTTGGGGTGGGTAGGATGCCGGATTCACTTAAGGAGGCGGTGGTCCGACCTCTTCTCAAGAAACCATCTCTTGATGTTGATTCCCCAGCAAGCTATCGGTCTGTCTCTAGCCTTCCCTTTTTAGGGAAGGTTACTGAGCGGGTGGTGACTCATCCGTTGCAGGCGCATCTGGACCACATCAGTTTTCTGGATCCCTCACAGTCAGGCTTTCATCCAGGTTATGGCACTGAGCCTGCGCTTGTGGCCTTGGTTGACGATCTACAAGTGGAGCTGAATAAGGGACAATTGACCCTGCTGGTTCTACTTGATCTGTTAGCAGCTTTTGACACAGCAGTCCATGAGGTGTTGGTGACCCACCTGTGGGACTTTGCTGGAGTGGACGGGACAGTTTTGCAGTGGTTCCGTTCCTTCCTAGCGGATAGATCTCAGCAGGTAGTCCTAGGGGATTGTACATCTTCCCCTAGGGGGTCTCCCATATGGGGTCCTGCAGGGTTCCATTCTGTCCCCTCTCTTGTTCAATGTGTATATGCAGCTGTTGGGGGAGGTTGTCTGTAGATGAGGGGTACGTGGTCATCAATATGCTGATGACACCCAACTGTGCCTCTCTTTTTCATCTGACCAAGTCCTGCAGTCTCGCTGCTTTCCCAGTATTTGGTGGCTGTAGGGGATTGGATGAGGTCTAGCCGACTGAAGCTGAATTCTGACAAGACAGAGATGATGCTTGTTGATGGGGCTGGTGAGCTGGGTGAGGGGGGGTGTCACACATCATTGATGGGGGTCTGCCCTGTGTTGACATCTCAAGTACGGAGCCTGGGGGTGCTCCTGGACTCATAGCTGTGCCTGGATGTCCAGGTGTCGGCAGTGGCCAGGAGTGCTTTTTGCCAGTTACATCTTGTGAGGCAGCTCCGTCCATACATCTCAGACTCCGATCTTGCCACCAACATCTATGCATTTGTCACCTCGAGGCTGGACTACTGTAATGCACTCTACGTAGGGCTGCCCAGGGCGACGGTCCATCCAGAGGCTGCAGCTGGTGCAGAATGCGGCGGCCTGTCTGCTTACGGGGTACTCCGAGCTCTGCACTGGCTGCCTATAGTCTTCTGGGCCCAATTCAAGGTGCTGGTTTGGACCTATAAAGCCTTAAATGGCCTGGGTTCCACCAGCTACAGGATTGCCTCACTTCCCAGGCTTCTGGGCAGCTCTTGTGGTCGTCCGGGGGGTGGGAGGGGATGCCCTCCTGGAGGTTCCATGCTATAGGTGGGTGGTGACTGACAAGCAGGCATTCTCAGCGGCCACACCAGTGCTGTGGAATTCGCCCCCGGTGGGTATCCGTCCCAGCCTAGATCTCTTCACTTTCTGGCACCAGTGTAAGGCATGGCTCTTCTGCCAGGCATTTGGTGGGGGGATATTTTTCTGCACACATTTGGATTGTTATTACTGTGTTGATTATTTTAAAGTGTTTTAATATGGTGTTTTATTGTATTATCTTTGGTAGGTGCAAGCCGCCCCAAGCTGCTGGAGGGGTGGGGTATAAATATATTAAAACAAATAAATAAAATATTATAGAATATAAGCACCAGCTTTACAAGAACATAAAATGTCTACATGTTCAACCTAAAAATGTCCCTTTGGGGTAGGGGGGGCGGGGAGGAGTCTTATATTGCAGAACAGTCCTGCTTTCCCCTATTCTGCAGCCTTCCCTAAACACCCTCTTGCTCTTGCCAAGACTGCTTGACTGCTCTCACCTCTCTGGTGTAAATGCCGACAGACTTCACTGCAGAAGCACTACCAAGTGCTGCTAGCAAAATAAGATGCCTATGACTTGGGTGATATGATAGTTCTTCGTTCAAGGTGACTTAGTAGCTAAGAATCTAATTCAGTAATGCTGGACATTTACTTCATCAAAAGAACTAACTGTCTCATCAAAAATAAAAATGATCTGGAAAGCAGGAGGAAGGGGGCGAGCGTGGGGGAGGGAGAATGTTTCCAATTTCATAAATGGAAAATCCTTCCTCTTGTTTGTTGGAATGTAAAAGCTGAGTAGATTCTGCTGTTTTTATTGTGCGTCTTTACTCACACAATATAACTGGACTAGATTTTTTTTTTTTTTAATCATTACATTTGTACAGTATTAAAATCTCAACCTTTCTGACGGAT
Organism: Sphenodon punctatus; assembly: GCA_003113815.1. NCBI lineage: Eukaryota > Metazoa > Chordata > Lepidosauria > Sphenodontia > Sphenodontidae > Sphenodon > Sphenodon punctatus. Next base: position 3,701,883 of record QEPC01003278.1, read on the forward strand.
CTGATCAAGTACTTGTATTCTACTGTCCATTAAAAGTTTCAGCAAAATCCAAATACTTCACATCTGAAATTGCAAGAGACTCTAGAGGAAACAAAGTAGTCATGGGATAGGAAGCAGTGTCCTGTTGTGGATCGACAAGAGGACAGAAAACAAAGGGTAGGACTAAAGGGTCAGTTTTCCCAATGAAGAAAGGTAAATAGTAGTGTTTCCCAGGGGTCTGTACTGAGACCAGTGTTGTTTAATATATTCATTAATGATCTGGAAAAGGGAATAAAGAGTGAGGTGATCGAATTTGCAGATCACAAAGTTATTCAAGGTAGCTAAGACCCAAGCGGACTTTGAGGAATTACAGGAGGATCTTGCAAGACTTGGAGACTGGGCAACTAAACGGCAGATGAAATTCAATGTGGACTAGTGCAAAGTGATACACATAAGGAAAAATAATCTAAACTATACCTGCATGATGCTGGGTTCTAACTTAGGGGTTACAACTCAAGAAAAGGATTCTGGAGTCACTGTGGACAATTCATTCACAGCACTGTGCTGTGCTGCAGTACTGCTGACCATCTTCTGCACTGCCCATCTCCACAGCTCAATTGCTGGTGGGTGGTGGTCACTGGACTCATTTGCAGGCCTGTTTGGGTGTGAGGGGTGGAGGGTTTGTTTTTTAAAAACTTTTTTTTAGTGCTGGTTGGAGGGATGAGTGGGTTGGATTGTCATGGGTGGAAAGAGTGTTGTGCCCCCTATGAGAGGGGGTTATGGGCACTGGGGAAGAGGGTGGGAGGAGGTGCCATGGGACCCTATGAAAGGAGAGGGTATGTGCACGGGCTGGTGTGCCACTGTGGTATGAGTATAGGGGAAGGGGGCAGAAGGAGGTGCAATGACCTCATCACTTTTTAGAATGACGTCTTGACTATGGCCATCAATGACCAGCGGCTGAAAGGGGCACTCAGGGAGGATAAGGACATTACAGAGAAACTGAATTAGTTCTTTGCTTTGGTCTTCACCACTGAGGATGTTGGAGAGGTACCCACACTGGACCAAGTTTTTGTAGGTGAAGAATTGGAAGAACTGTCCCAAATAAGTGTGACTCTTGAGGAGGTTCTAGAGAAATTTACAAAGTAACAAATCACCAGGACCAGGTGGGATTCATCCCAAAGTTCTGAACGAAATCAAATATCAAGTTGCAGACCTACTATTGGTAATTTGTAACTTATCGCTAAAGTCTGCCACCAGACTTATCGCTAAAGTCTGCCAAGATTAGAGGGTAGCAAATGTAATGTCAGTATTTAAAAAGGGCTCCAGAGGTGATCCTGGAAACTACAGACCAGTGAGTCTGATGTCACTGCCAGGCAAAATGGTGGAAACGGCTGTTAAGAACAGGATTACTGAGCATATTGATAAACATGGCATAATGGGGAAGAGTCAACATGGATTTAGGAAAGGGAAGTCATGCCTCACTAATCTATTGGAATTTTTTCGAGAGTGTAAATAAGCATGCGGATAAGGGTGAGCTAGTCAATATAGTGTACCTGGGCTTTCAGAAAGCATTTGATAAGGTCCCTCATGAGAGACTCTTGAGGAAATTAAAGAGTCGTGGGATAAGTGGCAGTGTCCTGTCGTGGATCGGCAACTGGTTAAAAGAAAGAAAGCAAAGAACTAAATGGTCAGTTTTCACAGTGAAGAGAGGTAATTAGTGGAGTGCCCCAGGGATCTGTACTCGGATCGGTGGTGTTTAATATATTCATTAATCATCTGGAGAAGGGAGTAAAGAGTGAGATGATCAAATCTGAAGATGACACAAAGTTACTGACCGCAATCTCAGCCCTAGGTGCTGCACACGGGCCATGCACGCACACCGGTCTGTGAGGTTTGGGATCAGCCCTAAGTCAAGGAAGTTAAAACTCAAGGAGACTGAAGAATTGCAGGAGGATCTTGCGAGACTGGGTGACTGGGCATCTAAGTGGCAGATGAAATTTAATATGGACAAGTGCAAAGTGATTCACATGGTGAAAAATAACCCAAACTATATGTATGCAATCCTGGGTTCCAAATTAGGAGTTACTACTCAGGAAAAGGGTCTTGGAGTCATTGTAAATAATACACTGAAATCCTCTGCTCAGTGTCCTCTGATCTGACCCAGTATGGCACTACTTATGTTCTTATGACAAGTTTGCACCAGGTGTCCATTCCCACCACCGTAACAGCATAGTTCCCTATGGTATACCGAGGACCGAAGGCGGATGAAGCAGGAGGTAGGCGGTTAGAGAGCAAGTGGTGCCCTACTCATGCTGAAGCTGGCCAATTGTGGCATAGACTGCTTTTGAGGGACTATGCCATGGCTGTGATGGTGGCGAAGGTTTTCTTCTCTACTATCATAGCGTCTGCAAAGTCTCATCTGGCGAAGCTGTTCTGGGTGGTGAGAGGCCTGGTTAACCCAGCCTATTTCCGTCAGGAACCAAAAGCTTCTACCTCCCACTGTGACATATTTATCAATTACTTTGCAGACAAAAATCACTCGTGTTCACCACAACTTGGGTACGTACTGTCATTTCTATTACAGAGTCAAAGTTTGGGGTTATGAACACTCTGTCTTGTCCTGTTTGTTTTGATCAGTTGCAATTGTTATCTCCCACTGATGCAGAGGATGTGCTTGGGGTAAAGCGGGCAATCAGTAGTGAATTAGATCCAAGACATTGGATCTAATTCACTACTGATGAATTAGGGGCTGTTGCTGGCTGGGGTTTGTCAACGCCCCTCTTCAGGAGGGGTAGGGTGCTGGATGCCCTTTAAAAAACTGTTGTGCAGCCCTGGCTTAAAAAAAAACATCTTTGGATGTTGACTCCCTGTGGGGTTCTACAGGGTTCCATCTTGTCTCTCCTCTTGTTCGATGTGTACATGAGGCCACTGGATGAGGTGCTTACCTGGCTGACTGCAGTTGGGGACTAGATGAGGGTGAGCCGATTGAGGCTGAATCCTGACAAGACTGAGGTTGAGGAATGCAACCTCTGACTATCAGGAGCTGGGAGGGAACAGCAGAGAATGGATCACTTCATTATGACCTGTTGGATACTTCTCCAAAGCAATTGAAAACTACCACTGTCCGAGACAGGATACTAGGCTCGATGGACCATTGGTTTGACCCAGTGTTGCACTTCATATGTTCTTACGTCAGTTAAGTATCCATTATGTTGTTTATTTTTTTTTTTTTTAAAGTAGTCTAGTCTAAATATTTACGTTATTGTTGGGGCTATCCCATAATTTTGTTCCCAACTTCAAGAAGATCATACAGATTTTCAGGATTCCCCATGAGGTGAAAAGAGTAGATTGCTCCAATGTGTCTCACTATTAGAGAGGGAAAATTCCACAACACAGGATTGATGAGCTAACTGGAATATTAAAGCCCTATTTCAGCTTGCAACAAAATGCCTCATCACCACTGCAGTGTATTTTCCTATGGCACTCATTTCATAGACAAACCTAGCATTCATTCAAAACTCAGCTCCCACTGAGAGGAATCCAGCCTGGAAGGCCATATAATGAGGTGCGGAGCTGTCATAAAGAGACTCTAGTTGACCTCACTCCAGTCATAACTTAACATACAAGCAGGTCCTCAAAAATAAGAAAAGTGGGTAATTTAACTTAGGAAGCCATATCTGGTTAACAGCCACCACTTGTGCTTCTCAATTAATATGCAAAATAATGAAGAACCAAGATTATACCTATAGCATGAAATCCTCCATCCACTGAAGTCAATGGCTCAGTTCCCACAGTGTCACAGCAGAGTCTAGGTTAGAACACCAAGGGCGCTTTTAGACGAGACACTTTTAATGTGGTTTTGTAAATGCGCATTTAAATAATGCGCATTTTTTAAAACCGGTTTTGAGCATCTTTGATGATCTGGGGGTGCCAAAACCGGTTTTTAAAAATGCGCATTATTTTAAAACCACATTCAAAACGGTTTGGGCTTTTACACATTCACGGCAAATACACATTTAAAACGGTTTAGGTGTTTAAACGAGCATTAAAACCAGCGCATTTTTTAACACTCATGCGCAAATGTGTCTCGTCTAAAAGCGTCCCAAGTGCGTTTTTAGACAAGTCTGTTCTCTTCACTGATTTCTCAATCCACTCTCAGCAATCTCGTGGGGGTGCAGTTTAGACACACCTCCCTACACCGGAAGTCGCCCCGTGGTTCACGCATTCATTTTACACCCAGATTTGTCAAACCCCAATATTGAGGTTTGACAAATCCAAATGTAAAATGAATGCACGAGCCGCCCAGCACCACTGTTTTCAATGGCGGCCAGGTGACCTTCGGTGCAGGGAGACACATCTAAACTGCCCCCACCCCCGCGAGACTGCTGAGAGCAGATTGAGAAAGAAAAGAGAATAGGCTCATCTAAAAAGAGCCTGAGTAACAGACCTGCTTAAAGATTCATCTTATGAAAACAGGAAGAGGCCAGAATCTATTGCTGAATGGACTAGTGGGCAGGCTTCAGTGTGGGAGAAATAAGAAAAATTGGTTGCTGAGTGAGAAATACTTCAGGTTGGAGAAAAGAAGTGGAAAGCCACACAAAACTAGGAAGATACTTGTGAAGAGCAGCACTGAAACACCGTTGAGAAAGGGAGAGCCTCAGGTTCCTCGCCCCTGGACTAGGACAACACGAGCCATGTGCTAGGAAGCACTATTCCTATAGAACTGTACTCTGTAAGGGAGAGCGGCTCCTGGACTGGGAAGATGCAGGGAGTTTCAGTCAGAGTGACCATCGAACAGGACAGTTTGGGCTCAGCACTGTTCACCGACAGCCAAGCAGAGATGCATTCTTGTCTAGGCCAGGGGGTTTCCACCACCTTAAAAGCTTTGACCAGAAGAAGGTGAAGCCAAAAGATTCTCCCACCCCTTTCCAATGTGACCACACCCCATGTGGAGCATCGTGACACTTCACAGAGGGCAGGAGAGACTGGATTCTGCTCCTTTCTGATGTGGCCGGAAAAACGGGGCCCCAATTTATCCAGGCAGCCCTATATATAGCCAGGGGAATCAGAACTTTACTTGGAGCCCAGAGCTGATGGGTGGAAGCCTGGAAACTCTGGGTCAAACCCAGAAGGGTGGTACGCCTAGTCTGGGTCTGTCTGGGATACTTAGGAGAGCATTTCATCTCTCCAGGGCTTCACCCCAGGACTTTCACTAGCAAAGGAAGCTTCGGAAAGGAATACATTACAGAGGCCTCCTCCTTTAGTGACTGAAGAAGGAATTTCTGGTCACTGTGGTCCCTTGGTGCCATGCATGGACCATCCTGTTCAGATGAACGGACGTAATAGATCCACCTCCAGAGCCCGCAGCAAGAAAGATCTGATCGGTCACATCTTGGTTCACAGATCACACTCTTGAGAATCTACCAGGTCCTGTCAATTAATGCTGCTTTTAAGCACACATGTAGCCTTAGGAGTTTGGGAAAGCCTGCCTCTCTCATGTTACAGAACTCTGTTACCGGATGCAGCACCATGGCTCAGGTTTTGATCCACTGTAGTATCAAAACACCTCAGTATCATAATGTGATTAGTAGGGAAAAATCCAACCTTAAAGTGTCTATGACCAAGACTTTTATTTTGCCTTCTTAACCTTAAAACGTTAAAACTAATGGGAAGCTTTTGTGTGGTACAGCAAAAAAATGGAAGCAGCGTTACATATTGGAACTGGCCAACCTATTCCATACAGTTATTCTCAAGCAGTACTTTGATTACAGGATTAAATACGGAGGGAGGAAAACAGCAGATGCAGCACTTTTTAACTGAAAAGGGTATAATTTTAATAGCATTCACTCAGCCCAATGTAAACCGCACATAAAACCAACATAATTTTTTTATAATGTTATGCTGAGATATGGGATGCTCAAAACATATCCAAGTGTTTCAAAATAATATTCAAGAGCTCTACTGCCAGCTGCATTTTTTGCTTTGAGAATATAAGTATATAGATCATCCACATTCTCCTCAATATCACAAAGGCCTGTGCTGTCTCAATAAGGCTGCTTTCTGCCCTCAGGTTCTTCGCTGTCCTTGCCAGACAACATCAGATGGCCCAGACAAATAAGAAAGTAGTATCTACTGGGCATGAAGAGGAAAAATAAATTGTGCTAGGAAGAGACACTTAAGGTCTTGCCTGCATTAGGAAAACTGGAGCCCCAGTCATCCTGTTAGCAACGTTGAAGTTTCTAGCCTAGATCAGGTACAACATAGCGATCGCCGATTAGAGATGCCTACATACAGTCTTAACTACAGCCCTGCCACCAAACCCGAACCTGTTGGGACCCAACCAGCTGTGTAGAGGTCAGGTTGGGTACCATTTTTCCAAATCCCTTTTGTGTCTGGGTCAGGTCAGGCAGATTTTTTTTTGCCACTTCAGCTTTTGTTTAGTTACAGCAGTTCTGGGAACCCAGCATGCTAAGTCACAGCTGATGTGACATAGCTTATGTGGACAGGGGAGAAGGAAGTGAGGCTAGCGCTCAGAATGGGAAGCCCAGAGCACCCAGTCTCATCCCTGACACGGTCTCCACAGCCAGGTAAACGTCTTGTGCACAGGAAGGGAGCCCTGCAGTGGGAACAGCGTGCTTGGGTCAGGTCTAAAACTTGTCAGATTGCCATCTAACCTGGTCTCTCTCTCCCCAATCCCTGTGCCAGAGCCAACAGTCTCTGTCCCTCTTGGACGGTAGGCCGTTGGCTGACTGTAAACAGGTGCGTGCTGGCCCTGAACAGTTCTAGGTCCCTGCCTTGCTTTGTGCTTCTCCCAGCACAATAAACTCTGAAGAAGAGAAGCGGAGGGAGGAAGGGTGTGCTACTACTGCAGGGGTTCACTTTCAGCACGCTTTTCAGGTGCAGAACTTCTGCTTGCAGAGCCACTCAGGTCAGTTCAGAGAATCCCTACTCCTGCACACCGTTTCAGATCAGGTTCAGGCATGCTATCTGGCCTCATGCAGGGCTCTAGTCTTAGCTAAACTTCACCTAGTCCACATCATTAGTGGAGCTGCACAATTGAGGAATTCGCTCTCTCTACATTAGGAAAAAATGAGATTTGTAATACCTGTTCCTATTGCCACCCTTGCCCCGCCCCTCCCCCAGGAAGCTGCATCCCTCTCACTTCTCAAGCATGCTCCCAACCAAAACCAAGCTCCAAAGCTTGGATCATGGTATTTAGTAAATGAAACACCCATTTTTGGTTTTGCGTAAGTAGTTTAGTGGTTGAAAAGCCTTACCAAGTTGGATGCATAATCCAATGGTTAACAGGAGGAGATCTGAAAAGTCTAAAACTAATGATTTATTTGCAGTTCTGCTAGTGCCTCTCTCCTATTCCCCAAACCGCCTGCCCATCTGAATTTGCCTCACATGCACTCGTATTTAAAAAAAAATGACTTGGTTGGTCGCAATATCCAGCATATGTTCTCTTCCTAGTTGACTTGTATTAGGCATTAATTTCCCCCCCAAAATGGACTAAATTTGGATAGCATTTTTGGGTCTGTACTTCTATCTAAAATGGGATGTTAATCTAAAACAACTACTGCACACTGATGATCAGGAAACTTATAAGATACCAGGGCAAGTTACAATCTTTTCTGTGCCTCAACTTACTCATTGATGGCAATGGGTAAAATGCAGTGAACATGGATCCCTGCTCATATGCTTGCTTCCCCACTTCTGTACACGGAGAGGTTCAATAGGATAGGGCTGAGAGGAGATAGAAGTTTATAAAGTCATAAGCAGTGAGGAACAAGTAAATAGGGAGCTCTTATTTACCCCCTCAAATAATACTATAACTAGGGGACACTTCGTGAAACTAACCAGCAGCAGATATAAAACAAACGAAAGGAGGCACTTTTTCACACAATGCACAATTAATTTGTGGAACTTGTCACCCGAATATGTTGCGAAGGCCAGTAGCACAACTGGGTTAAAAGAAGGAATGGATAAATTCTTGGAGGATAAGTCCATACATGGCTATTTAGTGAAGTCGGTTGGGGGACACAACCTACAAATGTTGGGAACTGGGAGTGAACAGGAGGGAATGGATCACTCCATTATAACCCGTTGGATACGACCAAGAGCAGCTACTGTCGGAAACAGGATCTGGGCATGATGGACCATTGATCTGACCCAGTTTGGCACTTACGTTCTTAGGCATTTTGTGCATGAAATGGAGAGCACTGATGTAACAAAACTCAATAAGAAGAGTCAAGATCCTCAATGCAGCAGTCTTGTTCAAAACCCTTCAGCGTCACTGCTAATCAATACACAATTCTTCTAACCTAGCAGAATAGCTCCCTCTCCTCTATTTTAAGTGATTGACCCCTGCAGCCTTCTACAAACGTTTACACAGCTAAGTGACAATGCAATTTGTTACCACCAACGGTGCAACCCTCAAGCTGCTATGCCAGCACTGGCTCTGTTAACGGGAACAGGGCTTGTGCTAACACAGCAGTTTGAAGATCACGCTGATCATGTAGCATTAACCCTTCTCAACAGAATGAGAAATTAAGAACTAAGAGTCTAACAGAACATTATACATCCCAGACATTTTGCAAAGCGCACGCAGTTTTAGCTAGAAGAGAACTCGAGGTGCCAATGCTAAGAATTCACTGACAGTTTACAAACAGAATAAAATACGTCCCGCTTTTGCAGAGAGCTTACAGGATACAACAGACCCCTCGCCACACAGTTTTGGTGGCAGGGAGGGTAGAGGGAAGAGAAAACGGAGATGAAAATGGAGGAATGGAAATTCTGTAGCATGCAAGCAAGTGGTATTATTTGCCTGAATCAAACCTGAAGATTTGGGGGCGGGAAGCCATTGTACAAAACTGCATGCTTGAATTCATGCTGTATTAGAAAAATATGGATTAGTTAGATTGAACTCTATTTTTGGCATATTTTGACTGCCTGATAACCAGCAGGAGTCATGTGGGAGAAACAGATTGAATGCTTGTGTGTATTCATCTGTTTCAGTTGGACAAGACTGGGTCTACCCACATGAATTTATTACCAGAAAGGATAAGCTTGCTGAGGTTAAGATGTAATTTCATATTGTATATTTTGTTCACAAATATTTTCTAAACACATAACGAAAAGCAAATGTACTTTCAAGAAGCAAATATCACTGCTGCAGAGTCTCAAGGTTGGGTGCACATTGATCTCATGCTGAAAAGGAGATCAATACTGTAATAAGAAAAGCTGATCAGCCGGGTCTAATTTCCACTGCTGAACCAGCAAGCATTTTAATAGAATTAATGGTTTTAAAGTATACAATGGAGACAAAGTAGTTCAGATAGTACCTTTTATTGGACCAACTATGTTGACAGAGCATGCAAACTTTCAAAAGATATGGGGGCCCTTCCTCAAACACATAAAAAGTCAGAACTATAGACTGAACAAATACAAAACAGGTAGACTAAAGATTTAATGCTGAATTCTCCCAAGTCACTGTGGTTTCTTGTGAATGCCCTTTAAATTTTAGAGGTCTGCCAGCTTATGCATGATGTACTGCATTAAAAACAAACCACCACCACCACAACAACCACATGCAGTGTTCTGAAACTTGGCATAAAAACTGCATCCAGACACTTTGCTTTAATTTTTTTTTTTTAAACTGTTTGAGTAATTGTGTCTAAGCTACTTTTGGCTAGAAGTAGCCAAAAGTACTAGCCTAGAAGAAAAACCACCCGTTTACTCAAAGTTCTGTGTAGTCTGCAAGGTAGAGCATTTAGTAATTTACATATGTAAATAGCAGTCTCACACTTGCAGAGCAGCAAAAACCCCACGCTTCCTACTGATGGTCTAGAAATGGTGCAACAAGCACTACGATCCCACCAGACAACATGGTACAGTTTATTTTGCTTTATGGAGTATAGCACAGTTTCACACTAAAAATGTGCAAAAATGGCAACATGTTTCACAAAAACCTGCACCTGCATAACATGTTGTCAGGGTGATTTCACAAGCCTGACGCAGTTTTCTATAGTTTCAACAAGGTGCCCGTTTTCCACATTCAAATATTTAAAGGCTGTCTTTTGCTCAAAAATACCATGCTCGTGCAAGCAGGATGTTTGTTTTGTTGTGTTGTAGTTTTTTAAATGACATTCCTGTACAATCAGGTACAGAAGGATAAAACCATGGCATGTTGACAAAAGATATACTATTATTCTAACATAGGATCTGGGGAAAAGAAAGTGAGGTTTCATTCACTCCTACTCCTTACATTCAATACACTGGACAGACTAAGGATGACAGTGATTTTTCCCACAATTGTATTGCCCAGTACATGACATACTGCTACTTGCTACTGCAGTTCTCACCTCCCAGACCCTTTGTCCAAACTTCCTTGTCCTAGTCCTATACAGTAGCTGTCATGTGACAACCGATCCTCATGAATATGAACTCTCTCAATCATTTCTAAGCTGGCAAATAAGAATGACCTATAAAGCTCTTCACAACCTCGCTCCCCCCTACCTCTCTGCACTTATCGCCCTCCATACTCCAGCCCGTGCACTTCGCTCCTCCTCTGTCCCTTCTCTCACCCTTCCACGCCTTCCCTGCTCCCCTAAGCGCCTTCGTCCCTTCTCACTTGCTGCCCCCCATGCCTGGAACTCCCTCCCTGTCCACATCCGCCTTGCCCCCTCCCTTCATACCTTCAAATCTCTCCTTAAAACTCACCTCTTTCGCTCTGCTCTGTCTGACTCTTTATCCTGCTGAGCCACTATTCCTATACCTACGATCGGTTTACCCTTATCCTTGCAACATGGACCTGCCTGCTGTCATTCTCATCGTAACCAAGCCAAGTACGTGCACTTGAGACCTCGCATCTTCATGAATGTTAGACCCCTTGTCTCTCCCTCTGTTCCCCTTCCTAAGTCTCTCCCCCAGCTCCAGTCTCTCAGATTGTAAGCCCTAGGGGCAGGGACCGTGTCTACTGTATTACTTTGTAAAGTGCCAGGTACACTGCTGGCGTTATATAAATGTTTGTTAATAATAATAATAATAATAATAATAATAGTAAACAAAGCAACATTTTTGTCAGCTTGGTACTAAGCAAAATTATATAGGCTGGATGCGACAGCATTCAGACCAAGCGAGGAGGACACAGATCAGCAGTACCACTCTGCAGCTGAAGGATCAACGAGGAAGAATTTAAATGAGGAATTGTAAGTAGAATTGCATGCACAGATATAGACACATTCTCTTCCTGTACAACACTGCTCTGTTTTCTAGCAATAGTCTTTCACAAACACATCCTAATACACTGCAGAAGCTGCTGCATATTTTTAGCAAAACCATAGCCTTGCTGAATTATGAAAAGGTCCATTATTTATTGGTGAGATCAGGACAGCAAAGGGAATCCAACCACTCACTCTGCACTGCACTGCACTGCCATCATCACTGCCTCTTTAGACACTTGCGAGGGGGGGGGGCGAGAAAAAGAGGCAAGCTTCAAGAAGCAGATTGCATCCAGGCACTTTGTGGTCCCTTCCATGTCTGATGAGAAAAGGTACCCAGTTGTGAAGTTGATCTTTTAATGTTTTTCCTTAAGTAGACAAAATTGAGATTGTTGTAGCTAATCTTCAGTTTATTTTATTTATTTATTTATTTATTTATTTTTCAATTTATAGCCCGCCCCTCCTGAGAACAGCTCGGGGCAACTAACAATTCCAAGAACATAAAATACAATTATAAAAATATATTAAAACACACATAAAATCACAACAATAAAACAGGCTAGGGTAAAAAATACAATAAATAAGGGTGGCAGGAGATAAAAAAAACCTAACCCACCTCCCCCCCCTCCCCAAAGGACTGGGAGAACAGCCAGGTCTTGCAAATTCGCCAGAATGTTAAAAGGCTTGGGGCCAGGCGAGCTTCCTCCGGGAGGGAATTCCAAAGGTGGAATGCCACCGAGAATGCCCTCTCCAACAGGGGGGACCTCCAAGAAGGCATCCCCGGCAGACCAAAAGAGCCACTTTCGGGTGCGGAGGGCGAGGTGGTCCCTGAGGTACGAGGGGCACAGACCGTGAAGGGCCTTATAGATTAACACTAATACCTTGAACCTGGCTCGGCATGCTATTGGCAACCAGTGCAGAGTCCGGAGCACAGGTGTTATGTGCTCCCGACGGCCCGTCCCCGACAGGAGCCGGGCCACTGCATTCTGCACTAGCTGCAGCCTCCAAACCAGGAACAAGGGAAGCCCCACGTAGAGCGCATTGCAGTAGTACAGCCTTGAGGTGATGAAGGCATGGATGAGGGAGGCCAGGTCCGGGTCGGAGACGTACAGACGCAACCTCCGCACCAGATATAACCAGCGGAAAGCGGCCTTCACCACTACCTCCACCTGCCGCTCCAAGCGGAAATCTGCGTCCAGAATCACCCCCAGACTCCGAACCTACAGAGCTATGGGAGGGCGAAACCCCCCCCAATCAGGGGGGCTGACACCTCCCTCGTTCTCCCCTCCAGCATCACCTCCGTTTTATCGGGGTTGAACTTCAGTCTGCTCTGCCACATCCATTCCTCCACAGCCTCCAAACACTGGGATAGCAATGAGATGGCAGGGTCTGGGTCAGCTGAAAAAGAGAGGTACA
>QEPC01003278.1:3717768-3738513 GCA_003113815.1 Sphenodon punctatus
CCCCCCCCCCCCGCCAAAGTTGGACCGGACGGGGCCTCCACCACCTTGCGCTCTCCACCTACTGCCCCTAAGCTAGCGTCAAAGTCGCTCTGAATCCGAGCGATCTTGTCTGCAAAATAGCTGAAAAACTCCTCACAGCGGGCCTGGGACAAGTCCCCGTCCAAGCGGAGGGAGGCCGGACTGACCAGCCCCCGCACCACCCAAAACAGCTCCGCCAGACGTGACTTCACAGACGCTATGAGGACAGCAAGGAACTCCTTCCTTGCTGTCCTCACAGGCTCAACATAGGACCGCAAATGGGGCCTATGGAGAAGTCGGTCGGAGTCAGATCGAGTCCGATGCCAGCGTCGCTCCAGCCTCCTGCCTACTCGCTTCATACACCGCAGTCCCTCAGTAAACTAAGGGGCCCTGTGGTGACGAGACAGAGGCAGAGGGCGTCTCGGAGCCACCCTGTAAATGGCCTCCCCCAGCAAGATGTTCCAATGCTGGACCAGCTCATCGACAGAGTGACCGTCCAAGTCCAGGGTTAGCTCCCTCAGGACCTCTTGGAACCATTGAGGTTCCATCAGCCTCCGAGGGCAGACCATCCTAACTGGTCCATTCCCCTTCTGGAGGGGGTGCGCTGAGAGACTGGCCTGAAGGAGATAATGGTCCATCCATGACAAGGGCACTGCCCTGACCTCCCCCACTACCGGAGCCCCAGCCTCAAGGCCAGAACTGAAGATCAGGTCGAGGGTATGCCCCCCACGTGGGTAGGGCAGGTGACCACCTGGGGCAAATTCATGGTTGCCATGGTGGCCATGAATTCTCGCTTCGCTCCTACAAGGCCAGCATCAGCATGAACATTGAAGTCCCGCAGGACCAAAGTCCTGGAGGAGCCCAGCGCCACCTCCAAGGCCAGCTCTGCTAGAGCAGTAAGAGATGCTGCCAGACAGGAAGCGGCCCAGTATACCAGCAGCACCCCTAGCTTACCCCCAGCCAAATCAAACACCACATGGAGGGCCTCAATACCTGCAATCTTCTGAACTGGATATCTCCTAACAGGCCAGTCCTCTCTAAAAATAATCGCTGCACCACCTCCCCGGCCACCCGTGCGGGGCTGATGCTGCACGGCATACCCGGCTGGAATGAGATCCGCTAAAGTTGGTCCAGCCATCTTGTCCAGCCAGGTTTCCGCAATACACGCGAGGTCCACAACCCCATCTGAGATTATATCCTGGACAATTGGGGCCTTGTTGACAATGGACCTCGCGTTTAGTAGCAACAGCTCCCCGCGTGTGGACCTTGGACCTGGCTCCTCCCCCCACCCCAGCGGGGGGATGGCAAGCTGCACCTCCCGCAGGCACCTAGGTCCCCTAGGGGCGCGAGCCATCCAACCCCGTGGACCATACCATCCACACCCAAGAACCACGCCTATAGCCACACCTCCCCCCCGTCCACCACATCCTGCCCCCCCCCCAGACCTGGCTGCTCACCCTGCAGCCTTCCACACCCCTCACCACCTCCCACATTTACCCCCCAGTCCCCCCGGCCATCCTGCTGCCACCAGGGGCTGGCACAAGATACACACCCCACCCGCAGTTGATGGAAATTCTCTCTTTCTAGTACCCAGTGGTTCACTGCACATCCTACTTAATAAAAAAGTGTCATCATGACTATCTCAAGGTTTAATTTACAAATTTAGAAGTGTGAGGTTGCCAAATCTAGAGGAAGAGAGTTTCTGGCTCCCTAGGTCCCAAGCTCTGCCCTCAACATGCCCATCATTAGCTGTGAGAACACCTGCTCAACTCAATAATTTGCTACTGGCTACAGCTGTTGCAGAATTGGGCCCCTTGGTCTCTATTCTGCCTTGAGCTCCTTCTGGGCAAATACCGGCACCTACCAGTTCCATTAAAGGGCAAGGAAGAAAAGAAAATGGACAAACAATTTTCAAGACAGGCCTCGTTTTTCAAACTCTATTTGTTCAACAACCCTTCTAATTAATCATTTACCCATTCATTCACTTGCATACATAATCCAAAGACATCCGAGGTTCCGAACACAAGTCAAAACCACAGCATTCGCTAAAGCAGGGGAAATAAAAATAGAACCTAAAGATCAACTGTATTAGTTACATTATACAAGAGTGCTGAAGTTATAATTAATTATATCGCTTCCAGTCCTTCAAGCACTTACACCTGATATTATCTCACCAAACCCAATGGGAATACTTGTGCATATCAGGGTTTTAAAGGATGATGCACTGAGAGACTACAGTATTTCAATTTATAATTAGGTCTATAGGAAGACTTTTTGTCACGTACATATTATGTATGTTACATTTGCATATATATATATGTAAAACAACTGGCAATTTTTATATATATATATATATATATATATATATATATATATATATATATCCTTAATGCATGCCAATTTTTTTAAAAGAATACATATATATACACACGAGAATGTGGACTAAAAAACCTTCTTCCCTTTAAAATGTATTTATATCTTTAAAGTTAATTTGTAAAAGTCTCTGAAGTCAATTTAGGGTATCAAAGGCTAGTGGGCTACTTTCTTCACCATTATTTATTCACGAAATATAGCACCATACTTCAGGCTAAAAGAAGGGTCACAAAATTTAAACATTTAAAATACACAGCACTTCAACATGGATGATAAGGATGATGAACAACTGTGAAACACTTTATATGCAATTAGCAAACTTGGAGAGAGTATAGCATTTTAGCACATGTCTCTATTCAATAGAGACCGCCTCACTCCTTGGGTCCTGGGGCGATCTTTGCGGTCCACCGGGGCATCTTCTTGGAGGTCCCCCAGGTTAGCCGGGGGGCTACAATGGAGAGGGCATTCTCGGTGGTCACATCGCAACTGCGGAACTCCCTTCCGGAGGAAGCTCAACTGGCCCCGAGTCTGCTGGTCTTCCGCTAGGTCTGTAAAACCTGGCTGTTCGCCCAGGCCTTCAGGGAAGGGAGTGGGTAGGGGTGGGGGAGATGGGGAGTGGGCGGGGGGGGTTGGGTTGGGTTAGGGAGGGTTTGGATATGGGTTATTTTAATCTGGGGGTTTTAGGTTGTTTTAGTTGTATTTTTAGTTATGTGTTTTTAAATGTTGTTAGCTGCCCCGAGATGCTCGTAGCAGGAGGGGGCGGCATATACATTTTAATAAATAAATAAATATGCCACCCGTCATGTTCCAATCCGTGGCTCCTGAAAGTTCAGCTTCCATTTTCTGGACCACTGAAGAGTTCTGGATCACAGTGTATAAAACAAAGAGATAAGGCAAGCATTGCCGTCTTTTTTCTTTTAAAAAAAAAGTTAAAAAAACTAATCTAAAAGCAATGGTGACGTGTTTGACTCATTGAAATCAATGGAAGTTTTGCCATCAGCGTCAGAGCCAGGCTTTCACTCCATCCCTTTAGAGGGAGCAGAAAGGGATTCACAAGATTTGGTTATTTTTGTTTTGATTTCTACAGTAACAATAAGCCTCAATGTTAAGCCTTCAAATCTATTTTCAAATTCAACCTTCACTGCTTCACTCAGTAAAGTCTACATATTTTCTTGCCAAATAAGGTTCAAGATGCTGTCTTGGATTATGAGCAGTTAGTAAAAATTTGGACACCAGGAGCAAATATTTCCTTGTTAGAAAATAACTAAATTGACAGAGAGACTTAGAATATGCCTTCCTAGAGTTTGTTTCTGCACTACTAATAGCATACACATAGAGCACTTCTTATTGCTGTGAACAACAGTAAGTATTAAACAGCAAAAGCACCCAGCATAACACAGCACTCAGGAAAAACAACTGAATTCAACTCTTTAGCAAAATAGCACGTTCTTTTAAAAAAAAAAAAAAACACACAAAAAACCCAACAATTTCCATGTGATTGTTTCTCATGAGTAACACTTGAAACAGGGTAGTTAACCTGGAGTAACTACCTCCTTTCACCTCTGTTCCCATGACCAGGAAGAACAAGAGGTTTAATAATTCTTTCCCTCCCTCAATATATTTCCTTGGGAACTTCCATCAGTGGGGATTGTAACAAGCAGCAATCAGTTAGGCAAAGGCATTGAGGAAACCAAAATCAAGGGGAAGAAGCACTCAGGGTGGCTGGGACAACAGCGGAAGTAGTATTTCCCATGACAGTGGATAATTTCAGACATGACGGGCCCAGAGGCCCGCCACACTGAACCATGGACAGGGATCCGTCAGGAATAAGGCCGGCCGGCCTTTAGGCATGCCAGCCCGATTCTTACCGGGGATCGGGGAGGGGGAGGGGCTGCGCGGTGCAACATGCGGCCGCACAGCCCCCGCACTCCACCGCCCGCCCGTCCTCCTGGAGATGGGTGGGCGCAGCGGCCAATCCAGCCGCTGCGCCCGATCCTGTATCATCGTCTGGGCCACGGTCTGGGATGGGCCAACGGTACAGACGTCACTTTTGGCCCATCCCGGAACGTAGCCAATTTAACCACACTTCCTGAGGTGAGGCCGGCCTCACCTCCGGAAGTATGGTGAATTTGATTCCCACCAGGTATTCACCATGATGAACATCTGGCGGGAATCTTTTAGATGTAACGGGACAAACGGCCACCACAGGGGGTTCACTGTGGGTGACCGTGGTCCCGTTACGTCTAAAATTACCCATTATTATTATTTATATAGTGCCAGATTCGATAGAGATTCTTGCCCCAAGAGCCTTACAATCAGTTTGCACAAGTACACCCCCTCCACCCTCAGAGTAAAAGTCACTTTCTCTCTCTCTCACACACACACACACACACACACACACACACACACTTTAACATCACTTGTTTGGAGAGGTACACACCTCTCTCACTTTAAACTCTATATTCCCATGAACACAGAGAACGTGGAACATTAAAATGAGTTAGGAGTATCTCTCTCAACCCCTGGGCTCTGAAATGGATGACAATGATTGTCAAAATGCAGGGCAATGTGGGGTATAATTTACATTTTAAAAGAAAAAAGAAGAAGAAAGCCCTGCAAAATAAAACTGCTTTAAGTCCTGTAAAATTGAGGACAGTCCTACCAAATCTGGGGCACTTGAGAGATATGCCCTTTGTGTTCCCACTCTGTTTACTTCTTTAAAAACACAGAAGAAAGTCCTGTAAAACAAAACTGTAAGAGTACTGAAAAATCTAGAACATCCCACTAAATCCCAGACCACTCATCCGATAGATCTGAAGTCCTGGGAAATCTGGGAGATCCCAGAAAATTTGGGACAGTTGGAAGGCCTGGTTAGGAAGTATTTATCTTTTTTAAAAAACAAACGAACACACACACACACACACACACACACACACACGTAAAAAAGCACTATGACTGGGGTTCACGTTTTTCCCAGACAAGCCAATGCCAACAGGCATATGGGCCAGGCCCATCACACAGAATCATTTGTTCCATCAGGCATCACCACCCAGAAAGCAACCATCCCAAAACTGGTTGGCCAAGAGCTGTCCAATTAAAAGTACTGGGTACTTTTAATTCACCTTGTTACATTCCATAAATATAAGAAGGTAACTTATTGAGAAACATTCTCTGTTCACCTTATGACAAACCATAAATCTCTGCCTTGGAGACAATAGGTGCAGTAATTTGTAACCACAGTTACAAAACGACACAAGCTAAATATTTGATGATTATAACCAATTAACACTTTGGGATGCTTCACATCATACCTAGTTCAGTTATTATTTCTTTAATGTTATGTCACAAGGAGATACTGGACTACAGGTCTAACAAATATGTAGAATTAAAGGTTAAACATGTATGTAATGTAAAATCTGAGAACTGGAAACTCACTTCATGCAATGGAGAGAGACAAAGCCATGCATAATGTGTATTCAGAAAAGCCTAACAGGAAAGTCAAACAAAGAAAGCAGGAAAGATATTTAAGAGGGGGGAGATCTTTTTCCCTCCAAGCTCAGTTGGGAGAGGAGACTTTGCTGGCTAACCACACCAGCATAAGGACAAAAGGCCTAGCCTTACTACATCCGGCTGAGAAATGGATTAAAGCGCATGGACTTTCTGTAGGGTAAGATCTTAATTAGGGACCTACTCAGTACAGACTAGGAATGCGTTATTTACTTTTGTTTTATTTGCCACTCTGAGTTCAAACTATCTTTGTTTATGAAATCAATAAACTTTCTTCTTTACTAAGAAATGCTTTCTGTTGTCTCACACTGGGAAACACAGTCTGAGTATCTTGTGCGCTCAAGCACTTGCGAATCCAGAGAGAGAAAGAGTCTGAGAACGGGAAGCCTCTGGAACTTGGGTGACAAAAGTGTTGCCCCTTTGGAGGACCGAATCAGCTGGAGAGAGAACTGATTCAGATGGGCTGCAAGTGAGGGAAACTCAGTCACCTAACCCAGAAACGTGGGGTAGTGGACCCCAACCCCATGTTAACCACCTGCACAACACAATTTTCAGATCTCACGTGAAAACCTTGTTACTGCAGTTGGCTCACAATACATGATACTGAATATTTTGCAAACATTTCACTGCCAAGGAAAACAGCTGGGTGAGTGGATATATCTATTGAGGCACAACAGGGGAGAACAGAGGAGTGGACAGTAGCTTCAGATCACAAATATCCTCTGTCTGTTTAAGCTGGTCCATGAATTTAGGTCAGTAGTTCTTCTGTAGTTAATTATGGATATATCCGTTTGAGATAATTGTAGCATTTGTCACAGAACGTGCATCTTCTAATCCCACCGTTACTCTTTCTGTTTACAGATTTTTTCAGATGCTGTGCTTGCACACCTCTCCTTGCTTATGAGAAAGAGCTTCTAACAGACTAGCTTTCATAACAGGGCAACCAAACCAACAGAAATAAAGATCACATAATAGTGAATTTAGAAAACAAGCCTAAGGTTTGTATTTTTAACCCCACACTGTACATTTTAAAAATCAAGATCACCCACTGCAGGCTGCTGCACTCACAAAAAACCACCAATTATCTTTATTCTTCAATGTACGCTATTGTACAAACACACCATACAATAGGGGAAAATTGACCTATGCAACACCCTGGAGGTACATTTCCAAGTAATGAAAGCTTTTAAGCAAGTACTGAAAGGATTTTTTATAAAACAAAATCTCTGAATTCCAGCTAAAAAGCAAAAAGGTAACAGACCAAATTTTTCAGCTAACCCTGCATGACTATAAGGTGCAAGAACCTAAGGCCCTTTTTTCACGGAGCACCCCCTCCCACTCCACGTGTGCGAGTGGGTGGATGGGGTGTGTGTGCATCCATGTGCACTCCCACGCTCCACCCATCACCCATACATGGAGCAACGGGCGCCAATGGAGGGTGCTCCATGTATGGGAGTGGGTGGGCATCTGTGTAATGGGCCGCCCACACACTGCAACCTCCACCCATCTCCCCCGTACCACCAACGCACTTGAAAAGGGCCTTTATTGGGAAGTAAAGCAAATGGCATTTCCAACTTACATTCTTCTAAAAACAATCTGCTGACAGATAGAAACACAGCTGACTCAGGGTGTTAACAAATAAGATGTTAGCCCACACTGGGTGGGTATCCAGTCCACCTACCCTGATTAGGTGTCCACCCCCCACCGGTCACATTGCCACCACCCATCGGACACATAGACCCTACTCATGGCAGGGTCTCAGATGATGTGGAGCCCACCATGTGGGCGAATACAGGCTAATGCGCGCACATATTCTGTCAATTAGGATATAGGCAGTACCTCAGCATGTACAGGTCTGCCAACACCACAGAATTGCAGGCGGAAATTTATTTATTAATTATTTATTTATTTCAATATCTTTCTACCCTGCACTCTCCTGCTCACAGAGCAGCTCAGGGTGGCTCACAACAATCGACAATAATAATAAAAAAATAATCACATAGAATGTTCTAGAATAACCCTAGAACATTCAAGAAGAGACTGCTTCCTGCCCCTCTCTCAACTCTTGCTGGTGTTGCAAAGGGGAACTGGCCACAAGCGCATGAAATACACTCAGGGGGCTGCCGATTTGTTAGGCTGGACACGTTAAATATGTGAATGAGGGCTGCGTAGGGGCTGCACGGATTGAAACCAGACTGCAGCAGGCTAACATCTCATTTGTTAACACCCTCAGAGAACAATAAAGAAGCAGCCCAAGGAAGATACGTTTTTGGGAAGTGGAAGGGGAGAAAGTTATTGATTCCAATACCCCAGTTAGACATTCACAGCGGGAATGATTAATGCCTCCAATAATTCAAAGGCATATACTAGTATAAGGGCAAAGTTAATTCATTATTATAATGCACAGTTTGTGCTTCTCTATGCGAAGCTGGGTCAGCAATTCTATCAGAAATACGTATTACTGGAATAAATTATCACAGGAATACTTTGCCTAAAAATTGGTTTTTTTGGAATGATTTATGCTTTGTCATTTTAGTATCATAGAAAGGTACTTGCTGCTGTTCTGTCATTGTATGAAGCTGGAACTCTATACTTTTAGACAGAATATTTTCCAGACTGGTGACACGGCACAGAGCTTTAAATTGGTTTCATCATCACAGAGTTTGCACAGCTACAAATCAGTCTGTGCAATTCTAGCTCTACCCAGGTGGAAGGGTCCTGTTCACCAGCTGAACTTAGAGCCAAGTGGGTGCTATGGCTCCCCCTCTGCTCACTTTTTCTAGCAATCGCCTGGCCAGGCAGAGCCACGCACCCCTCCTTCAGCCACTGATGTAATCTGCTAAGAAGCTCAGAGGGAGAAAGCCTAGGAAATAGGTTCTTATTCTCTCTGACAAGCAGGAACCCATTTTCTCCGGCTCCTCCTAGTTCAGGAGGCTTAATTTTTTTTAAACATACATGTCTCTTATATTTTATGAGAGAGATGAGCTCCTTCTCTTACCAGTTATGATCCTGTAGCAAGCAGAGCAATTACTCCTGTAAGAGATTAATATTAAAATGGCAATGCAGTTTTAGCACTCTGGAAGCTGGAACTAAATCTTACTATTAGTGTGCACCAGGGTCCCATGTCATTATTCGTTTTTGCTTTCTTTTCGATTTCTATTGGTTTCAATAGAACACACATTTTTGGCTGTAGCTTTTTTGTTTTTCACTATATTTGGATGGAACGTAGAGAGATCATACCTCCAATAGACGGCATTGTGTGCACCAAATTTCAGAAAGATGGGATAAAAGAATCCAATTTTATAAGCAGTTGAACTATGTTATTTTGCAAAAATCTGCATATACATTCCTGACTAACGTCTTTGTCTCCCATCTAATGTGGATGGAACTTGGCAAGTTTATACTCCTCCCCAATATTACTACCTATGCCAACTTTCAGAAGGATTGGGTAAGAGTCCTGGTGGTATAACTAATTAACTTATAAATGTACGTCTGACTGTAACAACTTTGTAGTCCAACCAGCATACATGAAATTTGGCAGGGCTGTATATCACACTTTCACGATCATCTCTGTCAAATATCAGAAAGCTGTAATAAAAGGTCCCAATTTTATAAGCTGGCACAGCATATGCAGAGAATGAGCCTATGCCAGGAATTCTCTTACCCTGGCATAGGCTCATCGCTTATTCTCGTCTCTGTGTATAAGATTTGTTTGTGATGTCAATTGACCAGCAGAAATATCAACCAAATATCCTCATCCTGTGCTGTGACCATCCCAACATTTCTCCCCCACTTGTTACTGGGAAGTCAGAAACATCTGTTTAGGAAAAAGTCAATAGGGATTCACTTATGTCCTCTGTCACAGTGCTGCAGGATGCAATTGTGATAACTGGCCAGCCTGGATTTGTAAACTATGGGTGATTTCAGACATTACGTTGTCTGAAATCACCATAGTCAACCGCAGAGAGGGTTGAAAGCAGGTGAACGTTTGTTTGCTCGCATCCAGATGTTCACCTCAGTCAATCAGCCCCCACAGTGAACCTAACAACACTTTGTTCTCCCGCACCACGGCGGCGAACGAAGCGTGGTTAGGGGGAATCCGAAACGTGGTGAAGGAAAAGTAACGCCTGCCACGCACTTGGCTCTAACTTCACCACGTTCCAGAGTCCTGGCGGCGGGCAGCAGCAGCGGTCAGATGGGCCGCTGAGGCTGCCTGTCTCAGGGAGCGCAGCGGGCGGGGCCATGCGGCCGCACGCTGCGTCGCACAGCTCCGCCCCCTCCGGGAGGGGGGGTTGCCCAACAGACGTGACGGGCGGCAGCATTGACCCTAGACCGCGGTCCCCACGGCCGGGGGGAAAGGGACGAACGTCTGTTGGCGTGCCCCTTCACCCCCGCCCGTGGTCCGAACTACCCCACGGCCTAGGGGTCAATGCTCCTGCCCGTCACGTCTGAAATCACCCTATGTCTCCTGATTGCTGGGGTGATATCCCCAGAATCCCAGTTATGTTCCTTCCATGCTCACCTCAGGGCTGCCCCCTATGCCCGCATCAAAACCACCACCGATTGGTCCTGTAAAGCTGGAGGCATGCAGTAATTGGCAGTGAATGTGTCTGTCAGTCTGTTGGGTTGCTCCCCATCCTCCCTCCTACAGCCTCCCTCCCCCGTGCCATGCCATGTGCCTGCTTCTGACTGGCTCTGCATGTGCTGCTATTTATCTGAATAATGGTCTTCAAGGGGACAATGTCAATTGCTTATAAAATTGGGTCCCGTTATCAAATTGTCCTGTAGTTTGGTAGAGATGACAGGGAAGGTGTGAGATACATTCCTAAAATAATGTTTTGTAAACAGGATGGAATATAAAAATGTTACAGCTGGAAATGCATTTTCAAGTTAGTGGCTTATAACATCAGGACCCTTTATCTAATCTTTCTGAAATTTGGCAGGATTGGTAATCGTGGGGAGGGTCATAATATTCACAGGTGTCATGCAAATTGGATGGAAGATAGAGAATTTGTAGTCAGCAATGTGCATGCGGCTTTTCTTAAAATCACAACAGTCAACTGATTATAAAAATCTATTTCCTTTATCCAATTATCTTGGAATTTGGTACACATAGTGCCCACCATTGGGGGGGTACAATCTCCCCAAGTTCCATCAGACTTGAATAAGAAAGAAATTATAGTCAGAAATATGTTTTTCAACGTTTCCCCATTATTTCAAAAACTAAAATTCATTTTTGTTTTTGTTATTATTTTTCTTTTTCATTATTACAATAACAAAAATGAAAACAAAAAAAATCATTTTTGTTATCGTAATAACGAAAACAAATTGCACACCCCTAAATCCTGCACTGTGTGGCCAGTCTGTTGTTAGAAGGACCACACTTTGGAAATCTTCTGCCCTACATTCAGCTACAGCTCACTTGCTGTTACACAGTTCTGAACCCACAGAGTATGCTGGGACTTCAATAAATGTCTGAGTGCACTTTAAAGTAACCAATATTTCAGAAGAATCAAGTCACCACAAGCACAATACAGTACCTTAGTGCAGTCCTTCACCATTAAGTCAATGAAAATTTTGTACTCAACTCAACTGGGTGGAGGGATAAGGGATTATGTCCTCAGTTTCAATATCAGAAGTGTACCGAAGGCTTCCTAAATTATTTGGCATATCTATTTTAATCTCTCATCTACTGAAGCTATCCAGAAGAGTCTGTTTCAAAATCAATAATGCGGGGGTGAGGGGGGTTGCACTTTGTTTTTTAAAATTTATTTATAGGGACTTTGCAAGGATTGTTCTCTCTTTAAGGGCAATTCCCTTTTATCACAACAGACTCCATTTTCCACCTTGGGAGAGAGTCCATCCAGGATCAGAAATAGGGGACCATGTGCACTCTCCCTTAATACTTATTTCAAAGTGATGTCAAAGGAGCCCTCTTGTTTTCAGCAACCTCTCATTTAATACTTGTCTATCTTTCCAATGCAGTAAGCATTAGACAAGAACAGAAACAATTCCTATTATCTTAAGCATAATTCTTTCTAAAAAGAAGGCATAGCAAAGCCTGAGCAGGTAGTTTTATCTGTCTGATGACTAAGGGTAATTTCAGACATTACGAGATCACAGTCAACCACAGTGAATCACAGACAATCTCGCGACGTGGCCAAAGAGCCTTGAACGTCTGATCGGCGGCATCCAGATGTTCACTACAGTCAATCACCCGCAGGGGCCAAAGCCAACCACGCTTCTGGAGGTCGGGACGGGAACATCCCCGGAAGCGTGGTGAAAGCAATTCCCACTGGGAAACAGCCAAAAGTAACAACTGAACGCCAACCACCAGGCGGAATCAGAACGAAGGATCCCCAGCCGTGACGAGAGCATGCAACATCGCTGCCAGGCAACGCACAACACACAGAACGGGGAGGGAGATTTAAAGGGCACACAGCAGAAGGGTAACATGGCGGGACGGAGAAAGAAGAAAGGGAGAGAAGAGCAGAGGGCGAACGAGGCAGCAGAGAAGAGGGGGGAGGGTACAAGGGGGCATGGTATGTACAAGAAACACGAGGTGTAGCTACAACAACAGCCTTATTGTCTGCTGCATGGTAACAGGAAGGGGGCAGGGGAGCAGCTCACCTGCTGGCCGGTGTGTACCTGCAGACAGCACCCCCTCCCCTGGGTGCACCTGTGCTCCCATTCTGGGGGCTCGTGCCCCGGGTCTGCATGCGCCCGTCAGTGCGGTCCGCAGCTGGTTGCCTGTTGTCATCACCTCCCTGCTATCAGTGCTTGCTGGACAGTGTATGCGCTCAGTTCCTGCAGTTGTGCTGGGTCTGCTCCCCACACATCACTTACTAGCCATGCCTTGTTGCGGCCTGCGGCCTTATCGCGTGTCCTTGGGGCTCTCCTGCTTCCCTCCCCAGCCCACATGGCATCATGTGGCCCCTCTTTCCTTACTGCTCAGACCCTCTGCCTGTTGGACCATGGCTGGCAGTGCTGCCCCTGGGCTCCCGTGCCCCGGTTTGGCTGGCACCCTCCATAGCTTGACCTTACGGGAGACCATGGCCCTATGTGACCTGTGGCGTTCCCTGGCCATGCACCTGCTCCTGTGCTGCCCGGAGACCCTCTTGGGTGCCTATGCAAGTCTGAGCTCCAGCCTTCACTACATCAGCTATTAGGCGAGCATTAGCGCGTGCCAGCTCCATGCGGAGGTGCTTGGCCTCCGTCCCTTTCCCGATGGGTGTGTTCCAGAGATGAGGTGCTTGCACGTGGCGTGGTTCGCGACGGAGACCATGGCTGCCCTCTCGGTGTGTAGCCTGACCGGGTTTACGACCTGTCTGGAGGAGGGGGGTCCCGTTTCCTTCTTCTGCTGCATCCACTGGGCCTGTGGGTCCGAGCGGTCGCGTGGGGTGGCGTATTACTGCCTGTTGGAGCTTGGGCACCTGCCATGGCCCCCTGCTGCTGACTATACCTTGTCGGGGCCCGCCGAACCGGAGCTGGTGGCACTGGCCACTGTGTGAACCTGTGCCGATGTTCAGGTGGGGCCCGCCATGCCGGATCCGTTTGAGGCCTACTACCTCGTTGCCCACCACATGGCAGGGCTGGGCTACTGCCAGGACATGCTGCAGTGGCCCCACTACGTGCATCTGATGGACCAATCGGTCCCAGCCCCCTTCGTGACCCCCTACAGCTGGCTGTGAGGCCCCCTGTGTCTTCGGTGTGATGGATGACAGCCCAACCGTGTGCTCCCTGCACCTCCCTGCCGGCTCGGGGCACTGGCCGCTCGCTCCGCACCGTTCCGGCCTCGTGGCTGTTCTGGCTGATTCACTTGCCTCTGTTTCGCTCGCCTGTGTCGCTGTGCCCCCTCCATGGGCCCCCCTGTCCTTCGCTGCCTGTGGTGTTCCTCTCCGTGCTCAGCCCCCCCTTTGGCTTGTTCCTGCTGCCTGATGCCACTACCGGCTCTCCCCGTGGTGTCTTCCTCCCTTGCCTGGCTGCCTGCACGCCTGTGTCCATGCCCTGCACCCCACACCTCACACCCTGGGTGCCTCCATGGCTGTGCGGAACTTGGGGCTCCAGGGGGGGCTGCATGTGCTGCCCGCCAGATCCAGCTCGCCTCTGTCCCAGCCATGCTTCAGCATCGACGAGGGGAATCCTTGCTGTCTGGACCTGCCTCGGACCGCTCCAGTGCCTTCCCCGGCTTGGTTGCCCTCCCCCTGTGACCCTGCTCCATCCCAGTGGGGACCCCTGTGACTTATTATTGTTATTATTCTTAGTCTTATTGTAGGCTTTTATATAGCGCAAGCAATGTACCTGGCACTTTACAGAGATTAAGATAGATGGTCCCTGCCCGAGGGCTTACAATCTAAAGGCAGGGGGAGGGGAGACAGGGAAGGGGGAACTGAGGGAGGGACAAGGGATGCAACATTCATGAGGATGCTGTCAGGTGGCCTGTGCTCCCTGTGCTGTCAGTGGGGTTCTGAGTGCCTTTCCCCATGTTCTTGACTGTTCCCAGCCCGGTCCCCTCCCCTTCCTTTGTCCGGGGCTCTCCCCCATCCACCCGTGTCCGTGGTGCTGTGTGTGTTGACCTTCCCAGTGTGCTCCCCCCTTCCCTCCTGTCCTGTTCGGGGGTGTTTGCACCCGGGCGTGTGTGCATGGTCTGTGTTCTGCAGTGTCCTTGGCTTCCCTGTGCCTGTAGCGTGTGCCAGCTCTACCGCTCTTCTCCCTCCTCCCCCTCTCTTCCCATTTTCCTTGTGTGGGTGTTGCCTTTTGGCGCTTATGGCTTCCTTTGCCCTCAGTTGGAGATGTCTGCCTCCCGCTCCACCCCAGTGTCTTCTAACCACGGTCTGGCATCAGCGAGACCTCTGTTGCACTGCCCCGGGCCGTGGCCCGTCCATCAATTTCCTTGGCATGGTCCCGCTCCCGTCACGTCTGTTCAGGGCTTTCCTGGACCACGGGAGGGGGTTGGCTGGCTCACCATGGTTGGGAATCCACTGTGGTGACCCAGGAGCACGTAACATCTGAAATTACTCTTAAGTTTTCCAAACCCTTTACAATAAAATCACACTAGATGTACATACTGTATCAAACATAAAACAATTTCAAGTCCAAACTAAGGAGTGCCTAGAGGTTTTACGCCTGTATGCAAAAATCAATTTTGAATACTAACCCCAAAACCATTTCCTTTTACCTATACAAATCAGATAGTCTTGGACTTCGATGTAACCTCTTTATATGAAAACATGAAAGAAAGAAAAATAAGGAGAGTTGAAATGCGGTGTGGCTTTTTGCTGCTTTTTTTAATGTATGGCTTCTGAAGCAGATGCATTCGCTGTGGAATCCTAACTAGAAAAGAGACTGTTGTTGAATGTTTATTACAACATCCCCAAAGAATTAAAAACAGTTACCCTAGGCGTTCAGAATGTACTATGAATAAGAATACATACGAGCATAAAAACAGCTTTTTATCTCTGCTTCTGGAAATTGTCTGCCATGCTCACACATTTACAGAAAAAAGGTGGGTCGGGTCGAGGAAGAAAAAGAGAACTATCAAATTAGCCAACACCACTAAATAAATCTGAATTGGAAATGAATGGGCAAGATACCGTGTGAAATCAGAGTCAAACAAGTTTCTTTACTAGCACCCTGAGGCACTGATTTAGTCAAAGTAGCCTCACTTCTCATTCCCTTTATTAAACTCTTATTTTGAGAAACAAAATGCATCAATAAATTTTGCTTTGGAGTGTCAAATGATCTGCCAAAACTAACGGCATGGTAGATAGATAGATATATTTAAACAAAAATATAAACAGAACTAATTTCTTAATGTTTTATTTTATGCACATCTCAGGAAAAAGTCTCTGTGTGTCACTTTGCAACATCCCTGCTAGTAATTTGAAATGTTTTCCCCTCACATTTTTCTCACTCTCCATTGCCCCCTTCCTCGGGGTCTTTCATTGCAACTCCTCACAGCTATAAAAGACTAGACAGCTCATCAAAAGCCAGATGGATTACAGATGAACAATGCAGTTTTTTCCGCTCCTGAGTTGAAAGCGGTCTTGGAGCCACCCTGGGGAAAGTTCTTTTAAAGGGGGGGGGGGTGTTGCAAACCATTACTTCATAGTATTAGCATATTTGCTTTTGGCATGAAAGGAAAAAAAAATCAAAATTTGCAACTTGAAAAAGCAGTTATTTTTCATATGTATTTTCTATGTTGGTTTTCAGCACTGTGGGATGACAGGGCCAGTGTATCGGATCTATTCTGCCCCTCTATGCTGCTCTTCTTGTGGAGAAGAATGGAAAAGGCAGCCCAGACTGTACTATTAATTTATTAATTATTATTATTATTATTATTTGCACAGTACTAGCAATATGCCTGATGCTAAACAGATTAGAGACAGGTCCCTGCCCCCAGGGCTTTACAATCTGGACTGGACAAGGGGAAGGGAGCACAAAGGAGGACAAGGATACATTCATGAAGCTAAGAAACTCTATTATTATAACTTCAAGGTAAACTACCTTCCTGAGAGTTGTCCCAATGGGTGAACGTGGATTTCATAATTACCATCCCCTGATGTCACTGGTTTACCTCTGCTTTACTCCATAGTGGCATTTGTGTACGGTCTGATCAGATTTATCACATGATATCACCAAGGTGATCAACGGGAGAGGCACCACAGAAAAATTACCATGCTGGTACTCCTGCTAAACAACCGTTTACCTTGGGTTCTGGAAACTGTCTGTCATGCTCACACATTTACAGAAAAAGGTGGAAGAGGCAGCATCAGCGGGTGGTAATTGTGACATCCAAAAGCACCCAATGGGTCTATAACGCTCCCCTTCAGTATAAAGTATGCTGGTGAGAGTGGAGGATGAGGATGCAGCATGGTGTGTTCCAGCTATCCTCCTGGATAATGGTTCCTGAGGCTGCTCTGAGTTATATCAGAGGACAAACCACACGCAGCAGGTCAGAGAACGGGTGTTTTCACATGGACAGCACCCATAGCTCTGTTCTGCCTTACCCCTGGGTAGGCCATCTGTTTAAAGGCGGCCTGCCAGATGTGCAGGCAGAGCCGAACAGGCTGTCCCTGCTCCAGGGCAGCCCTGCCAGCAGTGCTCTGGAACATCCACGAGCACCACCAGCAGAGCAGGCAGCCAAACCTAGGGCACCATCCAGAGGCCGGGCTGTTGTCTGTCTGCTTGGCAGACGGCCACTGCAGCTCTGTTCTCGGCCAGGGGTTGCCCCGGGTAACACCACAGCATTATGGATGCTCTAGTCCGCAACTCTGTCTTGGGGGTAATGGCACCGTGTGGGTGGACCGTGGGCTGCAGCACCCACCAGGTCATTTAAACCCTGATCCAAGTGGGGCTGCAAGTAGGCAGATGTGGTGATGCAGCCCTGGAACTGCTCCAGGAGTGAGCATCGCCATGTCCATGTGAAAACACCCAATATGGGAAGCACATCATACTCTGCCCTAACCTTTGCCGATCCCCATTTCTACAACAAGCATAGGAAGAGAACAGGGCAGAATCAGGTCCTAGAACACAGTGGTGTAGATCAGTCCAAGATTTGCTATTCCCTTGAAAGAACAGGAGTTTCAGTTCTTTCTGGTCCCGTGATGGAAGTATTTGTAGTATGAACAAAGTAGGAAGGTTGTGTCATTGGGAATTTTCAGACGTTACGAGATCACGCTCAACCACAGGCAATACCCTGTGGTGGGGAATGGTCCCGTAACGTCTGTTTGATTCCCGCCAGAGGTTCACCATAATGAACCTCCGGCGGGATTCAAAATAACCACTTTTTCGAGCCATCGCCGAAAGCGTGGTTAGTTGAACCACAGCCCGGAATCGGCGGCCGGTAACATCTGTTACCTGTGCCGATTCCGGGCCGTGGCCCAGACCGTGGGTCGGAATCGGATGCAGCGGCCGGATTGGCAGCCCCGCCCCCCCGCCCCCCAGATTCCCCGCCAGGATCGGCCGGCACGTCTGCTGGGTGAAATCACATCTGAAATCAACCATTGTTTTGTTGATCACAGCAACATTCTCCATTGAAGGAAAGAACAATATGTTTATTTAATTTATATATAATTATTTAATTTATTTATTTATATATAATTAAAGGTATATGCTACTCCCTCCTGCTTATAAGCATCTCAGGGCGGCTAACAACATTCTAAACACATATAATAAAAACCATTTTAAATCAACCAATACCCAAACAGAGCCCTTCCCTAACCCAACCTACCTATCCCATCTCCCTCAGCAAAGGCCCAGCGCAACAGCCAGGTCTTACACGGTCTGTGGAAAGAGAGGAGGTCGGCAGTCAGGCAGATCTGCAATGGGAGGGAGTTCCACAGTCGCAGTGCAGCCACAGAGAACGCCCTCCTCATGGTCAACACCCAGGAAACCCGGGAGACCTCAAGGAGGGCGCTCCTGGCCGACCGCAGAGGCCGATCCAAGATCCGGAGGGTGAGGTGGCCCCGCAGGTCGGTGCGACCCAAGCCATTTAGGGCTTTAAAGATCAGCGCCAACACCTGGCACAAAAGTTCCATTTCTTTTCTTCCTAGCTGGCCTGGAGGCCCCTTCTTTATATAGACTGTCCCATCAGCTTTGTCTGTAGAATATGCAGAATATGCATATTTTATATTAAATTAGTGCTCATGTTTGCTAGACAGGACTCCAGACATAAGTTCTCTAGCTAAATAAAGGATAAGTTTATCAGAGGTACAATATCAGAAAGTCAACCTCTGCAAAGACACCACATGTATACCACAGGGAGGAAAGTGTACATTTTTTACAAAAAAATAATGGGTGAAAGTCCAAACTTCCTGAGATATGGCCTGATCACATAAAATGCTAATCACTGGGCCAACTGCCTCTACTCCTGACTAACTCCACAGTAGCCACATGAACAGTTTAGAGTAGCATATATAGTAAAAATGGGGGTAGCAATTTGGTTATTTATTTACCATAAGAAGAGAGGAAGCATGGGGAAGGGCATGTAAGAAGGGACAGGAATGCATCCGTGAAGCTGAGAAGTTGCTACTTTGACACCCTGAATAAATTCTTGGGTCCTCCATGCTAGTGAATGGGATCTTCACCATAGCATTTTGTTTACCCCCCCAGGTAAGCATTTATAGAACTGCTGGATTTGTAGTAAACAAAACAGTACTACAGTCACCCCCCATATATATTCCAGAGTTCCTCACAGCCATAATGCGGGGAGGGGGAAACGGAATAGCATTCACAGCAAAGAATTGTTAAAAAAAACAACCAACCATCATGGGATACACTCTGCTCTCTCCTGCTCACTGGGATAGGGCATACGTGTAGGACTGGTATGTGCTACTTCTCCTGTGGTTAAAAATATTTGTGTTTATTTGCTCATGGTAAATGGCCAGAAATAGTGCATTTCCTGAATACAGCATCGTATGCCTTAGCTTTGGTCCAGAGGAACCACCTATAGGTCTGAGAGGGTAACAGTTTTCATATATATATATTAGAGAGAGAGAGAGAGAGAGAGAGAGAGAGACTACCTTATGAATGGTTTTGCTAATTAAGAGGGGTTTTTTTCCTTTTTAAAAAAAGAAAAGCATACAAATTAATGTTTAAAAAAAGTGACAGGTACTTGGAAGATATTTTTTTTATTTATTTATTTCATTAAATTTATTGGCCGCCCCCTCATGCCTACGCCATCTCGGGGCGGCTTACAATAGCATAAAACCACAATAATAATAAAATCAACAACAATAAAAAACAACAAACCCACAACTATTTATAAAACATCACTAAAACCCATAACCCACCCCCCTAAACTCGGCCTCCCACCCTTCCCTCCAAAGGACTGGGCGAACAGTCAATTCTTGCAAACTCGTCAAAAGGCCAACAGGCCTGGGGCCAGGCGAGCCTCCTCCGGGAGGGAGTTTCATAAACGCGGTCCGGCCACCGAGTACGCCCTCTCCATTGTGGCCCCCCGTTTTACACGGGGGACCTCCAGAAAGGCGCCCTTGGTGGACCGAAGGGATCGCTCTGAGGCATGGAGGGCGAGGCGGTCCCCGAGATATGAGGGGCCCAGACCGTGCAGGGCTTTATCTCAGCGCACCACCTCCAGAAGGGGAATGGACCAGTTAAGTTGGTCCGCCCTTGGAGGCTGATGGAACCTCAGCGGTTCCAAGAGGTCCTGAGGGAATTAACCTTGGACCTGGACAGTCACTCTGTCGATGAGCTAGTCCAGCATTAGAACAGCTTGCTGGGGGAGGTCATTGACAGGGTGGCTCCAAGGCGCCCTCTGTCTCGTCACTGTAGAGCCACTTGCTTTACTGAGGGGCTGCGGTGTATGAAACAAGTAGGCAGGAGGCTAGAGCGACACTGGCGTCTAACTCACTCTGACTCCAACCGACTTCTCCATAGGGCCCATTTGCGGTCCTATGTTGAGGCTGTGAGGGCAGCAAAGAAGGAGTTCTTTGCTGCCCTCATAACATCCACGAAGTCACGCCCAGCGGAACTGTTTCGGGTGGTGCGGAGGCTGGTCAGTCCAGCCTCCCTCCACCTGGATAGGGACTTGTCCCAGACCCGCTGTGAGGAATTTGTCACCTACTTCGCGGACAAGATCGCTCGGATTCAGAGGGACTTTGACGCTGGGTTGGGGGCAGTAGATGGAGAGCACGAGGTGACGGAGGCCCCGTCTGGTCCAACTTTGTGGGGGGAGTTTCAGGAAGTGACGCCAGCCAATGCGGTGGATGTCCTGGGGTCTGTGAGAGCCACCAGTTGTGAACTTGATCCGTGCCCATCCTGATTGGTGAAAGCCTCCAGGGAGACATTGGGTATGGTGCGGGCGAGAGTGGTTAATACGTCCCTGCG
>QEPC01003278.1:3739303-3760376 GCA_003113815.1 Sphenodon punctatus
GGGGGGGTTTGCCCTCCTATAGCTCAGCAGGTTCGGAGTCTGGGGGTGGTGTTGGACTCGGATCTCCGCCTGGATCGACAGGTGGAAGTGGTGGCAAAGGCCACCTTCCGCCAGTTGTATCTGGTGTGGAGGCTGCGTCCATACATCTCCAGGCCATACCTGGCCTCCCTCATCCATGCCTTTGTCACCTCGAGGCTGGACTACTGCAACGCGATCTACCTGGGGCTCCCCTTGTTCCTGGTTCAGAGGCTGCAGCTAGTGCAGAATGCGGCGGCCCGTCTCCTTACGGGGACGGGTTGTCGGGAGCATATAACACCTGTGCTCCGGACTCTGCACCGATTGCCAATAGCGTGCCGAGCCAGGTTCAAGATATTGGTAATGATCTATAAGTCCCTTTACAGTCTTGGCCCCTCGTACCTCAGGGACCGCCTCGCCCTCCACGCCCCAGAGCGACTCCTTCTGTCTGCCGGGGGTGCCTTCCTGGAGGTCCCCTGTGTGAAGTCTCGGTGGCCGGGCCGCATCTTTGAAATTCCCTCCCAGAGGAAGCTCGCCTGGCCCCAAGCGTTTTAACATTCCGCCGGGCTTGTAAAACCTGGCTGTTTGCCCAGGCCTTTGGGGAGGGGGGAAGGAGGGATAGGGTTTTTTTTAAGCTCTTCCCTGCCCTTATCTTATTTTATTTTTATTTATTCTTCTGCCCTAGTGATGTCTTTTTAAATTGTTGATATTTTTAGAAAATTGTTTTATGAATGTTTTTAGTCTTACGTCGCCCCGGGATGCCGTAGGCATATGGAGCGACTCATAAATATATAAAATAAATAAATAATATAAATGTATAGAGCAATACTAACACCTTGAATCTCTATGCAAGATGAGAATCTCTATGCACACGAGAAAGGCTATTGCTCATAAATGGACAGTTTCTATTGTGAACATTTTTAAATGAGGTAATGCAACATCTTGCTACTGTATTTCAAAAGAGACTTTGCATACAGTAGAGCTATTAAAATGTAAACACACAATAAAATTTTCTGATTACAAAGTGACAAGCTTGTTTCTGTGTAGTGTGTCAATGAAGTGCACGTTAAGGTCTCTAATAGTACACAGTGGGGCCATTAGGCTGTATTGTCACCATGTACCACTAAACAGCTTTTAATCTGCAGATCATTGCCATGACACACTGTTTATGTCAGGGTTCTGCCGAATAACAGGCCAGGTTGCTAAGAAAATTTCAAACCCCTGGGGCTGTATGAAAATCCAGGGCTCATGTTACCATTGGGTAACATCATAACTCATTAATGCATCTGGGTCATGAAGAACTGGTTACTAGATTCTGAATTTGGTTACAAAAAAACCGCACATGACATATGCAGTGACACAGATGAAGTCATAAACCAAGGCCAATGGTATGCTTAGAGATCTGAGCAGATCAAATAAGTCACTAGCTTTTTAAATTTAATAATGAAAAACTGAAGACCCATATCAACAAGAAGCATCAGCATTTCTAAATAGCTGTAAGCTATGCCTCAGATTTAGAAGAAAAGGTTGGAACCAGCATCAGAGAAAACATGCCCTTCCACCTCAAAAAAATATATACACATTTGCTCTATCAATGAGTGAGATTTGATGGACAGTAATTGCCAGCAGATGTACAGTAGCTCCCTATCAGCATAGCACGAGTTTTAAGTTCTATAGTCCACACGATTTATACAGATTGATAAAAATGAAAACATGTTTAAATGTTTTATTTCTGTATGTAATCATTTTGGTAAAGAGAGCGCAAATTCAGATAAGGCACAAACCATTGGGGGGGGGGGAAAATACAGCAGCTTCAAAGGAAAGTCTACTATAAAACACATGGTTTATTCTCTACATGACATACCTTTTCTGTGCTACACTAACAACTACCATGAATGAATACAGCAATAAAGTTGATCATACTAAATGCGCACAGCACATACCACAATGAGACGGGTAGCACCAAGAATGTAACCATCTCTAGAATATAATCCTAAACCATGAGGCGCCTGACAGCTTCCTCAGGGAAACCCATATATTGCTAAAAGCCTTGAAAATTGTAAAAAAATTAAGTACATTTTTAAAAAAACTAACAAGGTATTATTCCCAAGTGCTCTTTACCATCATATTTCATATCAACTTCCCTTTTGCAAGTGGACTGTTCATACTTCTAAAAGGCTGGGGAGGGGGAAGAGTGGGGGGCCCAAAGGGCTGTGGTTGACTAGCCAGTTCCCTGTGCTGGTCCATCATGCACCAAGCCTCTCGTTCACATTTCCTTCACTTGATACTTTGCTACCATCGATTTCATGAATTGGGGGGAGGGGGCTTGCAACTGACAGGCAAACCCCTCACAGCTAAATCCCCTTTGCCCAGGGGAATACCAGACGCTTGCCACCCGCAATCTCTGTGTGCCCACGAGAGGATTGTTTTGCGAGGCTAAATTAATGTTTGCCCAGCACTCTGGGAGAAGCTAGATGGAAGCGCACATTAGTACAGTAACATATCTCATTGCAGTCAGATCAGAAACGCTGGATCAACGATTCAACGCACAGCATTATGTATTACAATTACGAGGTTACAAATTACAAGGAGATGGGGGCGGGGGGGGGGAAGAGGATGAATCCATGCCCCATCGGGACAAACCCTGCGACCTTCTTCCTGGGTTTGCTCCCAAGAGGGATTTTTTAGGGGAGGGGGGTGGAATTTGGCACAAATACACACATCTCCTCCCCAGAACGGTAGGACAATGACAAACTAGGGCGCAGATCCGAGGATGAAGCCGAGGAACAAGGCAGAGCGAAGCCCGGCTGCTGCAGTATCCACAGGCTGCCGGGCGTTTGCGCAGCAAACATTAGCAGCGGCTGCAGCAGCTCCCAGTGCAATGCACCGCTATCATCATCATCCCCAATTCCCATGCATGACACAAGCCCTCCCCACGCTGAGGCTCAACCCCCCCCCCCCCAGCCTCCCCGCGCTGCCTCCGGCGAGGGGCTCGCCACTCACCCAGAAGACGAAGGAGTAGATGATGAGCAGCGTTTTCAGACACGTTATCACGGGTTTGGTCTCCATTCTCCTCGATGCCATAATACAGAGATCCCGGCTGCTGGGCTGTACACGGGAGGGAGGGGGGCTCAACGCTCGGCTCGCTCCAGCGTGCGGTTTATCCGCGCCGCCTGTCCCTCTGCTGCCGCTACTGCTCCTACTCCCAGCTCAATCGCAGCGCCGCCCCGCCTCCTGCGCCTCCTCACTGCCCGCCGGCCGCCCGGAACGCGGCTAGCTAGCGACCTGCTAGCCTGCCCAGGCCACAGCCCCTGCGTGGGGGAAGAGAGCAGGACGCTACACGCGCGCCCTCTGCCGGGGAGGCTAAAACAGCACGAGCTCAGGGGCCCTGTGAAAGCGAGAAGGACAACTCGGGACCGGGATTTGCCCCCTATTGCACCTCCACACACAGGCAGACCTGACTCGGTGTCCCCAGCTTTCACCAGATGCTGCTCTCCCAACCCAGGGTCTGGCTTTTTCCCACCAACTCTTGCAGGGGGGAATGTTTTGGGCCAAACCCGTTAAAGTCATTTTAGTCAATGACTTTTAAGTCAATGGGAGTTGAGAGGTTGACTTCAGTGAATGGAGGAATGCGCCCAAAGCCAGATTCACAGAAAAATTATATGGGTTAAGCTCCCCCCACAATATAGAGGTGGAAAGCCACTTCACAATTCTGCACCCAGTTCATCAGTAAATGCACACTGCACCAGCTTAAGATAAAAAGGAAGTTTTATAGAAATAAATTATGTATTTATTTATTTAATCTATTTATATCCCGCCCCTCCTGAAAACAGCTGAAAATTACACTCATATTAAAATAAAAAGGGGAAATGGTTCAGAGTTACAAACAGTTGCTACTGAAAACAAAAGATCAAAGAAATTCTTGAGTCAAAACTCGCACTTTTTCAAGTTCAGATGGTGAAGGACGACCCATATCCATTTTTTGGTCAGGGCTTATATAGACACATTCTTTGATGCACTCAGTGTTAATCTCCAACGGCTCCCTTCCTGGTTTGTGTTTTTTTATTTCCCCCCAGCCATTTCCTCCTCCCTGAGGAATTTCTAGTCACACCTCCCCCATGTAGTCTCCTTGCAGTAAAATGTATTGTCTCCTGGGCTGTGACTCCAAGGAGATCTCTAGTTTTGTTTGACTTCTCTATACATAATTCTGATTGATCATATTATACTTAGATCATTATAGCAGGTCCCAGGGCTCTTGTGAGACCTGTCTTCTACCCAAGAGAATTGGTATAGGTCTTAGTTTGACCCTTAGGAATGATGTAAGACCTAAGAGCTATATAAACTGTTTTTGTATTGATACACTTGTTTGCAGGGATCCTAGACTTAGAACTAAACTGTCCATATTGTATTGTACTGTATCTTATTTTATTCTTTTGTCGCTATGGCCAAGGACTACGCACAATAAACTATCTATCTATCTACCCAAGATGAAATACTGATCCAGATACTGACTGCTGGTGGGAGGTGACAGGTGCACGGGCACAAAGGTAAGGGTAGCCCCACGCGCAAGGGACAGTGTCTGATAGGTATGCTACTCGTGCACTGTGGATGCCGTTTGCACACACATGTACTGAGTCTTTGCAGGGTTAACGTCACATTTGTTAGCACCCTTTCTAGTTGCTCTGCAGTTGCTGCAGAGTTCCTGACCTGCGCGGCACTCACTTTTTACAGCACTCTATAGCTGATGTACAGTAAAAGAGATTAAGGAGTTTACAGTTCACATATTGCAGCTGAAACAATGATTTCCATCAAATACTATATCTCAAATCCAACAAAGTGGATATTACAGTCCCGCTTTACCGGCTATCCACTTTAACTACTTCCGTTACTTCGTTTAGGTGTTATACAGTCGCTGAAACAAAGTAACCAGAATGCCCGAATGAACAAAATATCCCAAACAAAATAACTGAATAAGCTGAGGTGTGAATATCAGTTGTGGATATCATTAGAGCTATCCAAATGTGTAAATAATATCCAGGAATCTGCAATGTGTTTCAGGTCTATTGGATAGGCAGTGAAAGAGGCAAAGCTGCTCACAGATTTCTAATCACAGAGATATTCACCTGTTATGATTATTTTCATAGGTCAGTAGCCCAGCTGATACTGGGTTGTAG
The DNA here is from genome assembly GCA_003113815.1 of Sphenodon punctatus. Classification (NCBI taxonomy): domain Eukaryota; kingdom Metazoa; phylum Chordata; class Lepidosauria; order Sphenodontia; family Sphenodontidae; genus Sphenodon; species Sphenodon punctatus. The sequence goes on from QEPC01003278.1 coordinate 3,744,493, forward strand.
GCAGGGCCCTGTGGATTCTGCATTTTCCCCATTGGCAGCAATGGTGGAAATGCAAAATCCACAGGGCCCTGATTATAGGGGATTTTTTTTAGGAACTCTTTAGAATAAAAGGTCCGTGGACAATCTCCTACATTCTCCAAGTCCATTTTTATTATTACTACCTGACATAGCATATCTGTGGCTGGTGCACACCCTGCACAGGGGCTTTAGGAATGGCCCCTTTAAGATCTAATGGGCCACACAGAGAGCAGGCCTTTTAAAAGGTCAGGCCAGTTGAAAAGCAAGGGAGTTCCTCTGGGGTCAGTAGGAAGCTGCGAGTGAGTGAGGCAGCTAGTGAGATCTAGTGTGGATGCAGGTGTGGGGAGTTGCAGCTGTGGGGTGGTTTGGTGGGCCCCTACCCCAGCCAGGGGATCAGAGAATCAACAGGCAGCCAGAGGAGGGCTACTACTAATCATTTCTATAGCGGTGCTAGGCTTACGCAGCACTTTTACAGTCACAGATTTTCAGAGACACATCCCTGCCCAGTGGGCTTACAATCTAAAATGAACAAGAATGAGGGGAACATACATTCCCATTTTACGGATAGGAAAACTGAGGCTGAATGGTAGTGACTTACCCAAATCACCAAGTTCATTGGTAAGGGTGAGATTCAACCCATTGGGTGAAAACAGACCTGACGCTAACCACCCTTTAACCACCCTAGGTCGTCATTTATGCATGTTGCAGGGCTGTATTGGTTCCCTATGCAGCCCTGAAACATGCATAAATGACCACCAAGGGTGGTTAAAGGGTGGTTAGCGTCAGGTCTGTTTTCACCCTTAGTCTCCCATATCCAGGACCAGCACCTTATCCACTACACCACACTGGCACTAAACCACACTGGCTCTCAAAGGGCTGCAGAGTGGAGCGGCACTGGGAAAAGCAGCCACCTGAAATAGTCTAGCCCCCATGTGAAATTGACATGAAGCAGCTGTGCAAGGGAGAAAAGAAGCTGCCCGGAGCTACAGGACCTCAGCCAGCGTACCAGAAAACTTGTCTGAAGACCAGGGCTTGAGTGTGGCCAGTGGCAGGGGCCCAGGCTGGACCCCAGCAATGTGGGGAAGGATTATTTGGGGAAGGATCGTAACTACAGTAGAATTCGTGCAGGATCAGAAACATAGTAGACAAACCAGAAAGGACAAGCCAGGAAGCTGGGTTAGGGTTCAAAAGCAGGAAGGAATCAATCCAAATGAACAACCACGTTGAGAAGCAGTTCAGATCCCGGAGTCCAAATACGAAGCCAAGAGGTCCGTGGTGCCAAGAGGTAATTCTAAAAATGGGCTGAGCAGGGAAGAGGGGAAGGGCTGGAGCTAGAGGAACAGAAGACTAGGATCAGGACTGGAGGAGTGCAGAGGTTAGGAGCAGCCCAGGGCAGGGCTGATGACTAGGCACAAGCAGGATCCCAGCAGCAAGGCAGGGTTTCAAGTGGGGCAAGGGCAGAAGTATCAGCAGCCACTTTCACATGAGACAATTTTTTGTGCAACTTTAATAGTGCCACACGTTCCATGCTTGTGTGAATGCGTTTTTCCACAACCTTCATGCAGGCTTGGGTTAATGTAATCACCGATGTCAGGGTGTGGATATCCTACTTTTACAGTGACGGGAGTTACTCTACCATGGATTGTGGAATGTGGGAATGCAGTGTTTGTGATGAGTATTACAATCATGTGAAATCTCTAACGGGAATACTTGCCTTATGACGATATTTCTGGAGTTCAACATCACTTCAAAGCTCTCATGAGAATGGTGAGCAGTGTTTTTTCCCCCTGAACTGGTGACGATGCGTGTTCACAGCAGTCAAGGGATATGCCTCCCGTGAGAATGGATACCGATTGTCTCCTCCCACAATCAGTGACGTCACAGACATTCACGGAATACCGTACATCGCGGAAGTTAAGGTAACGTGAGAAAGCAGCCAGAGGCATGGCAGGCTTGAAAGCAGTAGCAGCCACCAGCCTGCAGCAGCCATGTTGCCCTGCCGTTCTTTTATATAGGCTGCTGACAGGCTGGGCCAATTAGGAGGTGAGGTGAGGCTCAGGAAGCATAAACCACACATGAATGTGGTAGGCAGGGCTGGCTACGGTAGTGGGGCTTGGCTGGTGAGTAGCTCCTGACACCTCTTCCCTACAGTCACATGGAATTCACGGGCCATGTGAAAGAAAGAAAGAAAGAAAGAAAGGAGAGCTGAACGCTTGGAGAAACACACTGCATGACACAAGCCACTGAAAATGAATAAACAGTCTCTGCTTAAACCATTTCACTTTGTATGCCTTTAAGGAGATGACTAAGCTATTGCCTACGATCTTGAGAACCTAATAATTCACTGATCACCTGGTTGAGCCCACTCTCTTGCTCCCGTGACATTGACAACAGTGAGTATGCAGAAGAGGGAACAGAGTCCACACATTTTATTTTATTTAGTTATTTATTTCCCATGCTTTCCCATAGACTCAGGGCAGCTTACAATAGAAAAAAAATCCAGTAAAACCAAGTAAAATCCTATTAAAACCATCCCCACCCCAATCCCTCCAAATCCTATCCCCACCCATTAAAAGCCCGGTCAGATAAAAAGGTCTTACAATGCCTTCTGAAGATGTTCAGGCTCGGGCTTTGGCAGACCTCCAGGGAAAGGAAGTTCCAATGCTGTGGGGCAGCCACTGAGAATCCCTTTCTGCATGGCTATGTTGTCCGTACCTGCTGCAATGGCTTCCCATCTCATACTCTATCCACTAGAAACCTATCCTATCCCAGAGGCCAGGTTCTCCCATCAGTGCCAATCCAATGCACTAAGCCCCAGCTCATAACTCCCAGCGGTCCTATTTAGGATGAACAGTCCCTCTTTGGGAACTGAATCCCACTGTCCTTCTCTCAGGGGCTTGAAGTTGCTCTTTCCGGAGAGAGAACAGGGTTGGCCTTACCACAAGGTGATCTGCGATGACAGCTGTTTTCTCTACTTCTGGGGATCCCACAGAGGCCACCATTTTCACCAGGTCTGGATTTGGGGGGGGGCCATCCCCAGGATTTGGGGGCCCCACACCCCTCCCAGTGGACCCCAAGCATGACCACATCTAGAGCCCCACTGAGGGTGGGCGCCTTCAATGGGCCAAGGCCATGAGAGAGGGAGTGGAGCAACATTTTATCTTCACCCTGGGCCCTGCAAATTTTAAAGCCAGCCCTGAAACACACACAATTCACTGGAATTCAAGCTTTAGGCACCTCTTTCCTGGTTGCCTTGCAGGAAAAGCACTTGAAAGGATAATGGTGAGATGATGGGATGACAAGAGACTAAAGGCCCTTTCTGATGTGCATTAAAATGTACATATGAGTTCGGGTGGCAGGACATACATGCAAATTAGGCACGGCTTTGATAATGTTGGAAAGGCATGCTGCGCATGATTGAAGCTTTTCAGTGCACTGACAACTACGCTGTACTGAGCTGGATTGTACAACTTGGCGTCCACAACAGCAACTGTCCCAAATGCCAGACTTTACATGTGACCTCTTCAAATGTGGTACTTAATACATTTTAACCCAGCTTTCAGTGATCCAAGGAAGAAGTTAAGGATCACAGCTAAAGGACTTATTTAATTAGACATCTGGTGTAAGAGAGATTTTATGTTTGCTGGAATGCCTTTTAGAGGACCTAATCCCACCCATTTTTTAACCACAGATGCCTCAATGACGGGATAGGGGGCACACTTAGCTGGAATATCTATCACTGGACAGTGGAGCAAGTGTCAGAGGAGACAGCACACCAACTTGCTAGAGAGCATAACTACTCAAAAGGCATTACAGGCATTTCATCCACAGCTGAAGGGACACGTGGTGTAGGTGGCATCCGACAGCCTAGCATCAGTCTATTACGTGAACAGACAGGGGGGCTCCAAATCAGAGCAGCTTTGTCTGATAGCGCATAAAATATGGAACTGGGCATTACGACACAAGGTCCACCTAACTGCAGTGCACATAGCAGGGTCAGACAATGCTCAAGCAGATGTTTTGAGCAGAAAAAGGGCAGAGCACCATGAGAGGGAGCTCTGCCCTCATGTGTTCCAGTCAATAGTAAACCATTGGGGCTCTCCCGATCTAGATCTATTTGCTTTCTCCAGCAATAAGAAGTGTCACCAGTATTGTACCAGAGTGGAACATGACCCACAATCTCTGGGAGATGCATTTGCAATAGATTGGAAGGGAGGTCTCGTGCATTTCCCCCCAGGCCCCTACTGGGGACTGGTTGGAAAGATATCAGGACAGGAGAAGGGGCAAACATGATTCTGCTAGCGCCAGACTGGCCCAGACAGATCTGGTTTGCAGATCTTCAGGAGCTAGCATTGGAAGTGATCCAACTCCCTCAGAGCCCAGGATCACTCTCCATGGAGAAGGGCACTATTCTCCACCCCGAGTTGCACAAACTCAACTTACATGCATGGGGAATAAACAGAATGTCATTCTGATTTCCAAGGATCTAGAGGTCAGAGTGATTTTAAACTCTGACAGAAAGCCATCTACACAGAATTCATACTGCTCAAAATGGTTGAGATTTCTTTACTGGGTTAGAGGCCAAAGATATTCCCTTACAGAACGGTGACATCGATGTTATATTCAGATACCTATTAGATCTTGCAAAACAGGGATTAGCACATTCTTCTATCAGAGTGCACCTCTGTGCTATTTCTAGGAATTTGTCTCTTCCTAATTCAGAGACATTATTCTTGAATCCCCTAACAAAGAAATTTTTGAAAGGCCTATTGAAGTTGTTCCCTCAGCATAAATTACCTGTACCCAAATGAGATTTCAATTTGGTTCTAGAGGCTCTCACAAAGACACCATTTGAACCTCTGCATAAGGCTTCTTTGTTTCATTCTTCACTAAAGACAGTATTGTAGTGACTTTTACTTCCCTAAGGAGAGTTAGCGAAATCGCTTCTACCATCATACAGGAGCCATGTATGCATTTCCCCCCAGAGATCTCCATTTCACTTAAATCAGAGCATAACATTGCCTGAATTCATGACTCCACCACATGATTCTGAGCTTAACAGTCAACTTCATACTTTAGATGTAAGATGCTCAGTCCTTTATTATCTTAAAAAGACAAGACAACTGAGAAGCTCCAAATAGATATTTCTGTCATACTCATGGACTAAACTGGGTAGAAAGATATTTTCTCAAATGGTTTTGAAATGGCTGGTTAAGTTAATTACTATTTGTTATCATTCAGTAAATATACTGGTCGCTGAGCGACTCACTGCTCATTCTACTAGAACAGTGGGGGCATCCACAGCCGCCTTTTGCAATATCTCCTCTGTGGAAATTTGCAGAGCTGCCACTTGGCAGTCAGTGCATATATTTGCTAGGCACTGTGCTGTCCACTTAAATGCTACGATTAATACAAGAATGGGTCAGTCTATGCTGGCAACTGTAAATAAATAATTATACAAATACCCTTAGTGGGTGGCTAATTTCCAGCCCTGATGGTTAATTGTAGTGTTAGATAGCTGTTTATTTATTTATTTCTCACATTTTTATGCTGCCCCCTCCTGCTTACGCATCTTGGGGCGGCTAACAACATCTTAAAATAATAAAACAAGTAAAACCATTCAACACTAAAATAACCCAGGCAGAGAAAAAAAGTCCCATTCCTAACCCAACCTCCCACCCATTATCCGTATCCCTCACCAAAGGTCCAGTGGAACAGCCAGGTCTTACACTGTCTATGGAAAGAGGGGAGGTCAGCAGTCAGGCAGACCTCCAACGGGACGGAGTTTCACAGCCGCGGTGCAGCCACAGAGAACGCCCTCCTCATAGTCGACACCCAGTAAACCCGGGGGACCTCAAGGAGGGCACTCCCGGCTGACCGCAGAGGCCAATCCAGGATCTGGCTGGTGAGGCATTCCTGCAGATAGGTGAGGCCCAGGGCATTCAGGGCTTTAAAGGTCAAAACCAACACCTTGAGTTGGGCCCGGAAGACTAGCGGCAGCCACTGCAGAGAACAGAGCACTGGAGTAATGTGCTCATCATGACTTGTCTCCCTAAGGAGACGAGCCACCACATTCTGCACCAGCTGCGGTCTCTGGACCATCACCAGGGGTAGCCCCACATAGAGCACATTACAGTAATCCAATCTCAAGGTAATAATAGTATGGATGATAGTGGTAAAGTCCGTGTCTGAGACATACGGCTTAAACCATTGCACCAGATGTAATTGCTGAAATGTGCTCTTCGCCACAGCCTCCATCTTGACATCCAGGCAGAGCTGTGGGTCTAGGAGAACTCCCAGACTACCAGGGGGCGGGGGGGACGGACCCCTTCAATGATAGGGGCCATCGCTCCCCTGGCTTTTCTCACAACCATCACCTCTGTCTTGTTGGGATTCAACTTCAGGCGGCTCGCCCTCATCCAGTCCCCCACAGCTGACAAACCAACCGGGTAAGTACCGAGACTGCCGGGTCTGGGACTGATGAAAAAGAGAGGTTACATACTTACTTTGTGTTCTCATTAGTTATACCGTGCAACTGAGTAACCGGATTTATGTTTGTCTATCCATTTTGGTATTTCATACACTTAAGGATTACAATGTATCACTTATGTTGCCTTAGAATCTTGGTAATAAATGTGGTTTAAATCTTCTACATTTGGACTCGGACATTACATGTCTTATCTGATAACATTAACACAGGACAATTCCTCCCACCTCCTCTTTTCTGAATATGCTTGGTACTCTCCCAGTGTGAGAATGTACAGAGCCACTTGAAGAAGAACACAGGACTGCTGTATTGTAGACAGGGTTCTTCGAGATGGCTCAGTTCATTCTCACTTTGCCCACCCATTCAGACCTGCTCAAAATTTGTCAACTTTAGGGGTTGGGAGGAACTGTTAGTTTGGGCAGGAGAGTGGCCTTATATAGTGGGATGCTCGTGACAATCACATGGTCTGTTTGAAATCTATTGGGCTATGGACATGTGCAACCCAGTGTGAGAAAGTATGGAGCCCTCTCAAAGAACCCTGTCTACAATACAGCAGCCCTACTTTACAAAGATGATTCAGGGTATGGAATACTCATCATCTGAGGGGAGGTTAAAGGAGCTGGATAGGTTTAGTTCGGGGAGAAACATTTTAAGGTGGGATATGCTAACTGTCTACAAATATTAGAAAGGCTAGGCTACCATGAAAAAGATGAAAAATAATTGTTTTCACTAGTTCTGGAGAGCAGGACAAGAGGCATGGGCACAAGCTAACAGATTTAGATAAAAACTTGGAGAAAGTTTCTGGGCGATAAGGGCAGTGAGGCAATGAAACAGGCTACCTAGAGAAACTGTGGATTCTCATTCTTTGGAGGTTTAAAAGAGACTAGATGAGCATATGTCTTTGATGGTTTATGTCTGGCTGATTCTGCACCTGTGAAAGGGCTAGACTTCATGACTCTTGGGATCCCTTCTAGTTCTATGATTGTATGACTCCATGATTCTAGGATAGAAAATACAATAAAGAAGAAAGAAGTATACACTGCACAGAGAGGGTCAAGAGGAATAGGTGGAATGACAAGATATTACCTGGAATGACGTGGAGAAGGCTCCAAAGAGCAGGTGGAATGACAAAGGGTTGGGTGAAATGCAAAGCTGGAGGAATTAAAAGAAGGGAGCAACAGGGGATGGGTCAAATGAGAGGGCCTTAGGTGGAATTACAGGAACAGGTCAAGAGGAATATCAAGTAGCTGGGTGATGACAATAGGCACCAGGTGGAATGAGAAGGAACTGGCATTGTCAAATTTCCAAGGGTAGGGAGTTCCAGAGCTGTGGGACAGCCACCGAGAAAGTCTCACTGCAGGCCATGATGTATGCACTTGGCACCATGATGGAATTAACAGGAGGTTGTTCTAAACTGATTTTAAGGATGGAGATGGAACATAGGGAAAGAGGCAGTCTTTCAGATACATTGGGCCCAAGCTATTTAGGGCTTTATAGGTCGAAACCATAGAAAGAGATGGGATGATGAGGGATTGGGTGGAATGACAGAGAGCATGTTGTGGAGAGTGGGTGGAATGACAAGAAGGGGATGAAAGGGTGTGTGTGAAATAAGAAAGGACAGAGTGGAATGACGGTGAAGATACTATAGGAAACGGGAATGACAACAGTGTGCATAAAATGACAACAAGGAGGCAATTGGGAATGGGAGCAATGCCAAGGAACTTGGTGGAATGTCAAGGAGAGTGCCATGGGAAACAGGTGTAATGACAGAAGAAGGGAATGACATACAGTTCTTATTTCAATTTAGATTTGTTTCTTGCTCCATTTCCACTTTTCTACATTGATCCCTACTGTCATTCTCTATGCACCTGACAAGTATTTGACTCTGTTTGAGGTGTAGTTTATTATAGCTTATGGCAGCTGGCCATGGCTAACCAGGGAACTGACATGATAGCCTGCTGTGACCCAGGTAGGCGAGCCTTAGCCCCAGCTGCAACTTCAGAGGTTTTCCATGGTCAGAGCCCATACAGGCTAGCTGCCAACTTGGCCCATGCCAGTCCCGGGCCATCATCTGGTGGTGCCTGCACAAACGTGCAGGTGAGGTCCGGTCAAAAGCAGGACACAGTGGGCCACTGTCATGTCTGTTTTCCCCACTGTTGTATAGGGTCAAAGGAGTATATTAAAGTCTCGCAATGGGATCTCACAAGCAAAATGTTGGGAACCAGTTTCCTAGGTAACGGTGATGTTAAATGAAGATATTTAATTCTCTTAAGATGACTCGGTTACACATACCATCTCCTATACATGGAATATAGCATTAGATACAGTGAAAAATTATTAATTCAGATTTCATCATCCTGCAGAAAATGTATATATATATTTTTAAAAAGCAGCCATGACATTAATGTGTTTATGAAAAACAATATATAATGAAGGATGTGGTAAAAGTTTCCTGGGAAGAGATTAACTTTTCTTATTGACTTTCCCACTGTTCTATAAACAAAACATTAAACAATGGCTGGAGGTTTTTTTTTACTAATTTCTTATGTATTTATCAATTTTCCCTCAGTCTTTTCTGTGGAAGAGTCATGAACAGTGCCTAAATCTTTATCGAACTAGACTGTTAAAATGTATATAAGCACAGTTTCTGGAAAAACCTTTTTATTCTGACACTAACAACTGTTATAAATATTCACTCCATGCACATGCATGTACACACACACAATTAAGGGCGCATTTGCACAAAAAAAATATTTTTTAAATGGCCAAGCAAGGAAATGAGAGGAAGAGAATATATCTGTGCATAAACTTGCTAAAGATGCAGAAACTAACAATTTTTAAAAAATAAAAGTTTCTCTGTAAAGTTTATCAGTAATAGGAAGACTGCCAGAGAATCAGTTGGGCCACTAGGCCATCAAGATGCAGTAGGAACTTTTAATGAAGATAAGGCCATTGCAGAGAAGCTAAATAGATATATTTTTTTCATCAATTTTCACTGAAAAAGATGCTGGAGGGATACCCACATGAGAGCTATTTTCTTTAGGTGATAAATCTGGGGAATAGTTTTAAGTTGATATGTCAATGGAAGAGGTTTTTAGAGCAAACTGGTAAACCAAAGAGTAAATAGGTTGCCAGTGCCATATGGTATTCACCCAAGAGCTCTGAAGGAATTCAAATACAAAACTACTAACAGTGATATGTAATCTATCATTAAAATTATCATCTGTATCAGAGGACTTGAAATTAGCTAATGTAACACTAATTATTATTTTTTTAAAGGCTCCAGATGTGATCTTGGAAACTGCAAGCTAGTGACCCTGACTTCTGTATCAGGCAAATTGTCAGAGATTAGAGTAAAAGCAGAATTATTAGGTACATAGACAAACACAATATGTTGGAGAAGAGTTAACGGGTGTTTTCAGATGATATGCTACCCTGCATGGCCACCCAGGAGCCACAAATCCAAATGCCCATCTGAAGGTAGAGTGGACAGATGTGCGTTCCCGTGAGTCACGGAGCACCCACTCATGGCTATGCACGGAGCCATGCTGGGAAATCTTGCATGCTCCATTTGGAGCCAACCAAATGTATACCATACATGCCTCCATGGCCAGGGTATGCTGGGAGCCACCCATTTGAATCACTCCCTATGCACTCCACCTACATGGGTAGTCCACGGACACCACCACCCCTCCCACCATTGGCTTGCTCATTTGAAAACAGCCAACATTTCTTTTGTGACGGGAAATCATGACTCACCAATCTATTAGAAGGATGGCTCCTACTTTCCTAGTTTGGATCCAGAAGCTTGAGAACCCTCTTTCCTATTCTCTTGGATCCCTGGATTTACAGGCATGGGAAACTTCACTACAGCTTTTTCCAATAAAGGGAGACAATGTCCCAAATATTGTGTAAGCAAACTTCTCACAGTTTACCCTTCATTGTGTGGGTTTCTCCATGTGGGGCAAACTAGGCACATTCATCCATGATCAGGTGGATTCCAAGTGAGAATGTACAGAAGACTAAACTGCACACTTTCATTACTTTCTGAGCAGTAGCACTGAAACATGTTTAGGTTTATTTTGCATGAATTCATTTTTTTTAAATTTTGAAATCATATGCAGACTAAAATGAAATTTATCAGCTTAATCCTGTCTGATGGCAGTGAAATTCTATATCACATGTAACTGGGATAGCAGTTACTGACAGAAGAGAACATGAGTCTGAGCATGTACTGAAAACACATGTTAGCATTCTGCCAGTATTTAATCTATTTGAGGGAAGCACTCAAGATATATCACAATACATCCATAGTATGTCTTTGATGGTGGGAAGGGGTTTGAGCAAAATCAATCCGAGCTGCTGCATTCTTGAATGCTGGCAAAGGAATCACTCTCTATTCAAGAACAATTGTCAAAGTAATTTTTGAGTTATAGGAATTTAACAATGCTTCTTTAAAATATTGCCTCTCCTTTTAGGGAGTTCTTCATTTGCACATTTTCCTTCGTGTCTTAAAGGAAATATTCTCTTTCACAATGAAACTTTGTACAAGTTTCAGTCCAAAGGAGACTTTTATAGTTCAAAACATGAAAGATGTTGTTTATAAGCAGAAAGTTACCCTTGAAAGTACGGTTAGGGTTTCTTTTCTGTGCTTGAGGCTGCCACTGTCTATTTTGGGATTAAATGAAAGGTTGCCAGGAAAAAAAGGGCGGTGGAAAGTACAGCAATTACAGCAGGTGTAATAAAGCTTAGTACCCCTCAGGTAATTTGGCTCTCCGTGAGCCCCCGCTAGCCCTTTTCAGATTCCCTGTGGCACTATTTAAGGTAAGAGATTGTAATCTCTGTTGTCCTTGACTGGGTACTCAACCTTGTTATCTGCCCCTGAATCTGCTTCCCCTGAAATCAGAGTTCACTCTTTCTCCATGTTGCCTGAGAGTGAGTGCCCGCCAACTAAGGCCTTTTTTACACGGATGGCGCAGCAGCGCCGATGGGTGGAGATGGGTGTGGATGGGTGGGTGAGCACACTCAGCGAACACCCGGCAGCGCCAAGGAGGGAGACATTTACACAGACAGCGCCATGGGGGATTGTGGGAAGGAAAGGGGAGGGCCCCGCAAACGCCCAGCGCCCAAACACCCATCCCGGGAAACACCCGACAAACACCCATGCATGTACATGAACGGACGTAACGGGAATGGCGGGGAAGCCCCGCCCAGCACGCCGATGCGACAGCACAACATGGCCGACTGAGGGCAAATGAAGCCACGCAACGTGGCCATGCCCCCCCAGCCACCAGGACCCGCATGGGCGGGGCGGGAGGGAGATGGGATGGGATGACATCCGCTACAATGGAGCCGGCTCCACACAGCCCCGGCACAGAGCCCAGACTGCCCGGCGCCAGGCCTGCCCTCTCCAACACACACCCACAGCAGGGCCGCACACACACAGTGGGCAGCAGAAGCACACAGGGAAGGGCACACGGCCCCCGGGGGGCAAAGAAAGGGGGGGAAGGGACCCACACAACACAGGCAACCCCCCACACACACACACCCCAGAGGCACCCACACAAGGGGAGAGATCACAGCAAAGCACAACACTGACACACCAGGAAAGGAACACAAAAGCCTTTAATAAAAGAAGGGGAAACAGCAACAGGGGGCAACAACAAACAACAGGGCAGGGAGAGGGACGGGGCAACAGAAGGGGGGGAACAGTGCCAGCAGAGGCAGGGCCGGGGCACAACCCCAGTCAATACTGCCAGCGACCCCGCGCCCAGCGCCAGCGCTCAGCCTGTGCGTGGTCCAGCTGGTGCAGCTGCTCCAGGATGAGCAGGAGGAGCTCCACCAACTCCCCCTGCTCCCGGATCCGCTCCAAGATCATGACTTGCACTGAGGGACAGAGGCAAAGGGGGCAGCCATCAGAGCAGGCTGCGGGCACCCGGGAACAGAACCCCCCACGGAGGGACACAGGCACAGGGCCCAGCAACGCGGCAGCACACTCACGGATGCCATAGAACAGCCGCCCCGCCACCCGCATGTCCCAGGCCGCCCGCTCCAGATGTAGGACCATAGCCCCCAGGCTCAGGATCGCCAGCAGCACGACAACAGTAGCTGCAGGAGAGAAGGAACAGGGCAATGAGGAACACTCGCACCAATGGGCCCCGGGAGGGCTGGGGCCAGCGACACCACCAGGGGAACACCTCCCACACACAGAGTGCCACCACCCGGAGGACAACCTGGACCAAGGGGGAGTGGAGGGGCCAAAGCCTGGAGACAGCACAACCCCTACTCATGCTCAGCCGCCCAGCGCCCATGGTGCCACCGCCCATCCATCGTCACCACCAACGACGGGCCGCACCAACAGGGGGCGACAGCAGAGTGGAGGGGAGGGGAGGGGCATGGCCACACCAATGCACAGGCAAGTCCAGGGGGTGTCTGGATGACCGACCCCCCCATACCACCCCAGGAGCAACCCCAGGCAGCAGCACCCAGCAGGGCAGCAGCCAGGGGAACACACACAGCACAGCCAGTGCACACAACCACACAACCACACAGATGGGGGATGCAGGGCCGCCAAAGGGGAAGGGGCACCCAGCCACCACAGCAGCAACAGAATAAAGGCAGGACAGGACAGCACAGTACAGCATTCCTTTCTTGGTGTTGGGGACAGCGGGCCGCCAGACACAGAGAGGCAGAGCAGGGGGGCACTGGGGCACCCACGGCCAGGCACGAGAGGCACAACAGGAGGGCACAGGAACATCTGCACAGGGCAGGGGTGGACACCAGGGCATCCCCAGTGGGAAGGGTCAGCGGTCACACAGAGGGGGCAATGGAGTCCAGGTACTCCAGGCGCCAGCCAGCAGCGAAGCAGAAAGCAGCGCACAGTCCGCTCAGAGACATCNTCCAGGCGCCAGCCAGCAGCGAAGCAGAAAGCAGCGCACAGTCCGCTCAGAGACATCGGGGGGGGGGGGCTATGCACCTTCCCGGGCACCAGGGTGGCAGCAAGCGGGTAGCGGTGAGGGGCTGCTCATGGATGGTCCGGCGAGCACTCCCGGCCTAGACCCTCCCAGGTGAACAGGCCCCTTCGGAAGCCACGGTGCATATGTGAGCATCCACCAGGTAGCGCGGAAGGAGAGGATCTGCACCTGCGGCCGCAGCCCTTAGAGCTGGAAGGTCCCTCACCGATCGAAGGGCGGTGAGTTCCGCAGCAGTGGGGTCCCCGGTCCAGACCAGGCCACCACCCTCAGGGGACAGCAATCCTAGGTCCCACAGGAGGGCCCCCACATCCAAGGGTGCGTGCGGGATGCTGCGTGCATGCAGGAGGGTGCCGGTGTACTGAGCAGCAACAGGGGGGGCCCCCAACAGCAAGGCGAGGCCATACCCGGGTAGCTCCGTCAGCAGGCGAGCTGCTGTGACCTCCACAGCGGTCCACGGCACCACAAAGGCGGGTGGGTGCCCCCAAGGAGACTGGCACAGGGGGCCAAAGGCAAGCTCGAGGGAATGGACCCAGCACGCCGGGGTCCCGACCTGGTGACCCATCGTCCACATGTACCGCAACAGGAATTGGAAGCCATCCCTGCCGACTGGGGGTCATCCACCAACAGCTGCACATTGGGGCTCAGCCAGAGGGCCCCCAACAGCATGTCCGCACAGGGAGACCACCCCTCCCCAACATCCCCAGCTGAGGGCCCCGCAGACGGGCCAGCCAAGGCAATAGTGGGGCTCGCTCCGGGGAAGCAACAGGCAAGAGATGAAGCGATGCCGCAACTAGGACAAGCACACACCGAGTGGATACCCTCACCCACAGATGGCCTTGCATGCCAGAGATAGGCAGGCCCGCAGTGGACAGGGAGCCGCAATCCACACACAAGACAGGAGGCTGCACAGCTGCCGAGATAAGAAAGGAGGCCACGGCCAGGCACAGCGCCAGGGCATGGAGCCGAGCCAGACACTGCATCCACAGCACACACTGCTGCATCTTGCAAAGGCCGGCCAGGCGTGGGACGGAGGGGCTACAGCACGGGACTGTGCAGCACACAGAGAACAGCAATCCCGGGCTGGGTGCGCATGGAGGAGCTCCCGCAACTCCAGGGGAGAGTGGGCACAGCGGAGCGCATCGTTTTCACAGTGCGTGCCAGTGGTGTGTGGCAGGGATTGGGAAGCAGCGGTGTCATGCTGCTGGGGGACTGGGACCCACTGCCCAGGGCTATGCTGCTGCACCTCCTGGCTGCACGCCTTCAGATGCTGGGCATGCTGCTCCGGCGGATTACCCTGCTCTGCCTGCAGAGCTGGCGGTCTGCCCTCCTGGGGGCACAACGGTGGAGGACTGCAAACCTCCAGAGGGATGCACTCATGCGATGGGCGAGGCGGGCGGCTGTCCGATGCCACACCCTGCTGGACTCTCCAGCGTCCCTGCACCGGTGTCCTGGGCCGGGCAAGTACTCCCGTACCAACGCGCCCAGGGAGGGGCAGCCCAGTGCAGCTCTGAGGGGAACCAGCATGGCAACTGCCACTGTATTGCTGCCCGGCCAGCTGACCGCCACCCAACACTGGACCTGTACCCATGTATGGAGGCCTGGGACCCCCTTCCACACTGCAGGGCCCTACCCGTTCCCTGCAACCGGCCCGCCAGTCTATGTGTGGCATACAGGGTCCAGGGAACAGGTCCCGTAGGTTGCCCGGTGGCGAGCGCCCTTCCCATTGTTGTAGGCCTCGATTTGCACTGTACCCGCACCTGCGCACCGGCCACCACAAGCTGGGTTGCGTGAGCAGGTCCAGTGCACACCAGATCCTGACACCTCACCCGCTTGAGGCAGCGCTGCAAAACCCTCCAGCCCCACCAGCTGGCCAGGGAGGTCACGGAGCCCCTGACCTGCCGGTGCCCCCCTGCACGCCCCACAAGCCAACACCCGCCCATGTCCCCAGACAGAGAAAGCAACAGCAAGGGATAGGTACAACACCTTTATTGGGGAGACATGTACAAGGGAGGTGGCTGTGCTCAACATCTTGGGTGGCCTCTCCCCCTCTTGGCCGCACCACTGAGGCTCGCTGGACGGTGTGCCCTGGCTGCAGTGGACCGCAGGGCTCTCAGGGCTGACAGTCTGGCCTCCCTGTCATCCACTGGCTGCTCCACACCAGCCTCTGCTGTTGGTCCCTGCTTGGGGGAACAAGAATGGCTTAAGGGATCACTGAGTGCACCCACCGCAGTCCCTTGTTGGTGTACTGGCACTTGGGTGCCCCATAGGGCTCCGGGGAGCCCCCCCCCAACGAGCACGGCATGTGCCGTAGGGCACTCCCTGATGGTGCCCCCTGGCACGGTCCGCCCATGGTATCGAGGCACCTGCCCCATTACGTACGGAGGCACCAGCAGGTACACATGCCC
>QEPC01003278.1:3785077-3798783 GCA_003113815.1 Sphenodon punctatus
GCTATCACAAGCATGGGACCCTTATCCAGTTAGAATTCATTTCTATTCCACAGGAGGTGCCACTCCATTTTCAGAACCCCAAATGCATGTTCCACAACACAGCAGGCGGAGAACAGCTTAATATTAAAGATCACCTGGACAGGTGTTCATGGCATGGGGTACGTCTTCATAAGCCACAGCATTATTGGATAGGCTGGGTCTTCAGTGATAACGGGATGCATAGCCATGCCCTCGATAACCCTGAATATATATGGGGCGATTTCCTCCATGTACATCCATGCCAAGAATGGTGATGTACAAAGAATCTTTGCATCGTGGCTCCTTCCTGACACTCCGGTAAAGAAGTCACCAAAGGGACTCCTGTGGTTCACAATGGCTTGCAGGGATATGGAGAACTGATACTTTCTATTAAGTTAGTCGTCTTTGCTCTTGGGGGGATGGATTATGAGAATGCGGGTCCTGTCTATGGTCCCAGTGCAGTGAGGAAAGCCCATTGTGACAAACCCATTGATCACCTCCTCAGAGTCAAAGCTGGATCACCCACTCTATGTGTTCCTCCACAATGTCCATGTACACTTTGATAAGGAGGATATTGGTGACCGTGGAGGTTCCCACCCCATATTGCTGTGCCACACTGCAGCAGGAATCAGGGGTCGCCTCCAAACGGCTATGGCCACATGCTTTCCCGCTGGTATGGGGGGTCCCTCATGTTGGTGGTCTCCTTCACCAGGTGTGACCATAGGGTACCATCAAGGCAGTATAGTAGACTGTGGGACATTCTAAAATACTCCATCCTCTGGTCATCCCCCCAGGTGGCCAGGATGGATTCCCACCAGTCCTCTTTCCTGTACTGGATCCGTGCCCTTCTCTCTGTGGGGTCAGTTTTGCGAATGCCATAGGTGACACTGACCAGAGCAACATTTATTGTCAGGAACCTAGGTGCACAGGAAACCCCCCTCAGCATGGCATCCATCCACATTTGCCTGGCCTGTTTGGACCACCTTATCACCCTCAATCTCAGCCATGCCGTATGCTGTCTGCAGGTTTTGCTGTGGCTGTACAGACTGCTCTGTGTGTCCAGCATGGAGGTCCAGTGCTGGGTTTATGCTGGAACCAATGTATGCATGCCCTCTGCAAATTGTGGATGCTTCTGAACAGCACCTCAGAGGCCTGCAAGAATTGTTGGAGAGCTGCACCCATCCCATCAGCCATGATTGCCATGAATGGCCTTCACAGATGGGATAGAGTGCTCCCTCCATGTGACTTTTTATTGGAGTTGTCCCTTGTCTGTCAGCCATGTATCAGACCTGGTGTGTTTGTTAATGTCCTGCCCCTTTCTCTTGCCCTAGCCTCATGAGTCATGCGTGGCCTGCTTGTGGCCCTGGCCACGCCCCTCCATGTGCCCTCATTTGGCTCAAACAGCACCATGGCTGAGGGAGGAGGTGGTGGTGTACAGGCCAGAAAGTGTATTCCACACTTGATCTTGTTCCTGTTAGGGTGACCCCCAAACACCTGCGTTCTGCTCCATGATAGGGCAGGTGCAGCAATAATCATGGATTGGCTGGCCCAAGGCCTCCATAGAGCTATCTATGGGTGCTTGGGGATGCATGTATGGGCTGTGTGGCCATGTTCTGTGCACTGACTGCCATCTACTACTAAAGGACATGTGCTTTGTTCTTTTCACAAATGCTGTTGTTATAGCCCTGTAGGTCCTGGCAGAGATCATCCAGGACTTGCAGCAGTTGGCTGCGGACTTCCGCAATGGGACCCACAACTACTGAGAGGCCCATGAGTAGCCCCTCTTTGTGCTTTCATATCACCCACCCTTTTTCTGCTATTGGCTACAGGGGATGTGTGCTGTGAGGGGCATGCTTCATGGGGATCTCTCTTTTTCTTTTTTTCAGTGTGAGGGAATGGGCGATGATGGCAGCTGTAGCTTCACTTGCCCTTAGATCACCATGTTACCACATCATGCGGGGGAACGGGGAGGAAAGCATGGCCTTCCTCAAACTGGTGGCATGACTGTCTGTGTAAATGGTGAGCGCGTTTGATTGGTGGAGGGCTGGGGGGTTGGGTGCGTGGGTGCCATGACCTCCCTGACTGGTGTCCATTTGAATCCATCCCTACTCATCCTAGGTGGGTGGTGCGTATTTACTCCACCCATCCCCCACGGATTCGCCCCTCAGCTGTGTCCATTTAAAAATGGTCTATGAAGGAATCTCTAGCCCTGTATACATAATAAGGCTCTTTGCTCTACTGGTGGCATAGACCTGGAGAGAGGGGTGGCTATAGGCTAGGAACAGAGACTCCAGTGGTGTGTGGGTTCTGAATAGGTAGCCTGCTCACCACAGGCTCAATATACGCTTGTGGAGTGGTACCTTCTGGTGGTGTATTCCCCAGGCAGATCCCCAGTGCCCTAGTAAGGATCTGGGAAGACCCCTTGCCACACACATCAAGTGTCCGTAGCCTCTCTGATGACCTGAGCCTCCTTTGCATAGTGCTTTGTTACCGTACAAATTAGAAGTGTTCCTTTGACAGGTATCCCAACTGAAATACACCTATTAGTAAACATAATGGTCATAGCAATAATCACTTGCATTCCTAGTAAAACCAGATGCCTGGAAACCATCTGCCGCAGCAGGCAGTAAAACAGGAAGAAAAGGCAAATGCACGTACATGGCAATTGAGGAGTCACAATTATGTACTGTGATAAATGATATTATCTTCTAATCATATGTGTTAAACAAACAGGGCCATATGACTTTCTAATTCTCATTCTTTATTTTAAAATGTTAATAAATAAATAAATAAATACGGTGAGAATTAACTCTGCATAGTTTTCAGGTAGCACAAACTGCCATCCTTTTATTCTACAGCACATTATTTCTTCACTTGTTTAGAGTTAAAGCTATGATTTTGCCCTGGAAAGTTTTGGTGAATTTCATAGTAGAGGTGTGTGGGGAGGGGGAGATGAAAAATTATAGGAAGGACACAAGTAACATATGTTTTTCTACTTAATATGCACAAGATCTTTTAAGTAGTAAAAGTTTTTTAAAATAATGACCAGAGCTAACATTTATACAATTTAACAGCGCACTTACTCCATGGGACGTTTCAACCAGTCAGGAGTCAGGACAACGGCAGCAGAGGTATAATAGATTTTACAATACCTCCTCATATGTCAATTTTTCAAGAGGTATAATCCATCAACAAATCTGTTCTTTAATTCCAGTACACATGACCAGTTCTGCCCTTGCCACCAGTATATGCAGACTTTCTCAATCTCTTCCTTAACATCCAGAGCTCTAAGAAAATGACAACTAAGGTTGTCTGGGCCTCCTCTGCAGATTCAACAGCAGGAAGTCAATGTCAATTTTCAAACCCAGTTTTCCAATTGCATTGATGCCGGGTATAGCAGCAGTGCCACTGATAAATGGGTCTTTCAGATAGGAGCTAACAGTTATAAGATTCAGTTTGAAAGATTATGAGTTCTACCTTATCTGTTGAGCAATCTGCATGTTTGAATAAAGACGTTCATTCCTTGTACTGCAAGGGTGTTATTGAGTATGTGCCAGATGGTGAAAAAGGGTCTGCTCTTTACTCTAGATACTTTGTTATTGAAAAAAAGGATGGGGGTTACAAAACAATTCTAGATTCACGACATTTAAACAAGTATGTACACCAGGGGCATAGCGTCCATTGAGCGAACCCAGCATAAAACCAGGGGCCGCTAGGCACCAGGAGTCGTTGCATGGCCCCACAGGGCAGCCCTGCACCTGGGCTGGACTGGAGGAGGCCCTGGTGCAGGCCATCCCCACATAGTGTGTGTGTGTGTGTGTCTCCATCCTTCACCTGCCTCTGCCTGCTAGTAGTGCTGCTGCTGCTGCAGAAGCAGCAGCAGCAGCAGCAGCAGCAGCAGTGGGACACTGATCTTGTAAAGAAGGTTCTTCAAGATGGCATTGAACATTCTCACAACTGGGTTGTGCATTCTTAGCATATTCAAATAATAGACCACGTGATGGTCTCAAGCTCCCCTAGTATAAAAAGCACTCTCTCCCTCAGAATGACAGCTCCTTCCAACCCTTTCTAGGAATATAAGAAAATTCCATGCAGGGCTGGAAGGGTGGGTGTTGTGAGAATGTTAGGAGCCATCTCGAAGAATCTTGTTTACAAGGCAGCAACCTTCTGTTTATCTTCGAGTGGCTCCTCACAAGCCGTTTTTACATGGTTCCGCTGGGTGGGGAGTCTGTGGGGGTGCCGGTGTGTGGGTGGGGTGTGCACATGGCCTGTCTCTTATACACATCTAGATGTGTATAAGAGACAGGTGCATGGGGGTGAGTGGGGATGCATGTTAGGCAGACACGCGCACACACCCCCATTCACTGTAGGTGCACGCGCCGCATTGTTCACACCGGGCTCCCCTACCCATGAACACGCAGCAATCTGTGTGTTCATGGTTGGGAGAGGCCCATGTAAAAAGGGTCACATTCTCACAACTGTCTTACTTATACTATCTTAGGTAGGAATTTAGGACGTAAAGCAATATCTATTCTATCTTGGGAAATCTGCAAATATGGTTCTGAGATTATTATGGCTGCTATTTCACTAACTCTTCTTAATGAAGATATTGCTAACAGGAATACTGTCTTTAAACCTCACCCCATAACCAGTTCATTTGCGCTCCCCATATAATCAATTCACACTGCCCCAGGGGCGCAAATGAAATGGTTATGGGTGGGGCTGGACAGTGTGAATTGATTATATGGGGGCGGGGGCGCAAATGAACTGGTTATGGGATGGGGGCACCATGCATTGATTATGGGGGCACAACTGAACTATATATGTCTCTTTTCATGGCATAATGTGCTTAATAGACTGGCTGCATTTTGGGTGCCTTGTGTGTTTGATAGCAGTGCCCCCAGGCCCGCTGAGCCAGGCAGCGCCCCTAGGCCTGCCGATAGGACACAAAGAGGGGGGCCCATCTTGACTTCTTGGCCAGGGGCCCATCCCACCCTGACTTCTTGGCCAAGGGCAGGCCCATCCCACCCTCGCTACGTCCCTAATGTACACTATACAAAATTGAAAATTTAAATATTTATAAAGTTAGAACTTTATAAATATATGTTAAAAAAATAAGAGAAAAGAAATTATATGGAAGTACAAATCTTTAAAGTCTTTTGATGCATAATGATCAATGGTATGCATCAAAAGACTTTAAAGATGTGTACTTTCATATAATTTCTTTTTTTATATATATATAGCACACACACCCACCCACCATGGCACTCTACATATAACATATAACACAAATATATACTTTGTGTGTGTGTGTGTCTATATATATATATATATATATAGTGCTCCCCCTGCCATGGCACTCTACATATAACACAAATATATACTTTACATATAGCACAAATTTTAATCCTTACAACAATCCTGTGAAGTAGGTTAGACTGAGAGACTATTGTGACTGGCCCAAGGTCACCCAGTGAGTTTCTGGCTAAGTTGAGACTAGAACTGGGGTCCCCACTACTTCCCAGTCCAAGTACTGCACACTTAGTCATTACATCACACCACAGGAGAGAGATCGTTCCACACCATAGGAGATATTTTCGTTTTATCTACCAACATGCCCACCTTTAGTACACCTCTCTTCCTTTTGGGTTGGCATCAGCACCCAGAATGCTTACTAAAGTGATGGTCCTGGTAATTGTCCATATTCTAAGATAGGGCATTACAATTTATCCATATTTAGATAACTGGCTAGTGGTTGCTAATTCCTCCTGGCAAGCGTACCAGAGTGTAAAGATAGTATACTCCACTTGCCGAGAGCTGGGGTTGATGATTAACGAGGAGAAATTTCCAATTCACCCCACTCAGAGGATTACTTATATTGGGGCAGTTCTTGATTCCAGAGAGGCTAAGATGTTTGCTACTCTAGAAAGGTGGCAAAAATTGGAAACCCTGATTAAAAAACGGAGTTCTCGTCGTACTCAAAGAGTTCCATTTTTGCAGAGGATTTTAGGGCTCATGGCTCCCACGACTAGCCTCATCCCACATGCCAGACTATTTAAGCACCCCTTGCAGTATTGGTTCTTGGCGCATTATAGCCCTTTGCATGACTCAGTGAGGTCAATCCCATGCCCTGTGTGCGCTGCACAGTAGGCGCACACGCACGCACGTGCACACAAACTGCATGTGCACCCATTGCGGGGACATTGTGCCACGTGCAAGACACGCGGGATCTGCGCACAGGAGGTTTGGCATCGCAGCCATCATCTAAGAGACTTCGGATCCCTTCCAAGGACTTATCTTTGTTAAACATCTGGAGAAAGAAGTTCTTTGTTTTAAAGGGTGTAACATTTTCTCCTATTCAGTCTCACTGTGTTCTAATGTCTAATGTGCTTCCCTCACAGGATGGGGAGCATTTATGGATGACACCTCAGTGACCAGACTACAGAACAACTACCAGCGCAAACTCCGTATAAACATATTGGAGATCATGGCTATTTCTAAAGGCCTTGTGAGCCTTTTAAAATGCTCTGCGGGGGTAAACAGTCCAGATTTTTTCAAACAACCAATATGCCATTTCTTACATAAACAAAGAAGGGGGTACACACTCCTGGGACCTCAGTACACTGGCACAACAGATCTGACACGGCTCTGAGCAGAGATATGTACCTGCAGGCAGTTTATTTGGCAGGACACCTAAATACCAGAGCGGACATTCTCAGCCGCATGACTCACAAGCACCATGATGGGGAGCTCTGCCCAGAGGTGTTCCAGAACCTAGTATTAAAATAGGAAGAGCCACTGCTAGACTAATTTGCCACAAGGCACAACACCAAATGCCCCATATTCTGTTTCAGAGCAGGGCACGACCCCATGTCAATAGGGGATGCCTTTCTCCTGCAATGGTCTCAAGGGTTAATGTATTTGTTTTCCCCTTTCCCTCTCCTATCCCAAGTTTTACAGAAGGTAAGACTGGACAATGCTAAAATAATCCTCATAGCGCCAGATTGGCCTCACCAACCTTAGTATCCAGATCTTTTAGAGCTAGTGGCAGAGATCCTTCATCTGCCTCCGAGAAGAGTTCTCAGCAGGGAGGAACTATTCTACACCCAGAGTTAGACAGACTGAATCTGAAGGCATGGTTTATTCATCTTGTTTAAAGTTTTCAGTTTATTCTAAGGAACTGCAACATGTACTTTATAATGATGTTAAGCCAACGCGACTGCTAAGTCTTATGCTTTCAAATGGAGAAGGCTTACGTTTTGGTTAAGGGATCATTCCATTTCTGTAGAAAATTGTTCATTGGAACTGATTTTTTAAACTTACCTGTTATCATTAGCTAAATCTGGGTTTTCATAATCTTCCCTCAGGGTAACATTTAGCTGTGGTCAACAGATATCTCAATACAATGGGGGTTGCTAGTTTGTTTTCACATCCTTTAGTAAAGAGGTTCATTAGGGGTCTTAAAAAATAAACCTCTCCCATTGAGACCCTGCCCCAGTATGGGAACCTTCCTCTAGTGCTGTCAACCCTTACACAACACCCCTTTGAACCCACTAAGTCAACAAATTTGTTTTATCCCACTTTGAAGACAGCGTTCTTAGTGGCTGTCACTTCCTCATGGAGAGTGAGTGCACTAGCGCAGTTATGATCACACCGCCTTACTTGGTTTTGCATGAAGATCATGTGGTAACTTCATTGCACCCATCCTTTTTGCCAATGGTGGTAAGTCCATCTGCAGCAAAGGATAGTCCAACTCATGTTCACACCAAAGCTTTACTCCTCAGTAGCAGAGAAGGAACATCATACAGCCTCTTGGTGAGGGAGATGGGTGGGGGGCTGGGAGGTGGGATGGATTTTTAGCTCCACCTTTGGGTGTATTTTTTACTGCTGATTTTATATTGTTATTTGTATTTTGTTTTATTTATTGATATTTATGTTTTATACATAAATATTTTTATATATAACATAAAAATGTTTCATATATATATATGTGTGTGTGTGTGTGTGTATATATATATATATATGTGTGTGTGTGTGTGTGTATATATATATATATATGTGTGTGTGTGTGTGTGTATATGGTTTTAATATGTTGTGAGCTGTTCCCAGCTGCTATAGCAGGAGGGAGTGGCTAACAAATCCAAATAAATAAATAAAATAAAATAAAATACATTCAATGTAAAGCATATTCTGCTGTACTACTTGAGCAGAACAGCTCCTATTAGGAAGCCAGACTTCCTTTTTCTTTCCCACTCAACAACAAATCTAGGCATGGGGGTTACTTCAGAAACTATGGCCATTTCTACACAGACAGAGGTGGGTGGGGGGATGAGTGTTTGGCCATGATGGGTGAAGGTATGTGTGTGTTCATATATGGACACACATTCACCTCCGCCCATCTCCACCCACCTCCACCCATGAAGCCTCCTCCAGTTTTCTGGAAGACTCCGTGGGTGGAGATGGGTGTGCAATGGGTGGAGGTGGGTGTTGTGTGGGAGCACGCACACACCCCATCCCACACCCTTGTCCACCCACCTCCACCCACAGAGCCTCCTCCGGTTTTCTGGAAGGTTCCGTGGGTGGAGATGGGTGTATGATGGGTGGAGGTGGGTGTTGCGTGGGAGCACCCCCCCACCCCACCCATCCCACACTCATCTCCACCCACGGAGCCTCCTCCAGTTTTCTGGAAGGTTCCGTGGGTGGAGGTGGGTGGAAATGGGTGGAGGTGGGTGTTTTACGGGAGTGTGCACGCACCCCCACCCATCCTGCTCGGTGTTCACATGGTAAGACCTTATATGTGTTGGAGGTGTGCAGGAAAAGACCACGTGATACTGACATTTTAATCTGACTGGGTATTGTTCAAGAGAGGAAGGGAGCATGCATACAAAACCCATTTGTGAGACTGTATTGAGCCATCTCAAAGAACTTTGGTTACAAGGCAGAAACTTTCCCTTCATGACACAATCTCAGGACCTGGCAGGAGCCATGGGATGGTTCTTGAGTGGTTCCATTCATTTCTCTCAGGCAGAATTCAGTAGGTGATGATAGGTAATTACCCACTTTCCCTCCAAACCCTCCCCTGTGGGCTCCTGCAGGGTTCCATCTTGTCTCCCGTCCCCTCCTGTTCAATGTGTATATGAGGCTGCTGAGTGAGATTGTACATAGTTTTGTGTTGCAGTGTCATCAATATGCTGATGACACCCAACTCTATTTATTTTTTTCAACCAATCTAGGTCCTGCAGTCTCACTGCTTAGTACCAGGCTGCAGGCAAGCCAAATGAAGCTGAATCCAGACACGACTGAAGCGATGATGGTTGGTCAGCCCTGTGACCTATTATTGATAAGATACAGGCTCACCTGGTTACTCAGGCTCGCAGCCTTAGGGTGCTCCTGGATCCTCTATTGGGAGTGAAAAAAATGAATCCTATTTGACTTAATTCTGTCTTTAACATATAGAGCCACCCCACCACCAGCTCAGTCTACTCTGTCAGGTCAACCAAGATTACCCTCTTGCAAGTTTTATCACTGCACCAGGTCTATACAACAGAGAAATTACCAACTTGCCTCAGAGGAAGCTCACTCCATACTTTTGACTCAGTATGAAAAGTCTGCAACTTTTGAAAAGTTGCAGACTTTTCATTCCTAGGAATATCTCCTCCCAGACAATGATCTGAGCTCCCAGACTCCACAGTCTTGGAGCCTGAGTCCAACACGGAGTGCTGCTGGAGTCTGGGAGTGTTTAGTGCAGCCAAGACTGAGTTATTAATGATTTTTAAATGGTTTCTGCTGGCTCACATATACGCAGTCGAACAGCTGCTGACCGGCAAAAAACAGCCTAAGGAAAGTTACATGATGCTGCTTTTTAAAATCACATAACTTTATCAGGAGCCAGCTCTGTCACAAAGACTTTAAGCTGTAGTCAGTTTCATGACAATCTCCCCCCCCCCCATCACTCCCTCCTTATGAAAAATCTGCAACTTTTCATATCAAGTTAATATGGCAAGGTGATCAGAGGGTACGGGGTGAGGTTTCATCAGTATGCAGATGAAACCCTGCTGTACCTCTCATTTTCAGCTGACCCAGGCCCGGCTGTCTCGGTGCTTACTCGATGTTTGGCAGCTGTGGGAGACTGGATGAGGGCTAATCGACTTCAACTGAATCCTGACAAGATGGAGGTGATGTTAGTGGGTTAGTTGATGGAGATGACGGCCCCCTCGGTTGAGGGGGTTTGTCCTCCACTGACTTCCCAGGTGCGGAACCTGGGGTTGCTCCTCGATGCGCAGCTCTGCTTGGATTTCCAGGTGGAGGCTGTGACGAAGGGTGCCTTCCACCAGTTACATCTGGTGCGGTGACTTTGGCCGCTGGTTTCGGCGCTGGACCTGGCCATGATCATCCATGCTTTTATCACCTCTCGGTTAGACTACTGTAATGCCCTCTACGTGGCATTCACCATTACCTATGGTGATGTCTTGGAAGCTGCAGCTGGTGCAGAATGTGACGGCTCGGCTCCTGGTGGGGCTCAGCCGCCGAGAGCACATTACACCAGTGCACCGATCTCTGCACTGGCTGCCAATAGTCTTCCGGACCCGATTCAAAGTGTTGGTTTGACCTATAAAGCTTTACACGGTCTGGGCCCTGCCTATTTGTGAGACCACTTCACTCTCTGGGTTCTGGACCGGTCCCTGCGATCATCAGGAGATGCCCTGTTGGAGGTCCCTCGGGTCTCCCAGGGGGCCACGCAGGACAGGGCATTCTTGGTGGTCATGCCACGCCTTTGGAATACCCTCCCAGTGGGGACCCGTCTGGCCCCAGACTTCCCGGTTTTCTTCAGGAATTGTAAGACCTGGCTGTTCCGCCAGGCGTTTGGCAAGGGAGAAGGATGAAGGTGGATGGGGTGGTGGGTGTTATGGGGTTTTGTTCTCCTCATTTTTATTGTTATTTTTACTATATGATGTTTTATATGTTTTAAATGTATTTTATTGATTGACTTTGTTAGCCATCCCGGGTTGCTTGCAGCAGGAGGGTCGGGGTATAATTTTTACTAAATAAATAAATAAATAAATAAAAGTCTGCAACTTTTGAAAAGGTGAAGACTTTTCACTCCTCTGAAAAGATACAGACTGTTGCTGTGAATAGATGTATTTGGGCTCCAATCTTGTTCAAGTTTCACCCAGTGCTTGGATGGGCTATTGTTGACTCAATTTAATAATATCCTTTAATTGTGATACATAGTAATAGGATGCCAGATTAGGAAGGGCCAGTCCACCCCATTTTATAGGTTTATATAGAACTTGAGAGCTCACTCTTGTTTTTTTTTGTGTTTCCATATGAATTTTTAAATGGCCTTTTGCTACATTTCTGGTGTCTTGTGTGGGATACCAATAGGGATGCACTAAAACAGAAACAGTAACGTTTGGAGAATTTTCATCTTAACTAAGGCTACCCTGCCTCACCAGGATATTTCATTCCATTCTTCCATATCTTTCAATAGTTTATTCCACATTTGTGGGTAGTTTGCATTGAAAACACGTGCATGTTTCTCTGTTATGTATATTCCTAAATATTTTATGGATGCTTTTTCCCATTTAAATTTATACAGCTGACAGTAAATACTCTTGATCTTTTCTGAGATATTAATTTCTAGAACTTCATATTTATTGTAATTTACTTTGAAGTCCAATACTTGCCCAAATTCTGAGGTTAGTTGTTTCATATATTTTAATGAGGCCCTTGGTTCCTGCAAGTATATCAAAACATGCAACGCTATTTGCGTATACAAAGCTATTTTGTGCTATCATATATATGCTGTATATCAGCATACAAAACTATTTTGTGCTCTGACCCAGGTGTTCTGATTACTTTTATCAAAAAATTAGCCCTAATCATTATTGCAAATGACTCTATTGCTAAGGCAAAAAGCATTGGCGCGTGGCAACAATGGACAGCCTTACCTCATGCCCCATGGACAAGTCAAACGAAGGAGACTGACAGGCATTAATGAAAGCAGAAGCCTGAGGATTATTATATAGAGCAAATATTTCTCTACAGAATTGTTTCCCAAAGGCAAACAAGATTTGTCAGATATTTCCATTCCAAATGATCAAATACTTTCTCTGCATCTAGAAAGAGCAGTGCACAAGAGGAGTTATGATTAACATTATGAATCAGATTCAAGGTTTTTCTACTATTTAATTATCAGATATATGCCTGCTAGTGACAAATCCTGATTGGTCTGGATGTATATATTTTAGTAAGATGGTGTTTAATCTGTTTGCTGCCACTTTGGCATAGATTTTAGAATCCACGTTAATTAATTAAATATAGGTCTGGATGACTCACAGTTGGTAAAATCTTACCTTTCTTTAGGATTGACCACCCTTTTTGCTTCCTTCCAAGAATCTGGAATGCCATTACCCTTCATGATGCTATTAAACAATTTAGTTAATACTGGGACCATCACCTGCTTTAGAGCTTTGTAGTATTCCTCCGAGAACCCATCAGGGTCTGGAGCTTTGTTAGATTTTAAAATGTTTTATTACAGCACTAATTTCTTCTGTTGTGATTTGTCTGTCAAGAAATGCCACATTCTTGTCTGAGAGCTGAGGTAATTTTACACTTCTTAGGTATCTGTTTATTAGCTCAGGCTTGGATGTTCAGAAGAGTATAAAGTGTGAAATCAGTTTGCAAATGTTTCAGAGATCTGTTTGATACCAGTTACTAATTCTACCTCTTTATTTCTAATACAAGTGACAGCTGATTTTTCTTGTTTCTTCTTTAATTTTCTAGCTAAAAGCTTGTCTGCTTTGTCAACTTTTTCATAGTAGTTTTGTTTTATATACCTAAGTGTTTGCTCTGCCTTACTTGTTTGTAGCAAGTTTATTTCCCCCATTATCTCAATTATTTTCTTATAAACTTGTACGGTATGAGGGTTCCCTTATGAGTATTCCTTCTCTCACTACTGCTTTGCCTGCATCCCAGAGAGGACTTTCTTACTGATTCCTTCTTTATCATTTCCTTCTATGTATTTTTGAAAAGATTTTTCTAACTCTTCTACTCTGAGTGGGTCATACAGCAAGGCCCTATTAAAAAAACAGGCCCCTCATTTTTTCCCATAGATTTCCAGTCCTGTAGTTGAGGGGAATGATATACAGGGGAATGATCAGAGGCTGCTTGCCTATGTTCCCTTTTTCATATTAGAATGAATCTCATGCAAAAATAGTATTAACTTGAGTTCAATGATGGGCTGAATGCCCACAGTAACTATTTATGTTGTTTATGGAAGTCACATGACTATGATGGCTCCATTAAGATAAATGCCAATTCCTTGCCCACATTACAGCAGTGCCAGCTAAATTCACTAACATGATGTCATGTTCACTCCCACTCCCACTAGTATCCCTTTAGTGTGCTTTGCTGCATCCAGTGATGTCATTTCCTGAACTTCTAACTTCCTGTTCCCTGTGGTTGTTTTGGAACTTCCTCCTTCCTGTTCTTTTTACTTGCTGTACTGCAAAACATTGACATCAGGCAGATTTTCAGCATTATAATAGCTTACAACAGGTAAGTTTAGTAGTTACTGGGAGATGTGAGGGGTATTCTCCCACAGACCCCTAATCAATGCAGCCCAGTCAGCACGGGACCTGAAGGGAATGATACCTGGAAGACCCAGACATGGGAACCCACCCCCA
>QEPC01003278.1:3801701-3817248 GCA_003113815.1 Sphenodon punctatus
AGTGTGGCTGAGTGGAGTGAGTGTGGAGTGCGTGGGTGAGTGGTGCGGTTACGAGAGCGTGGAGGTAAGGTTGCAGTCCTTTTGGGGTCAGGGGAGCACTATTGCCTGGGTCCCTCCTTGGAACGCGAGCCCTATCCAGCCTCCCTTCCCCCCTAGGGCTGCTACACTCCCGTCCCTCACCAACCTCACTCCCCTCTCCCTTTCCCTTCCCCTGCCCCTTCCGCTTCCCCGTGTGTGTGTGCCTACCGCAGCAACTAAGGCATGCGATACCCAGATGCCCTATGATGAGTCAGGCTGGGGACTAATCATCCTGTTAGCCCTATCCCACCCTGAGGGCGTGTTTTCCCCACGGTGCCTCGCTGCGTCCCCATGTAAGGTGTGTGTGTGTGCCCCCTCCTGGTCGCTCACGCTCCATGTACCCTACCTCTTCCCCCCAAAACCCCCTATAGCCCCCACAACTGTTGCCCTGGCTGCACCTACCGTTGCCCTGGCTCCGCCCCTAGGCTCGCCAGCCCACCGATGGCTTTGCTGCCGGCCAGCCTTACTGCCCCCCAACCTCAAAACCCACCTCAAAACTCCTGCGCTGGGAGACCCAGATACGGGTACCCCCACCCCCTGGTCCCATCCCTCCCCATTCACCTTTCTCTGGGCTGTTGGAGCTAACACCCTCATGGCACTTTCTCCCACTCCTCTGCTCTCGGGACTGGCAGGAGGGGTGGAAGGCTCTTGCTGGGAGAGAAGCAGAACTGTTGTAACAGCAAATATAAATCTGGCAGTGGATTACCAGCTTCCTCCTGTCTCTTCAGACAGGAACCAGGTGGCAGGGATGGGACTGGACTTGATGCAGACCCAGTCATCTCAGGACCTGTGGGTTCCATAGACAGGAACGGAGTGATAATTGGCAGACCCAGATGCGGGCACACCAACTCCCCACTCCTTCCTGTCCCTCCCCATTCAGGTTTCTCTGTGCAGCTAGAGCAAAAACACTCCCTGTCCTTTCTCCATCCCTCACACTCTTGAGGTTGGCAAGCATGGAGGAGGAATTGCCTGTCTCTTGCTGAGAGACAAACAGAATAGCAACCACAGCAACTATTAAACAGAGAATGGCTTCCCAGCCTCCCCTCCCCCCCCCTTACAAAGCAAAGACTGGTAAGGGGGGAGTTAACCACTGTCACACATGGGGGCAGGCAACAAGGGAACAGCCCTTTTCTTTTGGTGGCAACAGGTTGAGCAAAATTTGTATTTTTGTAATGAAGATGTTTGGAAGGCGGAAAGAGGAAATAATCTGAAAGCCTCACATTTCCCCCCCCCCCCCGTCCAATTCTTACAAAAGCCACACATTTCCTTTCCCACTCACATCTAGTTCCTTCCTCCCCTGCCCAAATCCCTTCTCCATTCTCACATCTGCCTTGCATCCCACCTCCACCCCCCATGCCCAAATCAAGGGAATTAGAAACTCCAGTTGTTCTAGGAATGAAGCAAGGCTCACTTATCACATCTGCCCTTCAAACAGCAACAGCTTTTCGTCTGTCTCTCAGCTGTCTCGGTCCTACTACAGCAGCAGCTTCTTTGCTGTCCTCACCTGTCGCAATTGTAAAGC
This sequence comes from Sphenodon punctatus, assembly GCA_003113815.1. Lineage (NCBI taxonomy): Eukaryota > Metazoa > Chordata > Lepidosauria > Sphenodontia > Sphenodontidae > Sphenodon > Sphenodon punctatus. The sequence continues at coordinate 3,803,302 of QEPC01003278.1, forward strand.
AGGAAAGAACAAACAATATAGCAAGTGTGAGTAGCCTGTGCAACATACAGGCATGGCATTCAGAGTCTGGTCCCTGCTGATACTCAAGGCAGAGGGAAACACAGGCACACCTGTCAATTGCAGGTCTTTAAAAGTGTTTCCATTCCTAGGCCTGCATGTTAGGTACTAGCTTTAGTTGAACTCTCTCATGTAATTCATATTCCCTGTACACATGTCAAAATTTTATATTTATCAGTATTTATAACTGTCATGTATATATTTATTTATATTTATTTATTTATTAAATTTGTACCCCACCCCTCCTGAAACACAGCTCTGGGCGGCTTCCAGTCATAAAATACAGTTTAAAACAATCCAAAATACTTAGAAAAAATAAATTGGGGTTTGACCTTTGCTAACTCCCTAAATTGGGAGCATCATGTCAAGAAGGTTGAAACAAAAACAGCACAGGCCACAAGTGGGATTATTGCTTTCTACAACAGATTTAGGAGAAAGTCATTGGCTGAAGCACTGAAAGCAAGCAAAGCTAAAATTGAAACAGTATTGCTGTATAGGGCAGAGATCTTGGGTGGGTGTGTGTGTGATGAAAAGGCAGGGAAGTAGATGGAAAAGGTACAATTTGCATACAGGTACCCCGGCGCCCATGGTGAGGCTAGAAACGGTGACTGTGAATATTCAAATCAGAGCAAGACTCTTTATGATCCATTATTGGATCAAAATTAGAGCCTTAGTGGCAGGGAGATTTCCCAAACAAGTGCTACTGGAGGCTGAGGGAAGATGGGAGGTGGGGTTTCCCTGGCTGATTGGTTCATCTATTCAGGACTAAGAGAATACTGGATGCACTCCAATCAGATCGCTCCCCGTACAGAGAGATTAATTATAGATCAGAGATTAAAGACTATATCTATACAAGAGGCTGTGGCGTGACTAAGGACACTCAAGTGCCCTGTGTTTAGTCGTTAAAGGGGATTTGACTTTTTCTAACTATTCTAGATATGTTATTTCTCCCATAGGGAGATACTTACTAAAGTCAGATTCAATCAGGTAGGGACGTATGCCCGAAGAGGAACTTGGGGGAAGATTCCCTACAACCAAAGATTATGCTCCTGCTTAGTAGGTGGAATTGATGATCTTGTCCATTTTTTGTGGTTATGTTCCAAGTCGATAGAAATGAGAGATATTTAATTTCCAATGTGCGAAAGCGTAGCTCTTTAATGATTATCAAGAAAACTATATGGATCTTGCAGAATGTTTGTAAAAGGGCTTGTAAAAGAAAATGAGAGACTGAGAGAGGAGATACAGTGGCTAAAAGGGACCCAAGAAAAGTTCATAGAGCAACTGGTATCCCTGGAGCAGGAAGTATAGTTCAGGGTAAAGAAATTGATCAGGCAGAGCATAAAAAGAGAGTAAAGTAGCCTGATGAAGAGGCAGAAGGAGCACTGACTTGTCTGGCCAATCTAGAAGCTCTAAACCAGTCATCTGTGGAGGAGGTGATGATGGAGGATTTAAACCCTGAAGGAAGTTATATGGATGTGACTGAGTAAGTCTGGAGAGACATAGAGAGGTTAAACTCCTTAGTTAAGAAGAAGGCCATAAAGCAGAAGGAAAAAGGGGAGACGGAGATAGAAAGTTTGGTAAGCAATAGAGAAAAAGACAGAGACAATACCAATGCCCAGCGAAGACTGGGAATATAAAACAGCTGAAGCCTGAGGAATTTGGAGAGATGGTGCAGAGAGAACAAAGGAGATTGACTGTAAAGCTCTAGAGGAAAAAGAATTGAAAGAGTATAAAATAAAACAAAATCAGCAAAGAGGGCTCTAGAGATGGGAAGGCTGGGTGGGCCTGTCTCCCATCCCTCCATAAAAGGGAAATATTGGGACTAAGACTGAGAGCCTAGTCCTAAATTGGACCTGATTGAGAAGGAGTGAGGCTCCTAGAATGGGCCTAAGAGGGGGCTGACTAAAATATAGCTGCTTTTATATGAGCAGGTCGCAGTTGTGCAACCTGCTTGTGCGATTTTTCAAAATCCCGCGTGGCAGGATTATAGGGTGGCCATACCTCCCCTTTAAATGAGGACGCTTATGAAAAATACATAATGCAGGGCTGCACTGGAACCAATGCAGCCCTGCAACATGTATTTTTCAAAAGCATCCTCTTTTAAAGGGGAGGTATGGCCACCCTGCGGGATTATACGTGACAATGGACGCAATCACGCACATTCAAGGCGGTCGCACATTGTTTGCTGACCACGAACTGAATACCTCATACATCGAGGTATTTAGTTTGCAGTCGGCAAACAACGCGCAACCGCCTTGAATGTGCGTGATTGCGTCCATCGTCACGTATAATCCCGCCTTGCAGGATTTTGAAAAATCGCGCAAGCATGTCGTGCAACTGTGACCCACTCATATAATAGCAGTCTATGAGAGTGGAGAGCGCTAAAGAATAATGGGGTGGGACCCTTGGGCACAGCCCTAAACTGGTAATTATGCTAAGCTCCTGAGAGGAGAAATCACTCCTGAGAGGAGTGGAAAAGAGTAATGACGTGGGACCCTTGGGCATGAATCTAAATGATGGTTAACTCCTGAGAAGAGAAATAGCTACTCAAAGAAATACAAAAGATCTCTAAAGAGATGGGGTGGGACCCTTGGGCATGACCCTAAACTTGTATATTTTACACTAACTCCTGTGAGGCGTATAAAGGCTATGGGGTTGAGAACCCTTAAAAGGTAAATAGAGAGAAGGTTGGGAACCCTGGGTTATTGCCCTAAAACAATTGCTTAATCCTGAGAGGAGATTGTGAGAGCTGAGTACTCAAGGGAAACAGAGAATAAAGGAAAACTCAATGGGACAGAGGTCCTAAACTGGGAAGAGCAATAACTGTTGTGAGGCATGGGCTGGCTAAAAAGGGGAGATAACGGGTCTGCCAAGATGGTTCTGACAGAGTTGAGAGCTCTATGAAAAGGTGAATTAAAAAGTAGTCATGTGACTTTAAAATATGTATTATGTGAAAGGTGAACTCTGCCTGTATGAATTGTCAGACAAAACTTACCTGCAGTAACACTGTCTTGCGGGGGAGGTATGTGGTAGAGTGGGTTCACAAACTAAGAAGGAGCCAAAATGGCCACTGGCAAGAAGCTAAGATGGCCGCTGTCAGGAAGTCTGGGGTGTGGCTCAGGCTATAAAGGAAATGGCTCAGCCAGGAAGGGAGCAAGTTGTGGTGAGTTGAGTGGGACCTGCGAGCAGGTTGAGAGCTGGCTAGTTACTGTCAGTTCCTGAGAGGAGGCAAGCAAGAAGGTCCAGAGACAGAGTTAGCCTTGAGAGGGAACATTGGCTGGGGGTGCTGAGAGCTCTGGAGATAGGACAAACCAGAGAGGGCTTGACTGAGAGAACTGTACTGAGGTGTGGAGGACTGTATATAACTTTAATAAAGTACATTTAAGCATAATTTCTAGAGACTTTGGTGTACTTGGGCCCTGATCCTGAAAAGACTTATGCCTAGCAAGAGGCACTCTGTGACAATATGATACCACTCCCAGAAGTAGGGGTCTCATATAAATACTTTATAAATTTATACTAGATGACAAACCTTTATTTATGAAGAAATGGAAAAGGGATTTAAAGAAGGAAATTGACATCTCAGTGTGGACAATTTGGCCACTCATCACCACTCTCTAGGTTCTCCCAGCTAGGAATAAGAAGAACCACTTAAGCAGTCCTGCGCACCATAAGCAGGTCTTGCCACTGTGTCAACAACACCCCACAGTCAACTGTATCAAAAGCCACAGAAAGGTCTAGCAAAATCAACAAGGTACGTTGTCCCCAGTCGATTTCCCAGTGGAGATTGTTAACCAAGGCCATAAGTGCAGTCTTGGTGCCATGTCCAGGACAAAAACCTGACTGATATGAGTCCCGGAATCCAGTTGCATCCATTAGCGTTAGACCACTGAAGGCGCCTCCGGAGCCATGCATTAAGAGAGAAGCCGCGCTACGCTGCCGGATGTGACGTGATCCCTGTTGCCGGCAACGGCTGGAGATGCAACACTTTGCAGAGGCGTATTCTGGAGACCTCAATTTTCAGGTTTCCAAAATGCACCTCTGCAAAGCGCTGCGTCTCCAGCTGTCACCGTTGTCGGCAACGGGGATCACGTCACTTCCAATAGCGCGGTGCGGCTTCTCTCTTAACGCGTGGCTCAGGCGGCGCCTTCAGCACCCTCATCTAAAAGTGGTGTTAGAATGCTCCAATAAGGATCACTGAGGGGTAAGATGCTACACAATAGCCACTGAATAGTACATAGCAAACACTTCAGATTGTTGCATCTGAAGAAGGCTAGAGAGGAAGCACTTCTAAGTACTAGCAAAATAAATTTCAAATGTAATTTCCATTTTTAAAAAAATCACTGCATCTCAAAAATACACCAATATAATTTATTTCTTTAATACATTTATTAGCTGCCGCCCCCCTCCCCCCACCCCCATGCCAATGGCATCTCGGGGCGGCATATAATTCAATAAAAACAACAACAAATAAAAAAACACTTTTAAAAATCCAGCAATTTAAAACCAAAACAGGGTCAGGATAAACAAATACAAATAAAAAGGTAAGGGGAGAGATAAAACCCTAACCCCCCCTCCCCCCTCCTCCCCAAAGACCTGGATGAACAGCCAGGTTTTACAAGCCCGCCAGAATGTCAAAAGGCTTGGGGCCAGGCGAACTTCCTCCAGGAGGTAGTTCCAAAGACACGACCCGGCTACCGAGAATGCCCTCTCCATTGTGGCCCCCTGCTTAACACGGGGGACCTCCAAGAAGGAGGTCCTGTAGCCACTCTGGGACACGAAGGGCGAGGCGGTTCCTGAGGTACGATGGGCCCAGACTGTGAAGGCTTTATAGATTAATACCAATACCTTGAACCTGGCTCGGCACGCTATTGGCAGTCAATGCAGAGTCTGGACTCCGGAGCACAGGTGTTATATGTTCCCGACGACTCGTCCCCGTCAGGAGCCGGGCCGCCGCATTCTGCACTAGCTGCAGCCTCCAGACCAGGAACAAGGGCAGCCCCACGTAGAGCGCATTACAGTAGTCCAGCCTCAAGGTGACGAAGGCATGGATGAAGGAGGCCTGGTTCAGCCCGGAGACATATGGACACAACCTCTGCACTAGATATAACTGGTGGAAGGCGGCCTTCACCCCTGCCTCCATCTGTCGATTCAGGCGGAGATCCGAGTCCAACACCACCCCCAGACTCCGAACCTGCTGAGCTATAGGAGGGTGAACCCCTGCCCCCTATCAGGGGGCGACACCTCCCTCGCCTCCCCACTACCATCACCTCCGTCTTATCGGGGTTGAGCTTCAGTCTGCTCTGCCGCATCCACACCGCCACAGCCTCCAAACACTGGGATAGCAATGAGCCAGCAGGGTCTGGGTCAACTGAAAAAGAGAGGTACAGCTGAGTATCATCAGCATATTGGTGACATCGCACCCCGAACCCTCTCACGATCTCCCCCAAGGGCTGCATATATATGTTAAATAATAGTGGAGACAGGATGGAACCCTGCGGAACACCGCAGGACAAGGTGCGGAAGCAAGATGTTTCAGCCCCCAACACCACCCGCTGGCCTCTCCCCGAGAGGAATGAGCAGAACCATTCAAGAACAGTCCCGTTCAGACCCCCCAGGTCTCGCAGCCGTCTCAACAGCAGCCCATGGTCCACGGTATCAAAAGTGGCTGAGAGATCTAGCAGGATAAGAAATGTAGAAAATCCTGCATCCATCTCCCGGCGGAGATCATCCACCAAGGCCACCAATGCTGTCTCCGTGCCATAGTCTAGGAAAAGGGTCTAGGAAACCAATGCCATCTAGATGCGCCTGCAGCTGGATCGCCACTGCCCACTCAATAACCTTCCCTAAAAAGGGAAGGTTAGAGACAGGTCGGTAGCTGGCGAGTGCGTCCACATCTAATTATTTTATTTATATTAATAAAAAGCAGTAATTGACATTCATGTCCTGTGAACGAATGGTAATAAAAGGAGAGTCCTGTACATTCTTTCTGGTTGTGAAATAGTCTATGGCAAGATATCCCAGGAAACATTAGTTTAGAAATGGAGTCTGCTTCTTTTAGAATGAGTAATTGGCAATAAGCATCCTGCTAGTGCTGAAAGCTGCTTAGCATTCAGGGAACAGAGACTCCTCTGGAAAGTCTGCACCATCTCTCTTGACTTAACTATGTAGCAGTGCTAACAACAGACAAAAGGCCCAAGAGCTTGTCTGCTTTCCTATCTATAGGTTACCCCCGTTTGCAGTAGATGCATCTGTGTCCAGAACTCAGCTGTTGATGTGACTGCAAAAAAGAGGCAGCTACTGCTACAGTCAGTGAAGCAGCTTCTCAAAGAACTGAGTACACAAAAGGTAGATTTCTCTACAAAGAATAAATCACTCCAGATTAATTTGCACTTTCTTTTCTTTTTTGCTATTTCTTAATGTTTTAGCAACAGGTACAAATTATTAACTATTATTTTTCTTCTTCCATCTGTCATTTCATCTGTCAGAATGGAGCAAATATTCAAGATGTCTCTTTCATCTTCAGAATTGAACTGGGTCATGCGAACAAGTTCCATAACCAGGCAGGCAGTTGTCAGACATCCCACCATGCCCCAGGGCTGACCGAGGCACCAACCACATGAGTGCACTACCTGGCCCCGCGCACCCACTATCCCACTCCTTGGCATGATGTGGCTGTGCAAGGATGGTGACAGGACCTGCCTCTCAAAACTCTGCGGAGGGTCTTGCCATGGTTCAGGGTAAACTAGGACCAGGCCTACAAGTTGTGGCAAGGTACATTTGGGCAGTCTTACCTCACTTTGGGTAAGGTTGCCATGGCCTGTGTCCTTGGCCTTTTTTGGAGGATGCAGGGCATAGTGGGCAGCTGCCTGCCCCAGGGCGGGGTGAACATCTGGTGTCTACCAGGCACATGAACCGCTGCATCTTGTGGCAACAGTGTTCAAATTAGGGTAAGGCTGCCCAAATCGTGGTACTGTCTTGTGTGGCTGTATCCTAAGCCTCAATGTCTCCAGTGATAAGTTGATATCTCACTTTGAAGCAAGCAAATCTGTGGGACTCAGTGAGATTTCATATTATGTTAAATTACTCATGTGCGTAGGTGCTTTCAGGTTTGAGGCACTGGTAACTTGTTCCATGCCATTGCCTACTGTTTATTTACTTCTTGTTCTGTCCTTCTGAGCTAGGGAGGATAACTAACTGATCTCTGAGCCCTTTGTACTGATTCAGCTGTGATCAAGTGAACTGAGCACAAGCTGGGAGACAGGCAACTCAGTTCTCCACTGAAATCAAGAGGTAGTGGATTAAATTCTGCCATTCTCACTTGGTAATGATTGACATTCACTTTTCACTGATGTAAGTGTGCAATGCAAGGCAGTGGAGAATCAGGATCTCAACAGTTCTAATCTTGATTCTACTACTGACTTGTGACCTTTAAATATTCTCATATACACTGTTCATCAGTTACCCTAAGTATAAAATTTGGGTTAGTTCATTTATGTTCCTCATAGGAGCACTGGAATGATTAATCAGTTGAGCTTTGGAAAATGTAAAGCTTTGTTTAAGAATTATTCTAATCCCTTGATGTATTTTCACATCATGATGTCTCTACTTAGGATCGTTGGAGCTGAGCCATGCACTTTAACGGGAGGGGGAGTATACACACCGTTTCTGATGGACGATGGTGGCCAGTTCGGAGTCCAAGACATACAGCTGAAGTCGCCTCACCAGATATAATTGGTGAAATGCACTCCTTGCCACAGCCTCCACCTGGACATCCAGGCGAAGCTGGGAGTCAAGGAACACCCCCAGACTTTGAACCTGAGGGACCAAGGAGGGACACACTCCATCAATGATGGGTACATCCACCCCTCCCCTCCCCACCAGCATCTCCTCCGTCTTTTCAGGATTCAGCCTCAGACAGCTCGCCCTCATCCAGTCCCCCACAGCCGCCAAACACTGAGTAAGTACCAAGACTGCAGGGCCAGGGTCAGATGAAAATGAGAGGTAGAGCTGGATGTCATCAGCATATACCAGGTAAAAAAGCGAAACATGAATTTATATTGACAGCAGGGATCCCGGTTAATACTGATAGGGTTGGGACCGCAAGTACTGGTTCTAGTCTAGTGATTTAATGTTTTGATTCTGCTGCACATGATGGCTGGATCCTAGTGGACTAAAATGAGAATTCTGTTTATTAGTGTATGATCTTAATGCAGGAGTGTGTGTCCAGTTGTTTTTGTGGATGGGTCTTTGAGTATTGTTGAGTGAACCTTGTGAACTGAAGTGACTGTGGCCTAGTGTCTGGAGCATCCTAGTACATTTTAAATTGTGCATATGTGCGCACTGCCCCGTGCTTACTCAGATAGTCACAGAAGGAATGTTTATGGCCTAGCATTGAAGACTGGATGCTTTGAACATTAAGTAATAAGGAAGAGAGAAGATAAAATGTAGGATTTGGCATCTATTCTAAGCCACCCTGAGCTGCCTTTGGTGGGAAGAAATTTAAATAAATAAATCTCGCGTCTTTCAGAAGAATATGTTTTTAAATTGGTTTGTGGAATTCATTATTACCACAAGATATGGCGGAGTGAGAACTTTGGGAAGATTCAAGGTAGGGTTGGACAACTCTATGGATTAGAGGAATATCAAGATCTATAATTATTAGGGATGGGAAGTTCGGTTCCCCCGGTATCCGATACTGCCGGTATTTTGCTGTACCGGCAGTATCAGATTAATCCAGTAATTGGGGGTACCGGTACCGGTTCCCCGTGCCAGATTTGTTTACATTGAGGCCATTGAAATGAATGTAAAAGAAAGGAAAAAAACCTTTCCCTCCCCCGTCCAGGCTGCACGGGTGGAAGGTGGGACAACCCCCCACACACCCTGCCCAGCCTGGATTTTTAAAGAATTTTTTTTTAGCCGAAGTCCCTGCTAGTGCATTACATCATAGTCCTGTCATTGGGGGTGATCCCATGCCCCGTGCATACTGCGCACATCCTGCATGCACGTACGTGCGTACAAACCACACACACCTCCATAGGGATTGCATTGTGCCACGCAGATCCTATGCGGGACCTGCATGGATCCCACTTGGGATTGTGGCCATTATCTCATTCAAGTTGCACATTTCTTTATCCTTTGTCTCTATCTTGGGCAGTGGTTCCCAGACCTTTTACCTCGGATTCTATTTTGAGACTTAAATATAATCCTGGGACCGGATTATAAAACAGAAGTGACAGCCACTCAGTAGCAGCCCGACCTGGGGCGAAAAGACACAGCGGCCACAGTCTGGACTGGGTCAGGGTGCCAAACAGACATGCCCACAGCTGGGATGCTGGGGTTGGGCAGTATGCCAAAAATGTGGCCAAATGGCACCGGCCCCCAGCACCCCACCCCCATACCATGGCAGGCAGCCATGGTGGCCAATGAGGGACAGACATGATAGCCCACTTAGCCCAGGCTGTGACTTTGGAGGTTTCCTGAGGTCAGAGTCCAGACTAGCTGCAGGCATGGCCCAGGGCAATCCCAGGCCAACATCTGGTGGCTCCTGCACATACATGCAGATGAGGTCCAGGCCAAAGTATGACAAAGTGGGCCGCTGTCATGTCTGTTTTTACCCAAAGACATGCAAAATATCTCAAACATCTAAAGATTATGCACAAAATTATAAAAATATATCAAACATCAGTCAAGATTATAAACCCCAGTGCTAATTGTGTGACCCCACTTGGGTCATCATGACCTACAGTTTGGGAACCTCTGATTTAATTAGTGGTTTTCCTCTATGCTTATAGCCAGTTTGTGGACCCTATAGAACCAGATAATTATCTTTTCTCTGCTCTGGAGTTTGTTCAATATGTTCTGCCTTCTGTCATTGGTTCTTAACTCTTTCTTTCATGTCAACCATCTTTGCCTTTCCTCTAATCCATTCGTTCCCTTTTCTGTCTCTTCCACTGATGACAGATATGCATCCTTCCATAACATGATTGTCTGTTCTCAGCTTCTGAGCTGTGATTAAAGATATCCTTTTCAAATTCAAGGCTCGGGAATCACTTTACTTTCTGGTTTGTGCATTTGGTCATGATACAAGATACAGCATGACAAAGACATGAACTCCTTAACCTCTGGAGTAGGGAGAAAAAACTATAAATGTGGAAGGAATCTCCTGAGAGTAGCTGCACAGAAGGAAACAGTAAGTATGCAGTACACTTTTAATGACGGCCTCAGAGTAAGAATGGATTGTCTTCTGTGCATTCAGTTTACAATGTCAAATTGCACATCTATAAATAAATATTCAGCTGCAGTAGGATACTATCGATTGTGGATAGCAAAAGCCTTAACCTGTCTCCTACAGAATTCAGTACTGTATGCTTTAGAGGAAGTGTACAGAAACAGGACAATTATAGAGCTCCATCCCCTGATGATCACTCCCCAGATTTGGGCACTCTGAGGTTTTGGGATGTCCTGAGCATTGCATTTTTAGACCATTTGGGCTAATAATTAATAATAATTATAGCACCCTCCTGCCATGGTGCTCAGAGTGCTTTACATATAACTAACACAAAGTTCTTAACCGGAGGTCAAGATGATGATCATATCAGCTGTGTTTTGAATAAATTTGATGAGAGTGACATGAAAGGCAGAACTGCAGAGCAGATAAGGCACCTTTCAGCTGACTGAATGATGCCTCCTTTCACTAAAGATAGGCTGCAATAGCGAGGACTCCAGTTGATAGGAGGAGCAAGACAATAGTCATGGGGATTCAGTTATTAGAAACAAAGCTGACCAGGTTTGTGATGGCTGGTAGAGATGGGCGAACAGATCGCTGTTCGGATTCGGCCGTTCGGTTCGGCTGCGTTCGGTTCAGCCGTTCGGTTCAGCCATTCGGTTCATTCGCCGGGTTCGGCCGTTCGGTTTGGCTGTTCGGTTCGGGTTCGGCCATTTGGAAAAAAGTTTTGCAAGAGCACGTGAAGCCGTAATCACGCTGGAAACTGGAAATTCCAGTGCGTGCGGAGCTGTGTGGCGAGTGAGTGTGTGTTTGGCTGGGTGGCTGTTCGGTTTGTATGTTTTGGCTGTGTTTGGGTTGGGTTTGGCTGTGTGGTGGTGGTGGTTGTGGTTGGTGAATGTTGGTGTGTGTTGTGGGTGACTGTTTTGGCTGTGGGTGATTGTTTAAAAAAAAATAAAAATGAAGAAGGCTGCAGTGCAGCCAGTGCTTATTCGGCGGCTGGGAACCAACTTGCCGCTTGAGGAGGAGGAGGAAGAGGTCACTGGCACTGCCGCTACTACACCTCCGGTGGTGGTGTCCAGCTCCTTGGCTGAGGAGCAAGCAGCGGGCTCAGGAGGTGCTGCCAGGTTTGTAAACTTTTTTTTTCTTTGAGGACTCCGTTAGAATGAGCTCAATGGAGTGCGGGTGGGTGCGTGTGTGGTGGGCATCAGTCAGGCACAAACAGTGGGCATCAGCGGGTGGCAGTGGATGTCTGCCACAGAGAGAGAGGGTACTGTAGTGTGGGGGGGCTCTGGCATGAGCAGCACCCCCACCCAAATATGTGCCAAGCTAGCAAGGGTCTCCACTCGCCATCCCATTCCCTACGCACCCCCAAATAAGGGCAGGATTTGCACGTGCCAGCCAGGGCCTTTCTAGTTGCAATCCCTAGCATCCCCTAGCACCCCAAGGAGGGCAGGATTTGCATGTGCCACCCAGGGTCTCCCAAGCTCCCCAGGCAGTGCAGGATTTGCACGTGCCAGCCAGGGGCTTTCTAGTTGCAATCCCTAGCATCCCCTAGCACACCTGGGAGGGCAGGATTTGGACGTGCTTTCTAGTTGCAATCCCTAGCACCCCAAGGAGGGAGGACTAGAGGTAACATCATCATAAATGCATGATATTACTTTGGTGTTCTTAATGTGTTCCCATTTCAGAGAGGAATCGGATGCCGGCCCCAGCGCTGCTGCCAGGACCAGGCCAAGGAGGAGGAAGACCCCTAGGCAGAGGTCGCCACTGCCAGTGACACCCCCAGACATTCGGCGCTGGAAGTCGGATGTCTGGAGGCTTTTTGAAAAGGGCGACAGAATCGCCACATGCAAGGTAAGGCACGGGGACTGGAACAACAGGGGAATGAATTGCCCTATGACCTGACCTGTTAGGAATGGAAGTCCCCTGCAGAGAGAGATTGGCCACCCAGTCCACCCACTTGTGGAGACAGAATGCAGGCAGGACTTGACAGGCCATTGGTCTGACACAGTATGGCACTTCTTATGTTCCTATCTTTTTCTGCTCTTTTTAGATCTGTCATAAACAATTCCTCCAGCAGAGGGAGGGGACCACATCAGGGCTCATCAGCCACATTGAGCTCACCCATGGCATGACAGTGAGGTGGCAGGCAGAGGAGTCTGGTGTGGCCATGGTCGTGGAGCCTCAGCGCCAGAAGAAGGGGGGGAAGGCAACCCACAAATGAAGGCATGTACACCCTTCCCCACCCCCCAGCCCTGATGTGGAGACCCCTGGGCCATGGGAGAATGAAGAGGCCAAGGCCTTTCGGGCCCAGTTGCAGTGGCCCACCCGGGACTTCGTGGCCAAGGTCCAGCAGTCTGCAGCCACCATGGAGAACCGCCTGGTGGAGCAGTTGTAGGCGGTCCAGGTGAAGAGGCAGAAGGTGGAGGCGTACGGCCAGTATGTCTCCGCTGAGATGGACCGCCTGCAAATGTACCATCAGGCACTCTCCAGGTGGCATCGGGACATTGAAGGGGCCCTAAACTTTGCCATCTCCCATGGCTACGAGCTGTCAGAGTCCTGGGTGGCCGGCTCTCAGCCCTGTGTTGCACCCCAATGGCTGTTGCCTTTCCTCCGAGTCCCAGGGGACAGGCCCAGAGACTCCTAGTTTAAATTTATAAGTTTCCTTTGAATGTTTGTTTTTGTTTTGTTGTTGTTGTTATGTAAATAGTTTTAATAAAAGTTATTGTATTTATTTTTATGAGCTTCGTTTGACCTGTCCAATCTTTTATTCCTATGTGCTGAAGTCGGTGGTAGCAGCAGGTACAGGAACGCACACAGGCAGGCACATACGTTGTGTGTTATATTCCATCTCATTATGGTAGGTTTGCTGCGTGCTGGATGTGGGCAATGGGCATTGGGCGCATGAACACAGATGGGAGTTCTTCCTGGTTCTGGCAGGTGGCAGTCAGGGTAGCTGGATATACCTACCTCTCCCCCTCTAACTCCCATCTCCCTCATTCTAGCTGGGAACCTCTCTCTCTCTCTCTCTGGCCATATAGTGCAGGTGACAGCATGGGTTGGATCGTGTCTGTCTCTCCTTCAAGCAGTGGGTGGACTTTCTCTCTCTCATTCATTTCTCTCTCTCTCTTTTGGCAGCAACCTGGGCAGACAGACAGGCACCTTTGGATGAGAGGCAGGAAGGTGGGCTGAGGCAGGCTTTGAGCTTGGTGGCAAGCTGGGCGGGCAGACAGGCAGCGTGGCATGGAAGGCAGTAGGGCAGGCAGGCTTTGAGCTAGGCAACCTGGGTGGGCAGACAGGCACCTTAGCATGGGAGGCATGAAGGTGGACTGAGGCATGCTTTGAGCTTGGCGGCAAGCTCAGCGGGCAGACAGGCAGCGTGGCATGCGAGGCAGTAGGGCAGGCAGGCTGGGACCAATATTGGCAGCAGGGCACTCAGATAGGCTAGCAAAGACTGTGCAGTGCAAGAGAGCGAGAGCCAGTCAGTGTCACATAGGTGGGTCGAGATCGTGTGGCCATAGGCCGGCTTGCAGGCTTACAGTTTCTTTCCCAATGCCACCCTGCATCATGAGGTCAATCAGATAAGGCGGCCGAGGCCGTCTACTATGAAAGAGAGAGGGAGGGGGAGAGAGAGAGAGAGAGAGAGAGAGAGAGAGAGAGAG